>CAUOFW020000848.1:45233-137666 GCA_963454935.2 Ilex paraguariensis
AAAAAAGGGGGGGGGGGGGGGGGGGGGGGGGGGGTGTGCACCCATGAGTATAGTCTCTAGCCACTCATACCATAGACTGATATATGGCATATGAGGACACCATCTCCTTGTCAAGTTGAAAATATATCTCTTGAGCATGAGACTTCTCAGTTACCACTAAGTAGCTCTGCTTCATCACTGCAACCGCCAAGATAAACACAATAAATGACACTTTCAACCACTTTAGCTTCACAATGTTTTTGGAGGAAACCCTAGTACATTTCCTTGATGCGGATGTGGCTGTGGGTGAAGTCCATTTGATCGATATAAAATGAAGAAAAGGACAACCATGTCTGGTTTGGGGCTCCTACGTACTCATGACCAAAGCTGTGTTAGGAATGATAGGATTAATAACATTGTTTAGTTCAGCTCTGAGCTAGAAGGTGATGTCGAAAATACGTTTGGTTATGATGAGAGTCCCAGATCATAACTGATCCACGGGATGAAGACATCAAATCCACATTGAATAGATATAAAAGGTTGTAGATATCTCTTGATTGAGAATGCGATTTATCATCAACTATAAATTTGTGCACAATCCCGCCAATCTCAATGAAACTCCAAGCAGGGACTGTAACAATTTTCTTCTCTCTCATCATTTTCCTTAATCTCATCACACTCTCCCAGCTGCCCATAGTGGCATATAAGTTGGCCAGCAAAACATACCTTCCACTATGTTCAGGCTCCAATTGGATCAGATGCTTCCCTGCTTTCTTCCCCAGCTCAATGTGGCCATGTATCAGACAACCATTTAGAAATGAGCCCCATAAGGCTCCATCTGGTTTCATGGGCATAGTATTGATCAATATCTCTGCCTCTTTCATTCGTCCTGCTCGGGCTAAGAGATCAACCATACATCCATAGTGCTCAATCACTGGTGATATACCATAGAATTTACTCATACGTCCAAGCAATCGCCATCCTTCATTCGCTAGAATTTCGTGATTACAAGCAGCAAGAATTGCAACAAAAGTTACAGCATTTGGTTTTGGTCCTGTCTGCTCCATCTCTTCGAAAAGCTCCAAAGCCACCTCATTGTTACCATTTATGGCTAAACCAAAGATCATAGTACTCCATGTAGTGACATCTTTACGAGTCATCTTCCTAAATATTTCTTCTGCTGTTTTTATGCTCCCACATTTACCATAAAAATCAATCAATGCAGTCCCAAGCTCAAGTTCGTAGTCAAAACAGTTGTTATCCAAATAAGTATGAATCCATTTTCCTTCTTCAAATGCACCCACGGCCGCGCAAGCACTAAGAACACTCAACAAGAGAGATCTACTAAGCTTCACATTAGCACAATTCTTCAATTTGCAAAACAACTCAATTGCCTCATTGAAACACTCATTGCTAACATACCCAGAAACCATTGCACTACAAGAAACATCATTTTTCTCGGACATTGCATCAAACACTTCCCTTGCCTCATCAACAAGCCCATTACCACAATACCCAGTAACGAGACTGGTCCAACAAACCACATTTTTGTATGAGCATTCTTCAAAAACATCAAAAGCCAAATCCATTGCATCAAACTTAGAGTACATATATATAAGAGAACTAATAACATAAACATCAGAGTCATGCCCATTCTTCTTTATCTGACCATGAACTTGACATAATGAAGCTACACAAGCACATGCTCTTGCTAAAATTGGGAAAGTACGAGCATTTGGTTCTACGTTTTCTCTTCGCATTTGGGCAAAAACCGAGAGACCCATTTCAGGTTTTGAGGTTTTTGAAAAACCCATTATCATGGAATTGAAATCAAAGATGGTGGGTATCGAAATTTGGTTAAAAACTGTTTGTGCATAGTCTATGTCACCAGTTTCATCAACGGCACAGAAAGCTAAGAGTTTGCTGGCGATGTAGGTGAAACGAGCGAGGCCAACTGTGGTGAGCTGTGCGTGAATTTGTTTCAGCTCGTTCATGGAACAGCATGTTTGCAGCAGGCGAAGAAATGGGAGATTTGAGAAAAATTTCGAGAAGGTCCTGCTCATATGTAGAACAACTTTGCTTTATATATATGCACAGAGACGAAGGGATTTTGAGGATCAAAGTTTGGTCGCACTATGATTATGAAAGGATTTCGATCCTCTCTATTGCAAATCTTGTCATTTTTTCTGTCAGAGTTGAATTCATCGGCTATCAGTCCCGTCAGTAGATTCCACTTAAGACCACTAGTTTGCTTAGTGAAAGGTAAATTACAATGAACGCCGCCGTTTCTGACATTTTCACTGCCCTTTCGTGTTTAAAAAATTATACTTAGACCCAAGTATCGTAATCGAGCAGGTGTTTAAATAGTATTTGAAGTTACCGTTTTACCCTACTTTTACATCTCCGTCTTTGAGGGACACAACAATTTTTTTTTTTAAACTTTATTTTGATTAATTTTTTTTGAATCCGGTCAAAAACAGCCGATCCACAACAACCATGTTTGTCACTCCCTCTACTTGAGTTGAAGCAAAATGGATAAATTAGATTCAGATTTTTTTTTTCAATTAGGTTGGGGTAAACTGGGTATAATTCATGCTTCAAAATTTATTTGATGACTTCATTATTGTCAGATTTGTCCGTTGACCGTGTAGCAGGTGAGGGGTGAATGGATGTTGAGAGAAAGGAATAAAAAAAACAATCAAATAGAACTTAAAAATTATAATTTAAATATATATTATTTTTTGACAATCGTAAACAAATTGTTAAATATATATTATTTAAAAATTGAACTTTACTTAATTTAACAAAATTTGAATTGCAAAACAGGAATTTATTATGATCAAATATCGCTTTTTTGAAACTTATTTACTCAAATACCATGTTTTTAAATTTATTTATCAAATTATTGTTGTTTTTTCAAAAAAAAAAAAACATGTGTTGATTTTAATGTAGAAGCATCTATTGAAAACACTTTTTTAGAGGTTTTTCATTGAAAAAAAACGTACTTTTGAATTGAAAATCATGTTTTAGAAAAACAATTTTTTTTTAACAATAATAGTTTAGTAAATAAATCGTTTTGCTTTTAGTTATGCTAATTTTTTTCATCTCTTTTTCAAGGCTTGAGATGATTATGAGACTTTAAAGTTTTGTATATGTATTAAGCAAGAGTAGTACTCTTTTTAAACTAGCATTCAATTTTTTTTTATAGTGAAAGATCAATTTGAATTGTCTACAATATAGACGGTTTAAGTTGAACAATTGAAATGTCAATATCGTGCAATTGCTTAAGCTATTTTTATTTTAATTTTTTGTTGTTTTTACTAGAATAATTATTTACACTAACGAACCTTTGATCTAATGATATTTCTTACTTTGTAAAAATTTTCTCTTGAGGACAAGGGTTCAAATCCCCCTCCGCTCTGGCTCCGTCTCCGTCTCCGTCTCTCTCCCAAAAAACAAATTTCTTGGGTTTTAAGAAATGATATTGGAAGCTATAAGTTTTGTGGGGAGGATTGGAATCACGAATGGCAGCTATTAAAAATGACGGAATTCTTGCAAGTTTTTTTTTTAATACATATGAGAAAAAAACAAAAAATGAAGAAGCAAAAACACTTGGACTTTTATTGCATAAAAAGGTCTTTCTAATTTCTAGGGTTCAAAGGGTTGAGAAAGCTGAGAACATGGTAATGATCAGTAGATTTTAGAAACAAAATGTCCCTATGATTCTTGATCAATGGTTATTATTATTATTAACATGTGTAAACTTTTATTATTTTATTATTTTTATTTAATTAGTAGTTGCAAATCATCCAAATCAAAATCAATAACTGAAGATGAATTTCAGTAAACCAAATCAGTAGCCTTATCCCTCAAATGGAGGAATGATGCTTGCATCATGGGTCTTTATCAGGAAGCTCTTACAGCTATGTAGTGATTAGGCTTGCCAAACCACTTGTCTTGGCAAGAGTAGGGTTACTACATCTGTGACTCTCGAACCTCTAAGTCTGTAAACATTTTGACGCTTTTCAAACACGGTAGTGACAAAATATTCGTATACTAAATTGCCAAAGTATTCAACGGCACAGTAATTGGTGGGGGTGTAAGGCGTGGCCCTGATTTGAAAAGGAATCGAGTCCTTGGAGGGCAAGATGCAAGAGACATTACTCTTACCTATTCTCTCAGAGAACATCCAACTATTTGAAGGATTTTCTCAAAACTTCCTTAAAATGGAGGCTGATAATTGCCCAAACCCCATTTAACAAATCAAATTGTGATGAAATTACATACACCTACTGGTAGACTATACCTGCAGGGTCATGGGCACCAAAGATCCACAAAACAAGCTCTTCCCTAATAGGCACCACTTCACCATTATCTCATGCATGCAGAACAGGCCTTTTAGGATAGTAATATTCACAAGATTTCCCAAACAGCCTTTGGAGTGTAAATGATCAGATACTACGTTTCCCCAATAGGCACCACTTCACCCCTAAGATGTGGTGTACCTTCTAGGGCATGGCCATAGCAGCCCTTACCCACTGGGGAAGCCCTCCAAAGAGGCCTAAAAGGAGAGAACCGCAGGTGCTCCCTAAAATCAACCTGAGACAGCCAAAACCCCAATCCCGCCAAACCGTCAAAACCAATTCAGCAGTCTAGGGGTATGTTACAGACTAAAAATGCCACTAAAACAAGTATGTCATTTATGTTTTAAAACATAAGCACAAAGTGATGCACAATGCAAATTACTCATCTTTTGATATATTTTTCCAATTTTTCCAAAGCGATTCAAACTAAGTCTAAAGGCCAACGNTTGTCTACAATATAGACGGTTTAAGTTGAACAATTGAAATGTCAATATCGTGCAATTGCTTAAGCTATTTTTATTTTAATTTTTTGTTGTTTTTACTAGAATAATTATTTACACTAACGAACCTTTGATCTAATGATATTTCTTACTTTGTAAAAATTTTCTCTTGAGGACAAGGGTTCAAATCCCCCTCCGCTCTGGCTCCGTCTCCGTCTCCGTCTCTCTCCCAAAAAACAAATTTCTTGGGTTTTAAGAAATNTAATTGCTTAAGCTATTTTTATTTTAATTTTTTGTTGTTTTTACTAGAATAATTATTTGCACTAACGAACCTTTGGTCTAATGATATTTCTTACTTTGTAAAAATTTTCTCTTGAGGACAAGGGTTCAAATCCCCCTCCGCTCCGTCTCCGTCTCCGTCTCCGTCTCTCTCCCAAAAAACAAATTTCTTGGGTTTTAAGAAATGATATTGGAAGCTATAAGTTTTGTGGGGAGGATTGGAATCACGAATGGCAGCTATTAAAAATGACGGAATTCTTGCAAGTTTTTTTTTTAATACATATGAGAAAAAAACAAAAAATGAAGAAGCAAAAACACTTGGACTTTTATTGCATAAAAAGGTCTTTCTAATTTCTAGGGTTCAAAGGGTTGAGAAAGCTGAGAACATGGTAATGATCAGTAGATTTTAGAAACAAAATGTCCCTATGATTCTTGATCAATGGTTATTATTATTATTAACATGTGTAAACTTTTATTATTTTATTATTTTTATTTAATTAGTAGTTGCAAATCATCCAAATCAAAATCAATAACTGAAGATGAATTTCAGTAAACCAAATCAGTAGCCTTATCCCTCAAATGGAGGAATGATGCTTGCATCTTAACTTTCGGTTTCACTCATCATGGGTCTTTATCAGGAAGCTCTTACAGCTATGTAGTGATTAGGCTTGCCAAACCACTTGTCTTGGCAAGAGTAGGGCTACTACATCTGTGACTCTCGAACCTCTAAGTCTGTAAACATTTTGACGCTTTTCAAACACGGTAGTGACAAAATATTCGTATACTAAATTGCCAAAGTATTCAACGGCACAGTAATTGGTGGGGGTGTAAGGCGTGGCCCTGATTTGAAAAGGAATCGAGTCCTTGGAGGGCAAGATGCAAGAGACATTACTCTTACCTATTCTCTCAGAGAACATCCAACTATTTGAAGGATTTTCTCAAAACTTCCTTAAAATGGAGGCTGATAATTGCCCAAACCCCATTTAACAAATCAAATTGTGATGAAATTACATACACCTACTGGTAGACTATACCTGCAGGGTCATGGGCACCAAAGATCCACAAAACAAGCTCTTCCCTAATAGGCACCACTTCACCATTATCTCATGCATGCAGAACAGGCCTTTTAGGATAGTAATATTCACAAGATTTCCCAAACAGCCTTTGGAGTGTAAATGATCAGATACTACGTTTCCCCAATAGGCACCACTTCACCCCTAAGATGTGGTGTACCTTCTAGGGCATGGCCATAGCAGCCCTTACCCACTGGGGAAGCCCTCCAAAGAGGCCTAAAAGGAGAGAACCGCAGGTGCTCCCTAAAATCAACCTGAGACAGCCAAAACCCCAATCCCGCCAAACCGTCAAAACCAATTCAGCAGTCTAGGGGTATGTTACAGACTAAAAATGCCACTAAAACAAGTATGTCATTTATGTTTTAAAACATAAGCACAAAGTGATGCACAATGCAAATTACTCATCTTTTGATATATTTTTCCAATTTTTCCAAAGCGATTCAAACTAAGTCTAAAGGCCAACAGGATGCATAACCCAGAACAAAGGTAACCATAAGCTTCAAATGAAAATTTAACATGTTCTTCCTTTGTAGGATGAGCCCTGATTCCATTTCACACCAATGACTTGCACAACTCATCATTCAATTTATGTACAACTGAACGTTCATATTAGAATATAGATGATGAATGAATAGCCAAATGGAGCATATCTGTTAATTAGGCAGGAACTATAGTATTAAGAGAACATGAGCTCTAATGTTTTCACGTCGTGAAGAGAATGAGCTAATCCTAATGATTAAATACGAATGGCCAGAGTCTAAAGAAAAATGTTAAAGCCATCTTTCGGGTGAAAGAATTACTGCTAGACAAACCTTCGCTGGGTTTGCATTTCAAATTCATTCAAGATAGAATCAGGATCCATTTGAATCCGTCAATGCCAAAGCTTTAGGCAAAACCCAGCTGGCACAGCAGCACATCTCTTGCTTGAAATAACTTCTGAAAAGGAATCAACAAGCTGCCCTGCAAGAGATGCTGGATCTTCAAAGAGAGTGTCGACAAAGACCTTAACAACCCTCACCTCCTGTGGGGTTGCTCTCAAGCTATACCAAGTCAGAAATTTCTGCCTAAACGCCGTTTCGATATGTCCCTTACACTCCAACCACCTTATCACCTTCACGTAGTACTCAAAATCCTTGTNTATTTTTCCAATTTTTCCAAAGCGATTCAAACTAAGTCTAAAGGCCAACGGGATGCATAACCCAGAACAAAGGTAACCATAAGCTTCAAATGAAAATTTAACATGTTCTTCCTTTGTAGGATGAACCCTGATTCCATTTCACACCAATGACTTGCACAACTCATCATTCAATTTATGTACAACTGAACGTTCATATTAGAATATAGATGATGAATGAATAGCCAAATGGAGCATATCTGTTAATTAGGCAGGAACTATAGTATTAAGAGAACATGAGCTCTAATGTTTTCACGTCGTGAAGAGAATGAGCTAATCCTAATGATTAAATACGAATGGCCAGAGTCTAAAGAAAAATGTTAAAGCCATCTTTCGGGTGAAAGAATTACTGCTAGACAAACCTTCGCTGGGTTTGCATTTCAAATTCATTCAAGATAGAATCAGGATCCATTTGAATCCGTCAATGCCAAAGCTTTAGGCAAAACCCAGCTGGCACAGCAGCACATCTCTTGCTTGAAATAACTTCTGAAAAGGAATCAACAAGCTGCCCTGCAAGAGATGCTGGATCTTCAAAGAGAGTGTCGACAAAGACCTTAACAACCCNCCTCAAACACTTTGATCAACTATCTCGGCAGTTTCTAAGCTCTCCCACAGTCTCTATTATAAGATTCTTTATTGTTGCATTACCTCTCATCCATACATAGCATATTAAACTACCACNGACAGGTACCAGATGTGTGGTGAGTGGAGCACACTTTGGATTTTGGTTATGTTTTCTATCTTCAGGTTAACAGATTGCTCAGATTAATTTGTCTTTTAATGTGTTTTAGGATCCAAGGATATTTTCTGCCTCTGCAAATGACAGCAGGGTGTGCTAGAATGTTGGGCTAATATATTGGCGACTTAAGCAATACACTTAANTACAGGTACCAGATGTGTGGTGAGTGGAGCACACTTTGGATTTTGGTTATGTTTCTATCTTCAGGTTAACAGATTGCTCAGATTAATTTGTGTTTTAATGTGTTTTAGGATCCAAGGATATTTTCAGCCTCTGCAAATGACAGCAGGGTGTGCTAGAATGTTGGGCTAATATATTGGCGACTTAAGCAATACACTTAAGCCAGGTTTAAAAATGCTTAGTTAGGCAAAACAGGAAGTCTAAGTCTCTACAAAGACTTGTTAGAGAATTGTGTTTGTGAGATTTTGTGGATTTGTTAAGATGGTGAAGAGTGGCCTTTCTTGTCTTCTGCTTCTGTCAATATTACAGTCGAAACATAACCAAAGACATCTCTCTAAAGGACACATTCTGTAGCATGTCTTGTAGAGAATAAACTTCAAAGGTTAAGTCCTAACAATCAAAAACCACCTTAAAACCTTGATCTGAAACACCTTTGTTTGCCAAGACGTATGCCAAATAATTATCTTCTCCGTATATATGACCCATTTTAAACTGAACGCCTTGAAGATATAGCAACTTATCCCAAAAATACCTTTTTAAGATAAAGAGAATTCTGCCATATCCATTACCATATCAACCAGTAACATTAAGCTATTAAAATCCCATAAACTAGAATAGACTCTTTTCACCTCTAAATCCTGCTTGAGAAGCCACAACCCCTCCCTCTTTCAGTTAATCAACTCTAGCACCATAATCAAGCACATCCAGTCACTGAATACTACTGGTGGGAACTGTTACGCAGTCCTCACATAGTCAGAGAACAGACATCAAGATCTTCTTTTCAATTCCCAAAACTGTATCCATCCAAATTCAAACAAACATAAAAGCCAATTCACAAATCACAAGGACTTTGGACCTTATTAGCTATATTTTTTGTGTATTTTCAAGATATCCTTCACTACTTTCATTACATTTGAAGGCAATAAACTTGAATTGTAAACTGAAAGGAATAGTACTCTCAAACACTTTGATCAACTATCTCGGCAGTTTCTAAGCTCTCCCACAGTCTCTATTTTAAGATTCTTTATTGTTGCATTACCTCTCATCCATACATAGCATATTAAACTACCACTCAACATATTTCTTTTCCTAAGTGTGTGTACATGTGTGTCTCGGAATGCGTCATTGCCCAACCTGAAATCATATCAACAGCCACAATCACAAAGCAACTGCAATCATGTTGGAGACATTCTGTCTTCAAAAACGATGATGGGGTTAAAATATGGCCACCTAAGATTAATATGAATAGCCATCTTCTACCCAAGTGCTCCTGACAATATGCATTAGTATACAATTTTTTTCCTTGTAATGTTTACGAGAATAGGTAGATGAAATCCACATTTAAGCAAGCAAAATTGACCAACCAATACGACTATATTCTCATAGAAATATGAAGATATTCCTCCATTTTTGGGTGTAATTTCAGATTGGAGACAGTTGGGGGAATGTAGTATGGTAATGCTTGAAGAGGTTTATATATTCTCTTCTATGTTTTGATGCAAGGGTCTTTGGTGACTGCCCTCCACGGTACGTTTTTTTATTCCCCTATTTTTCATAAAAAGTCATACCTTATCAAAAAATAAGAATTTATCTCAGAGAAATAATGAATAAAAAAAAATTATAGACTCAAATTCAAACAAAAATAGCCTCCCAAAAATACATACCATGTTCACAATTAACAGATTTGAAATTCCATTTTCCCCAAGATCCATCACATGGAGGGTACATAAACCATGTTTTACATGTTCTACAAATCATCAAAGAAAAAGGGGTGATTTTTTCACCCATTCGCTAGTGTTTAGAATCCTAGGAAACAGAATCTGGTGATTCATCAGTTTTCAATGTCAACCTCGACCAAATTAAATGGTGGCACAAATTAGAACTAAAAATGGAAAAAAAAGAGCTAAAATAAGTCACTAAGAAATATGATAATATTTTATTAGTAAGATACTGCAACCCTATATTGGAAGGCAGTTATTGTAAAATTGTTGAATACGAGGGGTATTAGATAAATTTGAAGCTATCTATGTTGATTAGCTCTCATCCATGTTTTGGAATGTCATTCTGTTTTAATCAGTAGACAAGACGGAGAAGATCCCACACCTAAAAGTGGAGATCCTGAGTTTGAGTCATCTCACTTTTGGCCATCTAAAGGTTTCTGCCAATTACCATACGAGTGTGGCAATTTGGATTCTCTAAATTTTTCATAGGGTACCAATCCAAATCTTGCACACTATGAGAAACGCGCATCTGAGATTCGGCCGAGTCACTTACCAAAGCCTAGATGTGGTATGCTCATCGTGTGGCTAATTTGGGCCGAAGCCTTGAGAATATCATCCTAAATTAAGAAGATCCTATCAGATGTCTGTGAGACATGGAAATGCTTATTGCGTTGAGAGGTCCAGATTCCTACTTCTCTTCTTGAATGCTAGGTAGTTATCATGGTCTTCTGATTATGTAGCTTAGATGGCATATCATACCAATCTCTCTATATGCATTTAACATTTTAACAACAAATATACCAGGCCTGCAGTTTGCTTTCCATAATCACTCCTAAAGGTCCCATCTGCTTTCATAGTGATTACCCTGTGGGAATATCATACTATTGGCACAACACTTAAAACTCCATATTATAATGTAAGTATTAAATCCAAATCCAGAGTTAGAATGCCTTACACTACCCATAATATGCACTGCAGCAGAAATATAGCACACTAGAAACCTTTAGATGGCCAAAAGTGCAATGTCCCTCCCCCCCTCCAACACACACACAAAAAAAAAAACAATACACACACAAAAGCACTACAATATTAGTCCAAAACATACACATATCACAATATTTCTATATTTTAATGTAAAATTATACTTCATCACCTTTGAGAATGTAAATACCAAGGTAACATATGAATTTCCCCTAATAAGGTTATTAAACCTACAGTCACTTTGATTCGATGATCCAATTGACAATAAAAGTTGCACTAAAAAATTCGCCTAGGTGATCGTCGATCCGAAAACTTAACGAATTCAGGATCGATATTGCAAGAGAGAACCTTAAATGTTTTTTTTCAAAAAAAAAAAAAAAAAAGCGAAATACTTCACATAGTGGCACAATCATCGAAAGAAAGATAACCAAAAGAGGAAACAGGACTGGACATTTACCCGAGTAAATCATTCACTTTCCTGCAAGATACACAATAAAATCTCCCATCTAGTCCTTTATCCAGCCTATCCTTTGTGATGCCAGATCTATCATGCTTTAAAGCACACTCAAGATGACATGACATGCCACATGAATCTCCTTGAAAGGGAGGGTCTGAGCTGCAAATCAACCACAAGCTAGGGTCCTTGTTGTCATCATACTGATAACAAATGCAGCATGAGCACCTCTTGCAAAATGTATCTTCTTGACATAATTTAGCTCTGCAAGCTAAGTTTGTGCAATATATAACAGAAACTAAATCCCCATTAACATTGCTAACTAAAGCATTACTTGCCGCAACAGGTAGTCGATTAGGGTGATCGGTTTTCCTCTGCCTTTTGGAACTCCTTTGGCCAACTTCTGGAGAAGGCTGCGGTTCAGGGTCAGTTAGAGTTCCATATGGCTGTGATTTCTTTCCAGATACAACTTTCAAAAGGTTTTCTATAATTTTCAACTTTGTTAAGCCGGTGTATTTCCTTTCTTTTCCCATCTCTGCACACAGGATCTGCAAGATCTCCTGACGACTCCATGATTGTAGCATTTCTGGGGCACCATGAGACCATTTCGAAAGTTCATAGACCAGTTCTCTCTTTTCCTCCATGCTCAATTTATTGCATTTTGATGGATCAAACACAAATCCTGGATCCAAAGAAAGGGTTGACAAATGTTCACAATTGCATAGTAGTTACGATAAATAAACCTAAAAGATTATGCAAATAGAAATAGCTTGCATTAATGAGTAAGAAACAACAAAAAGATGAAGAACGTTAACAATGCTACTGGAGGGAAGAGGGGAAGAAACATGATAAATTGATCACATTTTTCTACCAAAATTCTTGAAGCATAAAGATTTGCCAAACTGCAAATGACCACCCCCTCAGAAAGAGATATCTATGATAAATGAACCATTAAGATCAGAAAAATAGTTCCTTTCAGAACCAAAAAACCATAAAAAATAGCAAGAATACAGGCAATACTTGGGCAACAATTGACCAACATCCAATCCATAATGAAGAAATAACGACCCCATTACCAACCAGCTTTGAAACACATGCTAATTTATGTGTTTCTATTATAGTTGAGTTTTCAATTAATCAAGAAATACAAAGAATGATGCACCAACTGATATAAAAATAATGTTTGACTTTCACTAATAATGACAGCCCAACCACATTAATAGAGTCAGGATATAAAAAAGTTCTGATTAAAATGGGTGAAGGAGGGTGCTTATAAGCTTGGATGGAAGTGAAACCAACTTGTCTGTCCATTGCCCATGGCTTTGCATATATCCAAGTGGATTCAGTACCCATATTTCTTCCATTCTGAGTCTGACAAGTACCCTTTTCACATTATAAAGGGACAACACGAAAAACAGAGAAAAGGATATGGCTGGCATTTTATTGGTATACTTTAAAGTTCGTATAGAATGCTAAAGACCGTATGGGCAACCTCATTTTCCAACACTACACACCTATGAAATATAAAAAAAACAATGAGAGAGAGAGAGAGAGAGAGCTAACACTCAATTTGATACCAAAGAAATTCGGAAGATCTAATCCACATCAATATTATGACAATTCACAGATAATTAAACACTCATGCCCGAAGACAAATAAACAGTCATCGAAAACTTGTGACCCGGCATAAACAAATTCTTCAGCAGATTCAACCTTTTTGCAATTCAACGGTTCCAAAACCAAATAAAGATTTAATCAGATGCTAATGCTACCCTCAAACTGCATACGTCGTTTTGAAACAACAATAAAACCCAACGAAAATAAAGAAAGAACAAATGGGTTACCCTCAAAAGAAGATGAATCCATAGCTGTTGTTCAATAACCAACCACTCTGTGCACCACATTACATTGAACGCCCCAACTCTTCTGCACCTGCGGGAGAATAATCTTCAATACATACCCAAAACAACTATACATAAACATACACACACCCATACATCTACATAATAAAGTAAGCAAAAGTGTGTATGTGCGTGACACAGAGAGAGAGAGAGAGAGAGAGAGAGAGAGAGAGAAAAAAGGGAATACAAATACCAAGGAGAAGAGGAGCTTGAAATTGTGCCACTAGCAAAGAATCCATGAGTGGATGGATCCTCAACATGGGCTTTTGGGGGACGAAGCAGGCAAAGCGAGAGATTCGAGGACCCTAGTTAGAGAGAGAAAAGCGAAACAATGTAGAGGATAAAGTCGAGAGAGAGAGAGAGGAAAAGTACCAAATAAATATGGCTAGGCTAGCAACAGGGAGCAATAGCGGCTGCATGTGAATCTTTCTTTTTCACCCTCCGTGTCCAGTCCAACTCTGTTGCTTATTAAATTCATTTTTTTTTATCTTTTTATCTTTTTCTAACTGTAGAATATTAATTAAATTCCAATTCAATTTGGTTAAAAATAAATTATTCATATTAAAATTAAGATATTTATGAAAGATAATTTTTTTATAATTTAACTTCAAAGAATTACCAAAATTCAAAATTAAAACTTTTGAATTTACTTGCTTCTCATTTTTATTACCACTTGTACTGCCCCTTTGATTTATTTATTTTTTTAAGCTAAACTCAAAAACCACCCGAAAGAGTTGAACCCCAACGTTTAGATTTACGATTCGTATAGGTCCAACTCTACAATAGAATACCTGTGCGAGTTTATCAAATTCATTTTATTACTGATAAACAAGTAATGAATTGATGCTTATTTTAGTTAAAAAGAGCAAAAAATTCTATTCTATTGAATTGCATCTCAAATTTGAAAAGAATTTTTAAGAAGAGTTTTAGAAAAGTAGTTTTGATATTTTTTGAAAAAAATTAAATGATTTCAAAATAAATTTAAAAGGAATGACCTAAAAATATTGATATTAATTTTTCTTTTAAAATGACTCAAAATATATCATCTCCTATATCGTCTATATTAATGGAATTGTCATAAAAATATATAAAAAAATCCCAAAAATAACATAATATATACAAATACATCTGAAAAAAAAACAAATATTAATATAATTCATTGAAATTTATAATCATTAAACAATAAATAAAATATTGCTCATTTATAAGACCTGATTATGTCCCTATATTATGTCTCAATAACATTGCTCTTATAAAACTCACGAATTTATTACATTTACTACTACTCACTCCAATAACACAACATAATTATAAATTCAGACATCATATTTCTAATCCACCTTATCCCCATGTAATAAATACCTCAATCAAAAAAAATAAATAAATAAATACTGACATAACACAATCAAATTCACAATATTTAATTGATAAATAAAATCAATCGAATCTTGCTCATTTATAAAACTCATAAATTTATCACCACTATCATCATTCAATCCCAAATGATACAGTACAATTATAAATTTAATCATCAAATGTCCAATCATCTAAATATATATTTTACTGAAACACACTCACACACATTTCTTTTTTTGGTTTCCAACAAACCTTCTTAACTAATAACTGCTTTTATTAAAAACACAATAATTCAAAATTCTAAGATAAAATAATAATAAATTAATGCTTAATTAAAAAACAAGATAAAAATCACAGACATCTTTTGAGTTTTGACAATATTACATGGACACCTTCTAATATTTTATAAAGACACCTTCTAATATTTTATAAATAACATGAAACCCTTTGAGGTTTAAAATTCATTACACGGAGACTCCCTACGTCTCATTTCCGTCAATGTTGCAAACAAAAATTGATAATTTTATCTCACAAAAATTTATTATTTTTACAATTGCCCTTCTCCAAATTCAGTACCAAAAAAAAATTTAAAATTTAATAAAATCAAATAAAATTTGATTGAGTACCAAAAAAATTGATTAAATGAATTTCAATATTAATTTGATAACAATAAAAATTAATTTGATATTAATTCGATAAAGTTTAATATAAANGAAAAAAACAATGAGAGAGAGAGAGAGAGAGAGCTAACACTCAATTTGATACCAAAGAAATTCGGAAGATCTAATNAAAAAAAACAATGTGAGAGAGAGAGAGAGAGAGAGAGAGAGAGAGAGAGAGAGAGCTAACACTCAATTTGATACCAAAGAAATTCGGAAGATCTAATCCACATCAATATTATGACAATTCACAGATAATTAAACACTCATGCCCGAAGACAAATAAACAGTCATCGAAAACTTGTGACCCGGCATAAACAAATTCTTCAGCAGATTCAACCTTTTTGCAATTCAACGGTTCCAAAACCAAATAAAGATTTAATCAGATGCTAATGCTACCCTCAAACTGCATACGTCGTTTTGAAACAACAATAAAACCCAACGAAAATAAAGAAAGAACAAATGGGTTACCCTCAAAAGAAGATGAATCCATAGCTGTTGTTCAATAACCAACCACTCTGTGCACCACATTACATTGAACGCCCCAACTCTTCTGCACCTGCGGGAGAATAATCTTCAATACATACCCAAAACAACTATACATAAACATACACACACCCATACATCTACATAATAAAGTAAGCAAAAGTGTGTATGTGCGTGACACAGAGAGAGAGAGAGAGAGAGAGAGAGAGAGAGAGAAAAAAGGGAATACAAATACCAAGGAGAAGAGGAGCTTGAAATTGTGCCACTAGCAAAGAATCCATGAGTGGATGGATCCTCAACATGGGCTTTTGGGGGACGAAGCAGGCAAAGCGAGAGATTCGAGGACCCTAGTTAGAGAGAGAAAAGCGAAACAATGTAGAGGATAAAGTCGAGAGAGAGAGAGAGGAAAAGTACCAAATAAATATGGCTAGGCTAGCAACAGGGAGCAATAGCGGCTGCATGTGAATCTTTCTTTTTCACCCTCCGTGTCCAGTCCAACTCTGTTGCTTATTAAATTCATTTTTTTTTATCTTTTTATCTTTTTCTAACTGTAGAATATTAATTAAATTCCAATTCAATTTGGTTAAAAATAAATTATTCATATTAAAATTAAGATATTTATGAAAGATAATTTTTTTATAATTTAACTTCAAAGAATTACCAAAATTCAAAATTAAAACTTTTGAATTTACTTGCTTCTCATTTTTATTACCACTTGTACTGCCCCTTTGATTTATTTATTTTTTTAAGCTAAACTCAAAAACCACCCGAAAGAGTTGAACCCCAACGTTTAGATTTACGATTCGTATAGGTCCAACTCTACAATAGAATACCTGTGCGAGTTTATCAAATTCATTTTATTACTGATAAACAAGTAATGAATTGATGCTTATTTTAGTTAAAAAGAGCAAAAAATTCTATTCTATTGAATTGCATCTCAAATTTGAAAAGAATTTTTAAGAAGAGTTTTAGAAAAGTAGTTTTGATATTTTTTGAAAAAAATTAAATGATTTCAAAATAAATTTAAAAGGAATGACCTAAAAATATTGATATTAATTTTTCTTTTAAAATGACTCAAAATATATCATCTCCTATATCGTCTATATTAATGGAATTGTCATAAAAATATATAAAAAAATCCCAAAAATAACATAATATATACAAATACATCTGAAAAAAAAACAAATATTAATATAATTCATTGAAATTTATAATCATTAAACAATAAATAAAATATTGCTCATTTATAAGACCTGATTATGTCCCTATATTATGTCTCAATAACATTGCTCTTATAAAACTCACGAATTTATTACATTTACTACTACTCACTCCAATAACACAACATAATTATAAATTCAGACATCATATTTCTAATCCACCTTATCCCCATGTAATAAATACCTCAATCAAAAAAAATAAATAAATAAATACTGACATAACACAATCAAATTCACAATATTTAATTGATAAATAAAATCAATCGAATCTTGCTCATTTATAAAACTCATAAATTTATCACCACTATCACCATTCAATCCCAAATGATACAGTACAATTATAAATTTAATCATCAAATGTCCAATCATCTAAATATATATTTTACTGAAACACACTCACACACATTTCTTTTTTTGGTTTCCAACAAACCTTCTTAACTAATAATTGCTTTTATTAAAAACACAATAATTCAAAATTTTAAGATAAAATAATAATAAATTAATGCTTAATTAAAAAACAAGATAAAAATCACAGACATCTTTTGAGTTTTGACAATATTACATGGACACCTTCTAATATTTTATAAAGACACCTTCTAATATTTTATAAATAACATGAAACCCTTTGAGGTTTAAAATTCATTACACGGAGACTCCCTACGTCTCATTTCCGTCAATGTTGCAAACAAAAATTGATAATTTCATCTCACAAAAATTTATTATTTTTACAATTGCCCTTCTCCAAATTCAGTACCAAAAAAAAATTTAAAATTTAATAAAATCAAATAAAATTTGATTGAGTACCAAAAAAATTGATTAAATGAATTTCAATATTAATTTGATAACAATAAAAATTAATTTGATATTAATTCGATAAAGTTTAATATAAATTGGATAAAATTAAATGTCAATTTTTGATAAAATTATATATTAATTTACAATTTAAGGTTCATTTCCTGTTGAATGTTATTTGGTATGTATAGTCAATGTGTTATTCTTTATTTATATTAAGTATTATTTACAAATTAAGAAGTAAGTGACAAAATGCACGTTGTTAGATATATCAACACTTTGAATTAGTTTCATGTAATAAATAATTACATAACATTTAGTTTCATCTATTTTATGGAGTAAATAATAACAAAAATAACATAAAATAAACAAAAAAAAAAGATAATAACATGAGAGAGAAAGAGATAAAGATAGAGGAGAGAGTTATATGAGAGGTGAGAGTTTTNAAATTACATAACATTTAATTTCATCTATTTTATGGAGTAAATAATAACAAAAATAACATAAAATAAACAAAAAAAAAAGATAATAGCATGAGAGAGAAAGAGATAAAGATAGAGGAGAGAGTTATATGAGAGGTGAGAGTTTTAGAGTTATAAAAGGAATGAAAGTTCAATTAAGACCATTAGATCAAAACGATTTGAATCGTGATAAACTTAAGACAAATAATTTAACTATTTTATTATATAAATAAACCTTTTTGGATTCACAGTTTCATATTAAAATACTAGTCATTTGCCCGTACCTGAAGACACTATGTTACTTATAAAATTTCAACAGACAAAGATAGGATGTTTAAATAATTTCAACACATAGCGATTATATTGGTTTTGAACATTTTTTTTTTTTGGTGCAATTGGTATCTTATTTTTTTTGTATTGGTCAGTTATTTTTTTTGTATTGCTGATTAACTTGAGTTTTGAATTTTTTTTAATTTTCTGAGAACTATAGGTTTTTATACAGTAGTGATTGATTTTTTGGTATGAATAATAATTTGATGATTTATTTATATATTATAAAGACAATTTAAACTTCATTGATTGATAAGAAGTAAGAAATAAACATCAACCATCGGTACTAAGATGCGTGATAAGAAGATCTACTTATAATATACTTTAGGTATGAATCAGTTTGTAATAAAAAAGATGAAAAATTATATAGTAAGTACATAATGGTTTTTAATGAAATATTATACCAAAGGTTTTGAAAAAATCGATATACTAAATAACTTACATGTCCAAAAATGATGACATTGTCCATTTGATAAATAATTTGATAAGTACTAAATATTCAAATAAAAACTTACAATAATCAGAGGAAGATTCAAAAGTACTAAGAACTTTAACATATTTAACTAAGTCTTTGTCAACATATCTCAATTACAACACATAGCAATGAACGAAGGTCTTGAATAAGATCTATATATAACAAAATGACACAAAAAAGTACCGCCCTTAACCACTTTCTTTCCACAAAACCAAAACGGTAATAAAAAGTATAGGAAAAAAATTACGCAATTCAACTCAACTCAAAGGCCCTTTACTCATTTTGAACAAACAACCTACAAAAATACATCGATTGTCANGAGAGAGAGAGAGAGAGAGAGCTAACACTCAATTTGATACCAAAGAAATTCGGAAGATCTAATCCACATCAATATTATGACAATTCACAGATAATTAAACACTCATGCCCGAAGACAAATAAACAGTCATCGAAAACTTGTGACCCGGCATAAACAAATTCTTCAGCAGATTCAACCTTTTTGCAATTCAACGGTTCCAAAACCAAATAAAGATTTAATCAGATGCTAATGCTACCCTCAAACTGCATACGTCGTTTTGAAACAACAATAAAACCCAACGAAAATAAAGAAAGAACAAATGGGTTACCCTCAAAAGAAGATGAATCCATAGCTGTTGTTCAATAACCAACCACTCTGTGCACCACATTACATTGAACGCCCCAATTCTTCTGCACCTGCGGGAGAATAATCTTCAATACATACCCAAAACAACTATACATAAACATACACACACCCATACATCTACATAATAAAGTAAGCAAAAGTGTGTATGTGCGTGACACAGAGAGAGAGAGAGAGAGAGAGAGAGAGAGAGAGAAAAAAGGGAATACAAATACCAAGGAGAAGAGGAGCTTGAAATTGTGCCACTAGCAAAGAATCCATGAGTGGATGGATCCTCGACATGGGCTTTTGGGGGACGAAGCAGGCAAAGCGAGAGATTCGAGGACCCTAGTTAGAGAGAGAAAAGCGAAACAATGTAGAGGATAAAGTCGAGAGAGAGAGAGAGGAAAAGTACCAAATAAATATGGCTAGGCTAGCAACAGGGAGCAATAGCGGCTGCATGTGAATCTTTCTTTTTCACCCTCCGTGTCCAGTCCAACTCTGTTGCTTATTAAATTCATTTTTTTTTATCTTTTTATCTTTTTCTAACTGTAGAATATTAATTAAATTCCAATTCAATTTGGTTAAAAATAAATTATTCATATTAAAATTAAGATATTTATGAAAGATAATTTTTTTATAATTTAACTTCAAAGAATTACCAAAATTCAAAATTAAAACTTTTGAATTTACTTGCTTCTCATTTTTATTACCACTTGTACTGCCCCTTTGATTTATTTATTTTTTTAAGCTAAACTCAAAAACCACCCGAAAGAGTTGAACCCCAACGTTTAGATTTACGATTCGTATAGGTCCAACTCTACAATAGAATACCTGTGCGAGTTTATCAAATTCATTTTATTACTGATAAACAAGTAATGAATTGATGCTTATTTTAGTTAAAAAGAGCAAAAAATTCTATTCTATTGAATTGCATCTCAAATTTGAAAAGAATTTTTAAGAAGAGTTTTAGAAAAGTAGTTTTGATATTTTTTGAAAAAAATTAAATGATTTCAAAATAAATTTAAAAGGAATGACCTAAAAATATTGATATTAATTTTTCTTTTAAAATGACTCAAAATATATCATCTCCTATATCGTCTATATTAATGGAATTGTCATAAAAATATATAAAAAAATCCCAAAAATAACATAATATATACAAATACATCTGAAAAAAAAACAAATATTAATATAATTCATTGAAATTTATAATCATTAAACAATAAATAAAATATTGCTCATTTATAAGACCTGATTATGTCCCTATATTATGTCTCAATAACATTGCTCTTATAAAACTCACGAATTTATTACATTTACAACTACTCACTCCAATAACACAACATAATTATAAATTCAGACATCATATTTCTAATCCACCTTATCCCCATGTAATAAATACCTCAATCAAAAAAAATAAATAAATAAATACTGACATAACACAATCAAATTCACAATATTTAATTGATAAATAAAATCAATCGAATCTTGCTCATTTATAAAACTCATAAATTTATCACCACTATCACCATTCAATCCCAAATGATACAGTACAATTATAAATTTAATCATCAAATGTCCAATCATCTAAATATATATTTTACTGAAACACACTCACACACATTTCTTTTTTTGGTTTCCAACAAACCTTCTTAACTAATAATTGCTTTTATTAAAAACACAATAATTCAAAATTTTAAGATAAAATAATAATAAATTAATGCTTAATTAAAAAACAAGATAAAAATCACAGACATCTTTTGAGTTTTGACAATATTACATGGACACCTTCTAATATTTTATAAAGACACCTTCTAATATTTTATAAATAACATGAAACCCTTTGAGGTTTAAAATTCATTACACGGAGACTCCCTACGTCTCATTTCCGTCAATGTTGCAAACAAAAATTGATAATTTCATCTCACAAAAATTTATTATTTTTACAATTGCCCTTCTCCAAATTCAGTACCAAAAAAAAATTTAAAATTTAATAAAATCAAATAAAATTTGATTGAGTACCAAAAAAATTGATTAAATGAATTTCAATATTAATTTGATAACAATAAAAATTAATTTGATATTAATTCGATAAAGTTTAATATAAATTGGATAAAATTAAATGTCAATTTTTGATAAAATTATATATTAATTTACAATTTAAGGTTCATTTCCTGTTGAATGTTATTTGGTATGTATAGTCAATGTGTTATTCTTTATTTATATTAAGTATTATTTACAAATTAAGAAGTAAGTGACAAAATGCACGTTGTTAGATATATCAACACTTTGAATTAGTTTCATGTAATAAATAATTACATAACATTTAGTTTCATCTATTTTATGGAGTAAATAATAACAAAAATAACATAAAATAAACAAAAAAAAAAGATAATAACATGAGAGAGAAAGAGATAAAGATAGAGGAGAGAGTTATATGAGAGGTGAGAGTTTTAGAGTTATAAAAGGAATGAAAGTTCAATTAAGACCATTAGATCAAAACGATTTGAATCGTGATAAACTTAAGACAAATAATTTAACTATTTTATTATATAAATAAACCTTTTTGGATTCACAGTTTCATATTAAAATACTAGTCATTTGCCNAGAAGAGGAGCTTGAAATTGTGCCACTAGCAAAGAATCCATGAGTGGATGGATCCTCAACATGGGCTTTTGGGGGACGAAGCAGGCAAAGCGAGAGATTCGAGGACCCTAGTTAGAGAGAGAAAAGCGAAACAATGTAGAGGATAAAGTCGAGAGAGAGAGAGAGGAAAAGTACCAAATAAATATGGCTAGGCTAGCAACAGGGAGCAATAGCGGCTGCATGTGAATCTTTCTTTTTCACCCTCCGTGTCCAGTCCAACTCTGNCCCGTACCTGAAGACACTATGTTACTTATAAAATTTCAACAGACAAAGATAGGATGTTTAAATAATTTCAACACATAGCGATTATATTGGTTTTGAACATTTTT
The DNA here is from genome assembly GCA_963454935.2 of Ilex paraguariensis. Taxonomy (NCBI): domain Eukaryota; kingdom Viridiplantae; phylum Streptophyta; class Magnoliopsida; order Aquifoliales; family Aquifoliaceae; genus Ilex; species Ilex paraguariensis. The sequence continues at coordinate 67,916 of CAUOFW020000848.1, forward strand.
TTTTTTTGGTGCAATTGGTATCTTATTTTTTTNTCCGTACCTGAAGACACTATGTTACTTATAAAATTTCAACAGACAAAGATAGGATGTTTGAATAATTTCAACACATAGCGATTATATTGGTTTTGAACATTTTTTTTTGGGTGCAATTGGTATCTTATTTTTTTTGTATTGGTCAGTTATTTTTTTTGTATTGCTGATTAACTTGGGTTTTAAATTTTTTTTAATTTTCTGAGAACTATAGGTTTTTATACAGTAGTGATTGATTTTTTNTTTTGTATTGCTGATTAACTTGAGTTTTGAATTTTTTTTAATTTTCTGAGAACTATAGGTTTTTATACAGTAGTGATTGATTTTTTGGTATGAATAATAATTTGATGATTTATTTATATATTATAAAGACAATTTAAACTTCATTGATTGATAAGAAGTAAAAAATAAACATCAACCATCGGTACTAAGATGCGTGATAAGAAGATCTACTTATAATGTACTTTAGGTATGAATCAGTTTGTAATAAAAAAGATGAAAAATTATATAGTAAGTACATAATGGTTTTTAATGAAATATTATACCAAAGGTTTTNTCAGTTTGTAATAAAAAAAATAAAAAATTATATAGTAAGTACATAATGGTTTTTAATGAAATATTATACCAAAGGTTTTGAAAAAATCGATATACTAAATAACTTACATGTCCAAAAATGATGACATTGTCCATTTGATAAATAATTTGATAAGTACTAAATATTCAAATAAAAACTTACAATAATCAGAGGAAGATTCAAAAGTACTAAGAATTTTAACATATTCAACTAAGTCTTTGTCAACATATCTCAATTACAACACATAGCAATGAACGAAGGTCTTGAATAAGATCTATATATAACAAAATGACACAAAAAAGTACCGCCCTTAACCACTTTCTTTCCACAAAACCAAAACGGTAATAAAAAGTATAGGAAAAAAATTACGCAATTCAACTCAACTCAAAGGCTCTTTACTCATTTTGAACAAACAACCTACAAAAATACATCGATTGGCAGATACATAGGAGGTCACCGTCGTCACTTGAGTTGTGTTGTCGCTGAAGCTGCACTGCCGATGGTCGCTGCCCGTTGTGAAGTTCACTAAAAAAATACATAAAATTGGATTAGACAAAGTAAGCCAAGGCATAAGAGGCATGATGACTTGACTCTTTAACAAATTCAAACCCAATTTAATCTAAATCGAAGTATCATTGAACCCAACCATATAAAGTAAAATAAATGTTACTTAATTTGCATATTCAACAAATTGATTAGAGAAGAGTACACAATGGCACACATGGAGAACGTATTATCCAATTCATCATTATTGACAGCAATTTAGAAATACTAACACGCCCCCATAAAATCAAAAAATCAAAAATATTAATTAAATCCACACATGTGTGTTTGGTGTTGTGTGTGCGATGCTCTGTGTGTGTCTGTTGTGTGTGTGATGCTTGTGTGTGTGTGTGTGTGTGTTTGCGTCCAATTAGTACTTGTATAAAACAAAAACTCATCAAAAAGCAAGATAGTCCACAAAAAAACCAACAATTAAATAATTGAACAATTAATGCTAATTTAAACTACAAAATAATAATTTTAACTAATTAAAGCTCAAACCAACAATTAAAGCTAAATGAACAATTTTTTTTATATTCGATTATACGTGTCTATCAACGAACCTTGGGACTACCGTTCCAACACTATAATGTCCCAAAGCCTACCGTAAATCTTTCTCGCCACAATTTCCATTTCATTTTCTTTCTTATAACTGGAAGAGTTTTGCTAAGAAAGGGCAAAATATGCAGGATTGGGTAAGTAACCAACAATTTGCTTTTGTATCACGAATGCCAGATGTAAGTCCATGAGGCATAACTGTCCAATACATGAAATTTTCTTAATATAATATTAGCATGATTTCAATGAGATAGTTCTAAATCTTGAATTAATTTGGTTTTAGCATATATAGTAAACATGAGAATAAAAAATTAGGATAATCAACCAAAGAGGAGTATAATTAAAGACTTCCTAAGGATTGTTGTAGTGTTGCTAGATTAAATAAAAAATATAGTTTAATCAACCAAAGAGGTGTTCTGGTTCTAATCTTTTCTTCTAAGTAGGGATGACCATCTCAAATCCTTAATTGCAATGTGGGAGCAATTTCTTATCATCCAGCATATTCGTTCCAAATTTTAGGAAGAGTGGTACAAAGGTTATCTGAGATTCTGAAATCAAGCCCCCAAGACCCATTTTAAAAGTTCCATGCTTTACTGATTTTTCAGTTATTACCCACGACCTGTAGAAAATGAAAGAAAACACAAAGCATTTGGAAGTAGCAAGAGCCAAAACAGATGTGTGTGTGTGGCCGTGAATTTTTTTTTAACAGGTGTGGTTGTGATTTAGGGGCATTTGATTGAACAACTTGTGGGCAAAAGAGCAAAACCAACGCAAACAAATAGAGACAGGGAGATAGACAGAGGCAAAATAAAACCCATATATCCTTCTTGAGATACAGAACACCACAATTCAGAGGCACACTTAAAATTCAAATACATCAATAAACATGCATATCACAACAAAATGTGTCCAATCCAATACCTATTGGCCATAGAGGCAAAGAGGCAGGCTTGTTCTGCTTCTTCGTTTTTGTCGTTCCCAGCAACACCGATGAATCCTTGCTTCTGCAAATATTCAACATACACACAAACACACTATTACAACTACATAGAGGCTTTTGGGAGAAGTGAATCGTACCTCAAAGAACGACTGTCAAAGAGCAACAACCTATTTTCGGCATGATTTTGGGGGAAGTGACTGGTTCCGTGAGAGAGAAGAGACTGACAACCTGTTTTCGGCATGATTTTGGGGAAGTGAAAAAGACGGAGATGGGGAGGAGAGAAAGAGATGGAGAGGGGGAAAGAGAGAGACACCTTGAATATCGGTGGCAAAGGAGCTTGGCTGCTACACTGGTTGTGTGAGAGTTTTTGTTTTCTGTGTGTTTTCTACGTAGAAAGAGAAAAAGAAAGAAAAGAAGAGGTGTGACTGAGAGAGGAGATTGAGGGAGGGAGAAAGACATGGTATGAGGGAGAGAGGTAGATCAACAATAGAAGTCTAGAGTTGGGAGAGAGATGAGTCGTGAAAGATTGGGAGAGAGAGAGAAAGGCGTGAGTGAGGAAATCTTGTTGGGCGGGAAAATAAAATTCGGGACTAACTGTAAACTGTTAGACTAAAATTTTTGAGATGATCTGAATCATTTTTTATGTTGGAATTACGTTGTCCATTAGATGTATTTATGTTTTGTCTCAAAACAATATGGATTACTCTTTGTCTCTTGGATTCAAATTTCGTTCTACTTTATTATATATATTGAACTTGTTAAAATGCAAAAAAAAAATAGAAAAAAAACCCAATCACTTTAATCCATAATGATTCTTGGACTAAAATACCGTTCACACCGAATGTGTTAGGCAAAAAGAACGCGATACTAAAAAGTTAATAAGTCAAGTTACAATTATACTTGATTCAAAAAAAGTTACTATTATACACATAACAAAATTATCCTTATGTGAAGTTACCATGTTATATTTTTATTTTACTTATAATACTAAGATTATTATAAGGGTAACATGACAGTACCAAAAACCTATAATTTTATATCGTGTCTTTCTTTTTACCCAAATAAAATGACACTTTTTAAGGATATATATGTTGTTGTTTGACTTGATTTTATTGTTTTCATGGTTAGTAGTTATAAATAATTCAAATCAAAATTACTATTTTTATATGATGTAAAAAAATAATGCGAAATTAGTCATAACTCTATCTGGAAGTTCTTTTTTGTCTTTTAGTACAGGAATTGCACTTTTATGGTATTAAGTTCACATTAGTATCATTTTTTTGCCTTGTAGTTCAATCTAAAATATTAATATTTGTTAATTACTGACATATCCCTCCATATTATATTATTAAATCTGGTCTATTTCTTTATTATGTTTTGTCTATATTTATTGGATATGATTCATTATTTTTGTAGTTTTTCTGAGATCTGAACACTTGTGCTTTTACAGTAGGTGTTTCTGAAATATTTGGTTTTTGTTGAAGATAGTATCGAGTTGCTTCAATTTTGCGGAGTAAAGTACAGATTTACGCTTTTGATTATTCTTCAAAGTAGTATTTCAAGATTTCTTAAGCGCTTATTGTTTCTTTTCGTTTTTTTGTTGATTATGAGTGCAGTTTTAATTTGGTTTTAAATTGTGAATTTGATTTAAGTTTGTTCCAGATTTTGTTGTTTCGATGATTTATTATATATAGAATTTATGTTTTAACACAAAATGCTTTGAGATTTTTTTTAAACTCAATTTTAGATGTATTTGTTTATGTTTTGATTTTTTCACACTGCCAATATCTTTGTATTTTTTATAGTTTTTGTTAGTATTAGAGTTGAATTGTTTACGTTGTTAAAATTTTTATTTCACTATTTGGATTATTATTTATTGTAGTTCATTATGTTATTATTTTTTATTTTTTTTGACATACTATATGTTTTTTTCTTCAAGATTATTATGAATGTTTATGATGTGATTTTTGTTAGTTTTTTATTTTTTTATATGATTTTTATGTTTTACTATTTTAGTATTCTGCATTGATTTATTCACATTCCCAATATTTTTTTTTGTTTTACTATTGTCTTAGTTTTAGAATCAGATTGATTTATTTTATAAAATGTTGTATTTTTTTGATTGTATTATTTTGTATTTGTATTTCATTGTGTCATTATTTTTTTATTTTGTTTTTACACATACAATTTGTTTTTTATTTCTTATTTCATATTTCTTTTTTTTTTTTTGCAGAGGTCATCTGTTGAATCTGTGATAATGTTATACAAATACAATACTCATACAACAGTTGTAAGGGTGTACAATAACATTTTTTAGGTGATTTACTTAAAGATGTTCGTGCAAAGTTTGACTTGTTGATTCAAGATTTTGTAGTGTTGTTATATTCTCTGTCTGATCATCCTCATTTTCTTCTTGAAAATCATGTGAATTTGATGAATATTTTTTTTTAGTTGGTGTTTTTGGTCTTCAACATGTTGATGTTACTATTAGTGGTCATTGTCGTGATGAATATGTTGTGGATGAGAGTTCTGGATTATGCAATAATGCAATGGTTGCGGGTGTCCAAGTTCTGTGTTAGATGTTGATGAGGACCTGCTTCCTCAATTTTGTCCTCGTATGTATAAACATTTACTTTTAGCTTAATAGATTAATGCAATTAGAGAGGTGGGTCAGAAGTTTGACAGAGATGTATCTGAATTTCGTCTTGCATTGTGTAAAATTCCAATTGAAGGTGGTTTCGAATTCAATTACATTAAGAATGAAAAATCTAGGGTTATGGTCAAAATTAGAATTTGGTTGTCAGTGGTATGTTTATGAAGCTCTTCAACATACTAATGGTTAATTCTATATTTTACATTTGGTCAAAGTTCATAGTTGTGGTGCTGCTGTATGGTCAAGGAAGAATAAATAAATGAGTTTTGATTTTATTGTTATTCTTATAGTTGATGAGGTACGTGACAGTCCTGCAAAACGTCCAATTGATGTTCTTTCAATGTTTTGAAAAGTTATGGCCTTAATTACATATGACCATGTATGGATGAGTGTTGAGAAAGGTAGAAGTTTTCTTTTTGGTGATCACTCTTTGTCGTATGATTAGCTTTGTTGGTATATTGATGTTGTCACGAATATCAATCCTGATAGTATATTGTAGTTAGAGTTTGACACACATACAAAATGTTTTCAGAGGTTATTTGTGTCTTTTAATGCTTGCATAAAAGGTTTAAATTTTTGTCGACTTATGCTATCCATTGATGGGAAATTTTTGAAAGAGAGGTTTAAAGGCAATATACTTGCTACTACTAGAAAAGATGGCAACCAAGGTTAGTTTAGTTGGGGCATGTTATTTTTTCTACTATTTTCAGTTTTTAATATACTTTGCATTGTTTGTTTTGTTTTTTACTATTTTCAGTTGCTAATATCCTTTACATTGTTTATTTTTTACTGTTTTCAATTGTTAACATACTTTATTTACATTGTTTGTTTTTTATTGTTTTCAGTTTCTAACATACTTTACATTTGTTATTTTTTACTGTTTTATTGTAATTTCATTGTTCAATAGGTTTGTTGTTGATTCTGAGAATGAATAAAATTGGTTTGGTTCCTTCAACAACTTTATATCATTTACATCCAAAGTAGGATATTGTCTTCATTTCGGATCACAATTTGAGTCTTCTTGAAGCTTTGCCAATAGTTTTTTCCAATGCTCACCATGCATTTTGTCTTTAGTATTTAAAGGCAAATCTGAGGAATAAATTCAGCGGTAGTCAATTCACAAATTCTTTTAGGGAAAAGATGGTGGCGTTGTTTCATGAATGTGCATATGCCCCAAAAGAGTCACTATTTCTGTTTAAAGTAAATGTATTTAGGGTTGAGGGAAGTCAAGTTACAAAGAGATTTCTTGCGAATTTGCCATATAAGTGGGCTAATGCACATTTTAAAGGCCAGTGGTACAGTGAAATGTTCTCCAATACGGCAGAGTTGTTTAATGCTCGGATACTTGGTGCTTGTCACTTGCTCATCACTAACATCGTTGACATGATCAGATTTTAGATTATCCATCGGATGGGTAAGAGGAGGTTACATGCTATGCAATGGAATGGAAAGATTTGTTGAGATATGGAGAAAAGATTGCAGGTTGCATTTGATGAGGGTATGACGTGGACTATGAGAGTTTCAACTAAGACAATGTCCGAAGTGAATTCAAACCCAATAGTATCAGTTGACTTAGATAACTATTACCAAATGATGAGCTTACAAGGAAAAAATGATGCATGAAGGTGTAGAGTGATTGATGAGATTCAAATAATCTCTCAATATTCTAGCATTATTGAAATTCACATTAGCGCGCCCATTGTTTACTTCCTGGAAGTCCTCATGGTCGCCATGATTATTCCTAGCATCATCCCCCGGTGGGTCTGTTTGTGGCATGAAAGGATTACAAACTTCTTGTGGGGGTGTGTCAAACAAATCTCCAAATAGCGAGTCAAAATCCTCTCTAATAAACCTTCCACCAATTTCTCTATGCCAAGAGTTCATGCAACAATAACCAACACAAGAGGCAAAACAAAATAACATGCAAGAAAATTCAAATAAGAAATATATAAAAGTGGAAAGTGTTTACCCACTCTCCACTTATGCAAAAATTGATTAAGTTTCGAATGATCATTGCAATCATGCCTTCTCCCCGGCAACGGCGTCAAAAACTTGTTTCGGTTCGGAAGTTGTAAACTAAGTGTAGGTATTGAACAAGTAGTAATTTCTTGGTAGAGTCCAAGGTTGAATCACAGGGAGATGGAGATTTTAGAATGAAGACAAATAAATAAAAGCAAATGTGTTCTGTGTTTGAGAGAGATTGGTTTGGTAGTTGAATCCTAAAACAAATAAATGTAAATAGCTTAAGAAAATGATGTGAGAAAATACTATGGCATTTGATACTTCTTCAATAACAATTTAATAAATTAAACCTTATTTCCAATGTCAATTGAGAAACAACTAGGGAGTGAACTTAGTTGGAGGATTAATCAATGAATTATGAGGAAATTCTCTAAGATATAGTCAATAAGCTAATCTAAATGAATCCAAACATGCAATTGTCAATCGCAAGCATTTAACATGTCCGGAGTCAATGATAAATCAAGCAATTGAACAATCAAACATCTAAATTCAAATAAATCATCAAATCAACTAATTAGATGAATTCATTAACAATCCAATCCAAGCATGTACATCTAGCTATTCACTCACCAGGAATCTTAAGTTTCCATCACATTTCACATAATAAATCAAGATATTATATATAGAGAAAATTTTGCTAAATAAGATGAATTGAACAATTAAATAAAAACCATCAATTAAATCTCAAAGGATTAATTACATATCCAAATGTTTACTGAAGTTTCTCCTAGCCTTAGTCAAGAGGTTTAGCCAGACATTAATTGGGGCTAAAACACTAGATTAAACTAAGATTAAAGAAAAATGTAAAAGAAAGCTACAAGATCTAAAAAACTCCACAAAAGAAGAAGAAAAAGTACAATGGGTACTTTCCCAAATTGGGGAAGATGATGCCATCTTGTCAAAATGAGCTCTTTTGATTGGCTGGGAGTGAGAACACATGCTTGGACATGGATTTAATGACGTCTGGATGCGACAAGTGCTTAAACATGCATCTGAATATGGAAAAAGTGTTGTCCTGATGCAGCTTTCTATAAGTCTGGCTTGTTTTTGCCTCTATTATAGCACCTCATGTTCAGAGATGGGCAAATGAAGTTTGGACGTGGCCTTCTGAAGCTCAAACTCCAATTTTTCTTCTTTCTTTATGTGCCCAACTTCCTAGGTTTGCCTATTTGCCTCTAAGTCTTGCCATTTTACCTGTAAAATATACACACGCCAATTAAATCTTGATAAATTCAAATAGAACATTAAACATATACAATTAACTCCATACTCATAACAATAATCCCACAAATGATAGTAAAAATATACACTATTTAGGCTTAATTAAAGGGTAAACATTTAAAGATGCCAGTTAAAAAAGAATACCCACACCAAATCATTGTGTTTTTTACTTGTGGTGAGCATGGTCACTATAGTTCATATTATTTTCAAAATAAAGATGTCTTATACAAAAAAATCATGCACCTAGCTAACTAATCTAAAGCATTGGGCAATTAAGTTGTCAATCTTTCCAAGTTTATAAAAAGGTCAAGTGTGTCCAAGCATAGTCATGCATCATCCTCTGGATCACGTGCTAGAGTGCCAAAAGCCTCTTCAACCCTCAAGGTCAAGGTTGATTTACACACTTCCGGGGGAGAAAAGAGCTAGTCCTCCACCCTTCGCCCAACTTAACCCAAGCTTTAAGAAGGGAAAACAAGTTTGAGTGTCTAGGGAGGATCTTGAGAAACTCACCATCTCAACCAAGTTAGTGGTCTCGAGTGCTTCTAACAAGGTCATGACTCCTAAGAAGTAGGAGAGGTGAGAGTATGTACCTAGGTGATCTTTCATGTATTTCATTAAACACCCTAAGGTCATACATTGTTTATATATATATTTATTATTTTTATCATATATTTTTCTATATGAAAATAAAAAAGCAATTGAAATTTAAAAAACTAAAGAAATAAAAAAATCCAAAAAGATTTTTGATGTTTCTTTTTACATTCANATTTATTATTTTTATCATATATTTTTCTATATGAAAATAAAAAAGCAATTGAAATTTTAAAAACTAAAGAAATAAAAAAATCCAAAAAGATTTTTGATGTTTCTTTTTACATTCATTATTAGGATTTATGGTAAAATGTTTTATTTGTTTTCCTTTGTTTAGTTGTATCTTTATGCATTTTTCATGTACATTTTATTAATTGAAAATTTCAAAAACATTGGAAAAGAAAAGGCCAAAAAAAATTTCTTTTGGGCAATATTTTGGGATAAAAGAAAGAGGGAGTTGCCAAAAAGAGAAATATTTTGGGCACTCACTAACCGGTTATGTTTTCACTTGGTCAATGCATTAAGATTTCATGATNCATGTACATTTTATTAATTGAAAATTTCAAAAACATTGGAAAAGAAAAGGCAAAAAAAAATTTCTTTTGGGCAATATTTTGGGATAAAAGAAAGAGGGAGTTGCCAAAAAGAGAAATATTTTGGGCACTCACTAACCGGTTATGTTTTCACTTGGTCAATGCATTAAGATTTCATGATAAGCTTATTAATGATTTAAACCTAATTGGAATCCTTTTTGTGTTGGAAGTTGGTTTCACACACTATGCACTTGAATTTGTCAAAGTTGAACAAAATTTAACCACGTGTGTGTGAAATTGAACAAAGTGAGGAAACTTTGTTGTATAATGCATGAAATTGAGTTTTATATCCTTGAATATGCATTAGAGTAATATGTTTAGATGATGAATTTTGAATGGAGCTATTAAAATGCAAATTTGTGTAATTTGTATGATTATTTGAATTATGAGCATTCTTTGGTTAAATTTAAAAATTACATATGATTTTACTCTAAATTCATCCATGCATTGCATAGAATATCATTTGAGATTGATTTACATCATGCACACATTTTGATATTGATTGGAGAAGGGATGAAGTGGACTGAACTACATAAAGCAGAAGTGCTCTGCTTTAGACCTCGCTCAAGTGACAAAAGACCTCGATTGAGCGGTCTACAACAGGATTGGGCACTACTTGATTAAAATACCAAATTTTGATGGGATTTATTCATTTACTCCACTTCCNTTTGGTTAAATTTAAAAATTACATATGATTTTACTCTAAATTCATCCATGCATTGCATAGAATAGCATTTGAGATTGATTTACATCATGCACACATTTTGATATTGATTGGAGAAGGGATGAAGTGGACTGAACTACAGAAAGCAGAAGTGCTTTGCTTTAGACCTCGCTCAAGTGACGAAAGACCTTGCTTGAGCGGTCTACAACAGGATTGTGCACTACTTGATTAAAATACCAAATTTTGATGGGATTTATTCATTTACTCCACTTCCAATCTAGAACCTACTCATTTTCTACCCTACCCAAAGCATTTCCAAGTTACTGAAGTTCACATAGAGTGAGATTTAGTGTTATTTTAGTTTAGATATGACTTTATCATACATATTTACACTATTTCAGTGATTTTTTTGTGGAAAATTCCACCAAGATCTAAGAAATTAGTGAGGGTACAAGGTTCGAGTAGTAGAGCTCACTTTTAGACACCACAATATCGAGAGTTGTATAAGAGACAGTTTTCATTATGGACTGCACTTGTGGAGGGAGGGGTTAATCACATTGGAGTAAGTAACACATTTGTCCCTTCATTATTCAACTCAAAAAGGTGGATTGAGCTATTTGCAGCCCCGGTGCTTGAAAATGTGGACATGGTCAGAGAGTTTTACACACACATACGTGACACTATAAACGATAGTGAGTACTTTAAAAAATATGTTTGNATTTTCATTATGGACTGCACTTGTGGAGGGAGGGGTTAATCACATTGGAGTAAGTAACACATTTGTCCCTTCATTATTCGACTCAAAAAGGTGGATTGAGCTATTTGCAGCCCCGGTGCTTGAAAATGTGGACATGGTCAGAGAGTTTTACACACACATACGTGACACTATAAACGATAGTGAGTACTTTAAAAAATATGTTTGAGGTCAAGTTTTCCACTGACCTTATTACCACCACCCTAAATCTTCCTTGTGTAGCATGTGATCTTTTTTTTTTTACCTAAGAGTGCTATACCCACACTTTCATCAGTTGCATCAGTGTTGCATGGTATTTTTTATCTTGACGACTAAAAATGTTAGTTTTGATACTACAAGGATTTGACTAGAGATTATATGTTTATAAATCTGATAGTCAACTACAACATTGACTCGAAAACTCATATGTTTATTTTTCCCACATCACGAGCTTATTTGCTACTAGCTATTGGNGAAAATGTTAGTTTTGATACTACAAGGATTTGACTAGAGATTATATGTTTATAAATCTGATAGTCAACTACAACATTGACTTGAAAACTCATATGTTTATTTTTCCCACATCACGAGCTTATTTGCTACTAGCTATTGGCAATAGGTTTGGAGATAGATCTGCCACATGTAGTTTGATAAGAGGAGGATTATCGATACTTTGCCCTTTGGTTCTTTGACCACTTGTATATGTCTAGATTGGGGTGTTGGTGCTTTAGATTTTGACTAGTTAATGAGACCAAAGAGACTTCTAGGGAAGGAGTCTCTTAAGAAAAAGTGAGACACACCCAAGATTTACGCTTGATACTATAGAGGTAGAGGCAAAGGGTGACGAGATTGAGAATGAGATCCATGGTACTATTTCTGCAGAGCCTAATACATCTAGTAATGAACCATCATCGACGCAGGCATGAAGCCATACCTTATGTACCACACTCCCTAGGANATACGCTTGATACTATAGAGGTAGAGGCAAAGAGTGACGAGATTGAGAATGAGATCCATGGTACTATTTCTGCAGAGCCTAATACATCTAGTTATGAACCATCATCGACGCAGGCATGAAGCCATACCTTATGTACCACACTCCCTAGGACACCTCCTCCAGCTGCGTTGGATTAATGGATTGTCATTCATTTAGCACTAGGAAAGCTATAGAGTAGTATTGATCAGCAACATAGTCTTTTCGCTCTTCGTATGGATGCTATTGATGAGCGTATGACAAGCCTACAAATGGATCAGTGGGAGATTAGGAGGGATGTTTGATGTCTCAGGCACATGATGTAGAATTTTGGCTTTATTTTAGATAATGAGCCTAAGACATCTAGAGCAGATGGTGGAGATCATGGATATGTAGTCATTTGAGCTATGACTTTTAGAGACTTAGTATAAGTCATCAGTGAGCTTAAGAGTGTCTTACATTCATTCATAGCTTGTACTAAATTACTCTATTTTCTTTTTGTTGATTTTTATTTGTTTAGCTCTTATTTGATACTTAATCATATTTGGCTTTGAGATATATGCCTTGTCTGTCCCTTGCTTAGGTTACTTNGTGGATATGCAGTCATTTGAGCTATGACTTTTAGAGACTTAGTATAAGTCATCAGTGAGCTTAAGAGTGTCTTACATTCATTCATAGCTTGTTCTAAATTACTCTATTTTCTTTTTGTTGATTTTTATTTGTTTAGCTCTTATTTGATTCTTAATCATATTTGGCTTTGAGATATATGCCTTGTCTGTCCCTTGCTTAGGTTACTTGCAGGATTTGGCTACTTGTGATGCATTCATACATTCTTGTTATATTATGATTCTATGTCATGATTTTTTTAGGTCATCATTGAATTGATATCTGTAGCAAATAAGATAAGAATATGTTGGGTAACTTGATTCTATACCTTGCTTGGCATGAGTTGTCATTGAATTGACATTTATAACAAAAAAGAGGAGAATATTTTAGGTACATGTGAGAGAAATCGGGGAGATTTACTTTTGACTAGGTTAGATATGTTATGTGTGAACAAAGAAATAGGGAGTTTGTTCAAATGCCCGGGGGGAGTAAATTTTGCATACTTGACATGAAGTCACATATTTTTCTTTGTTTATTTTTCACTTGTTATTTTACTTTTGAACACCAAGAGGGAAGAACTTGATGTGTTTAATATTGATAAATTTATAGGTTCTGAAGCATATTAGACAAGTTAGTTTCTAAAATGTTATATATTTGCACTTGCATGATGTATAAATATTTATTCCCTATGCTTATCTTGGTGCTTTCCAAACCTGTGATTATTTTATGTATTTTTCTAACATATGATGCTTTTTACAATATTTTGGTTTGAGTGATGATATGCAGGGCTACGATCTTCAAGCTTCATCAAAATAATTAAATGATGTTTTTCATGAAAAACTCATTCTTCTACCTTGAGAGCTTCATTACAACCTAGACCCCAAAGATCCAAAGACTACCACTAGATATTTTACCCAACCTCACAAATTAGAGTTGAAGATTTTGATGGTTTGATAAACCCATTGGTGTGTGCATACCGAGGATAGTTGGAGTGTCATAATCACTCAAGGCTTAGATGAACTGTGCAACACGTAGGTCCAAGTAAAGCTAAACTAGACTTCGATGAGGGATTTTCGGTGGAGAGACATAGCAAGGAAATGAATATCTAACCATTTTATTGGTTCAGATATAAATCTCCAGTACTTGTATATTCACTTAGCTAGTAGTGGATTTGACTTTGGCAAACCCCAAGTGGTTCTCCGCGGTTTTTTCCAGAGAAGGGTTTCTGTGTCTTCAAATCACTTGTGTTCTTTATCGTTTATTTGATACATTTGTGATTGTGAGCACACATGTGCACTATATGTTTGTTGGAATGATTGCTTGAATGTTCATCCATACATAGTTATGCAATTTGGGTTTGGAGATTTGGGATCTCCATGAGATTAATTGAATATTAATTAAAATCAATCATCATGGTTATGTTGGGTTGTGGTGTCCAAAGGGGTTCTCATCTTTAATTTTCACATTTGATTGAGAAGAGGTAATTGTGGTAGATATAAGTTTTTAATTGGTAATCAATTTGTGCTAAAATTGAAAATTTATTCACCTCCCCCTCTAGGTATAATGTCTTAGTCTCCACATGTATAATTGTGAGAGAAGATCCATATAGGGCTCCCCCTCTCAAATTAACAAATGTGAAGAGGAACAAATGCCATAGGGAAAACTAAAAAAGAAGTGAAAATTGGAACCAAGTAGACTTTTCTAATCTTTTTTGTCAATAAGGACAAGCATAAATCTTTTAAGTCATTAAGGACAAATACTTCAAACAATTAAGTCATTAAGTCCAAACTAATTATAAATTTTTTTCATGACACCACTGCCTTTTTATCAGATTAGGTCTTTTGTTGCTTCGCTTGCTTCATCCTTTCAAGTCATTGCTCTACCATCTGCCGACGTAGTGGTTTTCTTTGCCAATGGAGATTTCGTAGTTGTTGCTCCTACATCTTTGATTTGATATTGCAGTGAAGAGGATATTATAGGAGGTGAAGGAGATGCAATAGAACCCCTCCATTGATCTCATGAGCTCCCCTCGAGATTTCCTCTCGATTCCTTTTCTGAAAATTTTCTGTTAATTTTATTTTATTCAGTTGCTTTTCTTTGAATTGTTCTGTTCCCCTGTTCATCTCNTTTCAAAGCTTGTGTGAATGCTGAATATATGATCTAGAGCTCTTGCATTTTCGTCCATGAGGCTCCCCATAGCTTTTGTGTGTAGATTTCCCATCAATGGGATGTGAGATGATGGCTTAAACAGTGTGACGCCCCTAAAACCGNGGTTGCTCCTACATCTTTGATTTGATATTGCAGTGAAGAGGATATTATAGGAGGTGAAGGAGATGCAATAGAACCCCTCCGTTGATCTCATGAGCTCCCCTCGAGATTTCCTCTCGATTCCCTTTCTGAAAATTTTCTGTTAATTTTATTTTATTCAGTTGCTTTTCTTTGAATTGTTCTGTTCCCCTGTTCATCTCTTCACAAGAGTGTTATGGTGATGATGTGCAGATAAGCCCTTCTTGTCCAGATAAATCAATAGCAAGCTCTACTTATGATGATTATGGGGGTGGTCGATTCGTAAGGGAGGTCTGTGTAAATTTTTTTCATTCTTGACTACAAGGTGCATATGTTAAGTCCTAAGTGAAGAATGCTGATTGGTCTTATTAACTTTTAAAAAATCATATGTCTCAGTATTTCATTAATTGCCCTTAATCTTTGAAATTTTTTTATTTATTTTTAAATTCAAGCCACTAACATGTGGATTCATCAAATTTGCACCTCATNTGTTGCTCCTACATCTTTGATTTGATATTGCAGTGAAGAGGATATTATAGGAGGTGAAGGAGATGCAATAGAACCCCTCCATTGATCTCATGAGCTCCCCTCGAGATTTCCTCTCGATTCCTTTTCTGAAAATTTTCTGTTAATTTTATTTTATTCAGTTGCTTTTCTTTGAATTGTTCTGTTCCCCTGTTCATCTCTTCACAAGAGTGTTATGGTGATGATGTGCAGATAAGCCCTTCTTGTCCAGATAAATCAATAGCAAGCTCCACTTATGATGATTATGGGGGTGGTCGATTCGTAAGGGAGGCTTGTGTAAATTTTTTTCATTCTTGACTACAAGGTGCATATGTTAAGTCCTAAGTGAAGAATTCTGATTGGTCTTATTAATTTTTAAAAAATCATATGTCTCAGTATTTCATTAATTGCCCTTAATCTTTGAAATTTTTTTATTTATTTTTAAATTCAAGCCACTAACATGTGGATTCATCAAATTTGCACCTCATCGTTTTACTCAAAGTTTCTGGGTTTCTCGTTATTGCGTTGGTTGTGTGATAGAAATTTAAGTTATTGGAGCATCAAAATTTCTCTGAGTTGATCGCTTAATATTAATAAATTTTTAGTTGCCAAATCTGATTCAATATTATGGGAAATATATAAATTTTAAGAGGGTGTTTGCTTGTCATATTATTTTTGGGGATTTGAAATGTCTAATATATAGAGTTTGTGTCTAAGTGGGAATTATTTTAGTCTTAACGTTCTTGTGTTTCAAATTGAAAACACATTGATATGTGAATGTGTTACTATCACTGTATCTGAAATGAAGGAGATGAAACACATTAACATGTGGTTGTTAATGTGATCGAGTGGTTATTATTGTGATAGAGTGGTAGTTACTATGATAATGTTACGGTCTAGTTCCGTAGAATTTTGGCATTGATTGTGGATGTTAATGTGATTGTGTGACTTTCTAGTTCATGTTATTGTCTAATTCCGTAGAATTTTGACCATGACTGTGGCTATTACTGTAATCATGTGACTATCTAATTCATGTTATTGTCTAGCTCCGTAGAATTTTGACAGTGACTAAGCTTGTTACTGTGATCGTGTTACTATCTAATCCACCACCACTCTATACTTGAGACCTACCACCTTCTATGGTAACTCCATTCCCAACCATCGCCTTTACTCCCCACACACATAGGCATTGCTATTACTGTGATAGTGACTGTTACTATTACTGTGTCGCTATTACTATTACTGTGTCATTGATACTAATACTGTCTTGCTGTTATTGTTATTGTGTCGCTGTTACTGTTATTGTTTTGCTATTACTGTCCATTTTGTAATATAGCCATTTATTTTATTTAGAGTAAATTAGTCTTTTTACTTTTAGTTGTTCTTTATGTTCCAAAAACAACACGCATGTCCTTCTTCTCCCAAAAGTCCACAAGTGTAGACCGGCTTCCAAAAATCCCAAAGAAGAATTTTCCAAATTGAAGACACCCACCGATTGTTCTCAAGGCCTGAATGCCAAATCTGCTAACTTAAGCACATCAAAAAAAGTTCAGCCCAAGCCTCACGTATAATCCACTAACATTAGCAATCGCAATATGTGCATTTGACTAAACCAAGTTCCAAGAAAATCTACTTAAATGATTGAAACTAGGTTCACGAAAGAGTAACCAGAACAACCTCCGAGTGGAGTTATCATTGTGAAACTCATACCCAATGATTCAAATGGCACAAGAAAGAGGTCAACCTACCCAAATTATTTTTGTTAAGTGTAGCCATGCCTCTTCAGAGGCTAATTAGAGATGTCTTGATCCCCAACGCCCTATACCATCAGTTAGGGGCAAGACATTGCTTGAAGTGCTATAATTAAAGTTCAATAGCAGAAACCATCCACATGGACCAATAAGGACAATAAGAACTTTCAGATGCTAGTCAAATCTTAAGTGTATGGGAGAATTCATGCAATAAATTGAGATAGTGATCCACACTGGTAATCCTTCAGATGATCCTACAAACAAAAGGCAAAGTTAAGAAAGGGGTTGGGTGAACACCCAGCTTGTCCCCTTTGAAGCTTAAGTCAGTCGGCGTATAAGTGTGTAGAGTATTTAGTGCAGAGTGTTTTTAGCTTGCATACTTTATTCTATATTTTTAATGTGTATTTATACTTGTGATTGCCATGATGTCTTTCACATCTTGGCCATTAATGTCCTGACTCATTCGCCTAGCATAATGAGTGTTTGTGTCACACTTCATTAATGCGAGGTGACTGGATGTCAGAATTTAGCATGTCGGGGTGAGCCATGCATTGATGACTCCATCCTGAACATTTGAATGTCTCGGCAACATGTCTGCAGGCTGGGCCTGAACACTCTTTGATATGGACTTGAGGAATTCACAGGTACCCCGACTTCTGAATAACCACATTGTCGCGTCAATACGCTACTTGGGGCTCAAACACGTGTCATTTATTACTCGGGGCATACTATGCTCCTTGGGTCCAAATGACCTTGATCGTTTGGACCGCCATAGGTCAACACTTGTTAGCACACGGTTCGATCTTTGCCAATGTCTCGTCAATTGCTCCCCAACATTCATTTCACTCACATCTTGGCGTAAGTGTCACAAGGGGGATGAAGGCTTCCTTAGCAAGCCTCTCTTTTAGGGGCTGTTACTCGCACTCTTGCCGCCTATTTTGAATTTCAATTGTTACCGTTGCCCTCTTATGGCTCAGTATAAATAGGGCATGGGTTAGGAACAAAGAGGCTTTTTAAGACGATTTATTTTTTGAGACCCCTAATCTCCCGAGTAGTTCTTCATCGAGGTCAACTCGTGCACTTTCGCAGGTATCCTTATTCCATTGTCTTCTTCATTTCACTCTTCTATCTCCTGCAAAATACTAATGGCTGGACCCCCTCAAATCAGAATCCCTGGCACAGTTAGGAGAAACAAAACACTTGGGAAAACCAAAGTGAATGACTCCACTTTAAATGAATTTAGGTCCACCTACAATATCCCCAATATCGTCTTGACCCTTACTTTTGTCCCTCGATTCCATAGGCAAGACATAGAGTTTGATGACCTCTTGCCCTTTCATACCAAGGCAATCATGGAAGGCGGCATTAGGTTCCCTCTCCCACCTTTTTTTCTTAGGTTCCTTATGCATTTTCGTCTTTTCCCCAGCTAGTTCTGCATAAACCTGTTCAGAGTATTGATGCGTGTCATTGCCCTCAATGCTCGATTAGGGACAAACCTTGGGGTAGATGAAATTCTTTTTTTTTTGCTACGACTTGAGGATAGCCAGCAACCAAAAGTTCTTCCTCAAATGCTGAGATCCCACCATGTATTTGGTGACACATATGCCCGACTTGGACAAGGGCTACACCTAGGATCTCCTCATGTTTNAAATTGAGATAGTGATCCACACTGGTAATCCTTCAGATGATCCTACAAACAAAAGGCAAAGTTAAGAAAGGGGTTGGGTGAACACCCAGCTTGTCCCCTTTGAAGCTTAAGTCAGTCGGCGTATAAGTGTGTAGAGTATTTAGTGCAGAGTGTTTTTAGCTTGCATACTTTATTCTATATTTTTAATGTGTATTTATACTTGTGATTGCCATGATGTCTTTCACATCTTGGCCATTAATGTCCTGACTCATTCGCCTAGCATAATGAGTGTTTGTGTCACACTTCATTAATGCGAGGTGACTGGATGTCAGAATTTAGCATGTCGGGGTGAGCCATGCATTGATGACTCCATCCTGAACATTTGAATGTCTCGGCAACATGTCTGCAGGCTGGGCCTGAACACTCTTTGACATGGACTTGAGGAATTCACAGGTACCCCGACTTCTGAATAACCACATTGTCGCGTCAATACGCTACTTGGGGCTCAAACACGTGTCATTTATTACTCGGGGCATACTATGCTCCTTGGGTCCAAATGACCTTGATCGTTTGGACCGCCATAGGTCAACACTTGTTAGCACACGGTTCGATCTTTGCCAATGTCTCGTCAATTGCTCCCCAACATTCATTTCACTCACATCTTGGCGTAAGTGTCACAAGGGGGATGAAGGCTTCCTTAGCAAGCCTCTCTTTTAGGGGCTGTTACTCGCACTCTTGCCGCCTATTTTGAATTTCAATTGTTACCGTTGCCCTCTTATGGCTCAGTATAAATAGGGCATGGGTTAGGAACAAAGAGGCTTTTTAAGACGATTTATTTTTTGAGACCCCTAATCTCCCGAGTAGTTCTTCATCGAGGTCAACTCGTGCACTTTCGCAGGTATCCTTATTCCATTGTCTTCTTCATTTCACTCTTCTATCTCCTGCAAAATACTAATGGCTGGACCCCCTCAAATCAGAATCCCTGGCACAGTTAGGAGAAACAAAACACTTGGGAAAACCAAAGTGAATGACTCCACTTTAAATGAATTTAGGTCCACCTACAATATCCCCAATATCGTCTTGACCCTTACTTTTGTCCCTCGATTCCATAGGCAAGACATAGAGTTTGATGACCTCTTGCCCTTTCATACCAAGGCAATCATGGAAGGCGGCATTAGGTTCCCTCTCCCACCTTTTTTTCTTAGGTTCCTTATGCATTTTCGTCTTTTCCCCAGCTAGTTCTGCATAAACCTGTTCAGAGTATTGATGGGTGTCATTGCCCTCAATGCTCGATTAGGGACAAACCTTGGGGTAGATGAAATTCTTTTTTTTTTGCTACGACTTGAGGATAGCCAGCAACCAAAAGTTCTTCCTCAAATGCTGAGATCCCACCATGTATTTGGTGACACATATGCCCGACTTGGACAAGGGCTACACCTAGGATCTCCTCATGTTTGGTGGAAGATGGGAGATAGGTAATGGACCCGAGTACGATGACCTCTACTGCCCCAAGGAAATGAGGGGATAGGTGTATCAGTTTCCACCATGTCGCATTTGAATTTTCCACGCCAGGACACCCTACTTACCTCTTCTGTTTATGTGCAGAGGGTTACAAGAGAGAGGCTGTGTAGCCGCTTAAAGCATCGGTTGCCTTTGATGATCTTGTGAAGGTGTGGATGTACCAACCGGAGAATCCCTCTACTTGGGCTACTCATTTACTTTTGAGGTATCGACTTGGCTACACACGCTTCTCACAAGTCCCTGAGCCATTCAACCCATCTCTGTAGACAAATCGTTCTTTAGGCGATAAGGCAAAAATATCTAGAAAGAGATCCTAAATGAGACTCTGAGGCCATCCGTTCCGTCTTCTACCCCACAGCAGAGATGTTTCACATCCCTCCCATCACCATCGAAAGCTTGGAGGCCTTTGCGGCGACTAAAAGGGTATTGACCTTTGGCCCAAGTAGGGTCTCTAGGAACGCCACCTTGCCCACCTTGTAATAGCATCAACAACAACATCAACAATGACAACAACAACAGTGGGATCGTTAAGACGTTCCCCCACCCCTTAGACAAGTCTCTGTACTGCCTAAACAAGTTTGGTACCCTCATGGGCAACAGTGAGGGCAAGAGGATGATCCTATCATTCAGTGTTGAGTCAAACATCAACATGACCATTGGCCCAAGGACACCACTACAGAATGGACCCCATGGACGGTCACTCACAAAGTCAAGGCCATCTTGGAGTCTGACTCTATCATCCACTTAGTTGATGTGGCTCTCGTAGTCAGTGGATTGCTGCATTTTGAGGCCGACATGTCCATCCACCAAGAATACCTCGACAGCTGCCTACTCTAAGGAGTCATTCAACACAACTTAGTGGTAAGTTACGTATAGTCTTGAATGTCATCTCTCCCCTTACTTCCTTTTATTTTGCTTGATGTTCCATATTCGATCTCAGGCTTTCTAACAAATGGGGGTCATAATAGACTGCTTCTGGGATTACTAGACCAAAGCTAATGTCACCAAGGTCGAGCTTGATAAGAAGGATTGATGTATCATGTGAGAGGAGAAGACCATTGTCGATCAGGTGAAACATATCGGAGAACAGATTAAGTGCAATGAATTCTTGTCTTTGGAGCTCGAGAAAAGAAAAACCTCTAAAGCCAAGGCTAAGAAAAGAATGAACGAGGTTGAGCTCAAGGTATTTAAGGCCGAATCCAAACTACTAGAGGGCGAGGCCAATTACGCAGCCTTGACCTCCTAAGTGGAGGGTCTAGAGAAGGAGAAGTCGGGTGTTGAGGAGAGAAAGAACGACATCCGTATGGAGGTTTTCCAATAGTGCCAAGAACAATTTATCTTGGTCTTTACCGAAGGCCAAAACAAATCCTTCAAGGCTGGATGGGATGAGGCTCTCTAAGAGGCTAGGGTAGACCCTGACTTCAAGCTCTTCTTGAGGCACCCTTACATTCCCTAACAATTCCTTGTAGAGGAAAATCCAGTAGAGCAGGAGGCGGGTGTGCAAGAGGCATCCAAGGGCATGATGAGGAAAGAAACAGTCGTTAATCCTATCCCCCTTAGTGAGTCTGGGGATTCTGCAATGTCTAACCTTAGGCTTCCTTCCTTAGCCATTCCAATTCTCCTTGTGAATCCTCTAGATCCCAGAACTCTTGCAGTCTATCCCGCTCTAGGTATTTTGCACAGATGGATGAGATGTTTGCTGAACTTGGGGACAAGGACGCTCTTGAGAGGTTGGTGGCCGAGGTCGTGGGGATAGCGGATTGGAAGTCGGAGGGAAAAACTAAAGATTTTTACCCCAGAGGGGTTTAACCATTGGATTTTTTGGTTTCTACTTTGAATTCGGCTCTGTTCGTGTATTCGCCTTGGTGGATGGAAAGCCCACTTTATGAATGAAGTTTCTTGCCTTTTTTCAGTTACCTCGGTCCCTCACTTTTAAATAAATTCTACATAACTTGTTGACTTGGGGTTGCACCCTTGACGATCGAGCATGGGGCTCATATTTTCCTTCTGAAGGCGGTGCTTCATTTGGGAAGGCTTACACCTCTCGGGATCTTACCCTTGACAAATGAGTGCAGGGCTCATGTTTTCTTTTCGAGGACGGTGCTTCCTTTGGGAAGGTTTACCCCTCATGTTTTCTTTTTGAGGGTGGTGCTTCCTTTGGGAAAGATTACCCTTCTTGGGTCTGTACGCCTAACGATTGAGTGCGGGGCTCTTGTTATCTTCTTCAGCGAGGACTAAGTTGATCATGTGCTCCACAACCTTTGTTAATGAAAATATTTCCTTTAGTTTGAAACATTCCACGGCCTGACTACATTGTCTACTGCCATGTCCTCGAGCCTGTAAGACCCCGTGCTCCTCATGGTGATGACTTCATACGAGCATTCCTAGTTAGGTCAAAGTGTACCATCAGTTGGTTACCATGTGTCCTCTACTACTTTTTAGAGCACCAGATCCCTTACTTGGAAACTCCTTGCTCAGACCTTTTTCTTATGCTGTGTGGATAGTTCTCTTTGGTATTTAGCTTGTCTTATGGCTACTACATCCCAACTTTCTTCGGTTAGGTCTCTGTCTCGGACTAAGGTTTGATTGTTCATCCCCGAGTTGAATGCTTGGCTTTTTATAGTTAGAAGCCCCACCTCCAAAGGTATGACAGCCTCCATGTCATGGCTTACAACGTTTCTCCCATATAAGTCCTTGTTATAGTCTTGTATGCCTATAATACATTGAGTTTCTCCTCAATCCATCTCCTTTTACCCTTTACAGCCTCTTTTTGATCCCTGCTAGAATGGTTCTGTTGAAGAATTTAGCTTGTCCATTGCACTGTGGATATGCGGGAGTTGAATAATAGTTGTAGATCCCAAAACCCGAGCAAAATTCTCTAAATGGGCCATTGTTAAACTAGGTGCCATTGTCTGATACTAAAGCCCATGGTATCCCAAATCAAGTGATAATGTTATGCCCGACTGACTTTTTTGGTGTCGACATCCCTTATATGGCTTAAGGGCTCAGCTTCGACCCACTTAGTAAAGTAATTCGGAGCCACCAAGATAAATTTCTTGTTCAATGATGCTCTCGGCATTGACCCTATTATGTCCAGTCCCAACCAGGCAAAAGGCCAAGGACTCTTCAGCGGGTTGAGTTCGCCTACTGGCTAGTGAATGATAGGTGTGAACCTTTGGCATTTATCACATTTTTGTACATATCTTTTTGCATCTTTCTACATAGACAACCATCTATACCCCTATGACATGGCTCCATGTGCTAGTGTGGCTGCCACACACCCCTTCATATATCTTGTAAAACAACTATTGGACTTTGTCCTCAGGGACGCACAACAGGTAAAGTCCAGAGAAGGATTTCTTGTATAGTTTTTCATCGAGGGAGACCCAAAATCTCATTTTTCATCGAGGGAGACCCAAAATCTCAGGGATTTAAGCTTCATCTTCCTGGCTTCTTTGGCATCTTTTGGGAATGCCCTGATTAGCAGATACCCAAGAATGGGATCTATCCAACTTAGAGGAATATCCTAGATGTCAACCAGAAAAACCTTCTCGGTGCTTGCCTAGGCATGCCAATGCGTTGGCGTGGCTGTTATGATCTCTAGAAATCTGAGATACATTGATCTCCTTAAACATCCCCATTTTTGTTTGCACCTGCTGGTAATACACCTTCATCCTACCATCTTATGCTTCAAAATCTCCATTCACTTGATTAACAATCAGCTGCGAGTCGTAGAGCACTTGTAGGAGCATGGCCTTGATAGACAGTGCCACTTCGAGCCCTAAAATCAAGGCGTCATACTTGGCTTTGTTAGTGAATGCTTTGAATCCAAGTCAGATAGCTTATTCTATTATGATTCCCTTAATTTTGGTCAAGACTATACCTAGTCCTACCCCCTTTGCATTCGAGGATCCATCAACATGTAGACTCCATGGGACATCTAGTGTGCTGGGTTTCACGGGGGCTCAACCATAAGGTTCTCAGGCTCAGTAAACTCTACAATAAAATCAGTCAGCACCTAGCCCTTGACGAATTCACGAGGTTTGTATTGTATCTCAAACTCTCCGAGCTCGATGGCCCACTTAGCAACTCTCCTAGATATGTTGGCTCATTCAAGAATGGTTTGTCAAAATCGCAATGGAGTTGGCCTGGAAGTAATGTCTAAGTTTCTTCACCGAGGTCACCAATGCTAGTATGAGTTTCTCCATAGGAAGATACCTTGTCTTGGCATCGAAGAGGGTCTTGCTAACATAATACACTGGACTTTGACCCAACTCAAGCTCTCTCAGAAACGACCCACTGACCGAGTACTCTGATATCGACAAATAAAGGCTTCACCCATTGCCGGTGGCCAGTACTGAGAGGATCGATGGGGATTGCAAATATTTCTTGATACCCTTAAGGCCCGATCACAATCTTCATCCCAAGCCCCCTGTGTCTTTTCTTTAAGGACATAAAAGAAAGGATTACACTTATCCAATGACTTGGAGATAAAGTGATTAAGGGCTGCCAACATCCCAGTAAGTTTCTGAATGTTTTTGAGGGTTCTTGGTCTCTGTATCCTCAATACCACCTATATTTGGTCAGGATTAGCCTCTATCCCATGATGGGCGACAAGGTAATCCAAATATTTTCTTGACATTACCCCAAACGCACACTTGGCCGCGTACAACTTCAGGCCATACTTCCATAGTATGCTGGAAGTCACCACGCGATTCTTTAGATGATTGGCCTAAACCCTACTCTTAACTAACATGTCATCGATGGATCCCTCCATGGTTACGCTGAGTTCTTTCTTAAACATTTTGTTCATCAAACATTGGTAGATGCACCCACATTTTTCAAGTTGACCGACATCACCTTATAACAATAAATCCCCTAGGAAGTGATAAAGGCAGTTTTCTACTGATCGGCTTCAAATAGTGGGATCTGGTGATATCTCATCTGGGCATTCATAAAGGTCATGCACTCATGACCCACCATTGCATCAACAAGATGATTAAATTTTGGGAGGGGATAGTCATATTTAGTGTAGACCCTGTTGAGATTCGTGAAGTCCACACAGACCTGTAATTTACCACTTTTCTTCTTGGTATAAACAATATTTGACAACCATTCTGGGAACTGAACTTCCCTAATGCTCCCTATTTTAAGTAACCGGTCTACTTCCTTATCAACTGTTTGCACAATGTGTGGTGCTGACCTTTGAGCCCTTTGCTTCACTAGCTTGAAGGCTGGATCCAAATGTGGTCGATGATAGATCACCTTGAGGCTCACTACATTCATCTTGACTGGCTTCCAGGCAAAAAAATCAGAATTTTATAGGAGAAAGGTCACCATCTCATTCTTTTTGGTCTTCTCCAACGAAAACTTAGCCAAGAAAAATCTCCCAGCTTCATCGGGGTAAAGGTATACCCTAACCAAGTCTTTCGTTGAACAATCAATTGGGTTAACCATGGGCTCATCAATGCCTAATAGACTGAGTTGTGATTGCTGTTTTTAGTGCCAGTCTTCAAGACAGCGTAAAAATAGCTCTTGGATAATGCCTGAGTGCCACAAATTTCCATGACCCCCTTTGGTGTTGGAAACTTAATTTTCTAATGGTAAGAGGAATGCACAAGTTTCAACTCGTGGAGCCAAGTTCTCGCTATGATGGCGTTGTAAAGAGAATCAAAATCTATCACCACGAACTCTACTGGAGTGGTGATGGTTCCCGACATCACTAAAAGGGTAATCTTTTTGTGGGGGACAACACAGGAGCCGTTGAATCCCACAAGGGGCATCTTTACGAGCTTTAAGTCCCCAGCGATGAACCCTATCTTTGGGAAGAGACTGTGGTACATGACCTTGGAGGAACTACTCAAGTAAATCAAGATCCTCTTCATGTCAAATTTCTCTATCTGGAGGGTGATGACCAAAGCGTCTTCATGAGGGCCCACCACCTGTGAAAGGTCAACATTGGTGAAAGTGATGGATTCTGCATCGGTGTGAGGCTTCTTTGAGGACTGCCCCTTACTCTTTTTCCATTCCACCTTCACGGCTTGGACCACCTTCTCAAGGTCAGCCCACAGTGAGTTATAGGTTTGCTAGTCAACTGTGCATGTGTGGATGACCTCTATAATTGCCACTCTGAGCCCTTCTCTCTGGCTGCATTCATGGAGCCCTTAGCTCTGGAGAAAAAAAACTTGCCGAGGTGCCCGTCTTGCACTAGCTGTTCTAAGAACGCCTTGTATACCCTATAATCTTTAGTAAGATGTCTAGTGTCCCTAAGATATGACCATCAAGAGGTCGATTTTCTAGTTGCCAGGTCCCCCTACATCTTAGGAGGCCATTTAAAAAGGGCTATTTCTTAATCTTATGGAGCATCTTGTAAATGGGCTCCTTGAAGACCATATTCACCCCACTAATGGACACGGGGAACGTAGGTACTATCAAGATTTTCCCGCTCAGAGCTTCCTTCTCTCTTTTCTTTGATCCATTGGCTTTGGTAGAAACTACCACGGTATCCTCCTCTAACCTAGAATACTTGTTGATGCGAAACATCAAGTCCCTCATGTCTAGAGGGGTTCTCTTGGTGAGGGACCTGTAAAAGTCGGTGTCTTAGGATAACCCAAGCCGTAGAACTTCCTTCGACTTCATTCACTTCCTCCTAGTAGCGGGTGGTGTACTGTCAAAGGCCCTCAACCTCCTTTCACTTGAGTGTCAGTAGTGCACCGACATCCTTTGATCTTTTGCCACTAGTGATGAATTGAGCCGTGAACTGCTTGATCATTTGTCTCTATGACTTGATGCTCTCTGGAGGAAGGCTCTCATACCATTTCATGGGTGGTATCCACCCAAGCTCCTGGGGAACACTTAGCACAACAACTTGTGGCTGGTGTCGTAGATTGACATTAGTTGTTTATACTGCCGAAGATGACTCTTCGGGTTTGTTCTTCCATTGTACACCTTGAAGTGGGGTACGGTAAAATTCTTGGGCATTTGAACTTCTCTGATGCTCTAGATGAAGGGGGATACAACCTACCCATCCTCCATATCATCGTCCCCTGCCTTCGAACGCTCATCTTGGTGCTTGGCTCCCTTCTACAATTCAGATCCCCCTACTTAGTGGAGGTTGTTTACCCATCGTAGAAAGCTACTCTTTTGGAAATAACTAAATATTTGATGCACAGGTCTCGATGGGGTAACGCTCGGCTATGTTTCCCCCTTCTTTCGGAGGCATCCTTATGGGAACACTCTTGCCTAAAAGGGTGGGAATCTTGTCCCCGACCCCATTGGCTATCACCCTTGGATCTTTTGAAGTCACTGATTCGATTGAGTATGTTAACATTGTCTCGTTCAATCAGCTTTAAGCATTCACTGAGCCATTTCTCGATGAGATCCATTATTTCCTAAGCCAAAACCCCTCGCCCCTAGACTTTGGTCCAATGGGTGGGTATGCTAGGAATTAAGTCGAACTCCGTCTGACAAATCGAAGGATTGGGACTCCCTCAATAGGAAGGGATGTGATCCCTACATTCCAAGTGGGTAAGCTATCCCCACCCTCCTTTCAGGCTCTCGTACTCACCATAGTGTATCACAACAGGGAAGTCTGATTTGTAAGTGCTCCACAAATGATGCCAAATTGCACGAGTGAATTCTTGCAATGAATTGAGATTGTGATCCATGCTAGTAATCCTTTAGATGATCCTGCAAACAAAAGGTGAAGTTAAGAAAGGGGCTGGGTGAACACCTAGCTTGTCCCATCCAAAGTTTAAGTCAATTAGCATAAAGGTGTGTAGAGTATTCAATGCAGAACGTTTTTAGTTTGCGTACCTTCATTTAATGTTTTTGTTGTGTATTTACACCTGTGACTGTCATGATGTCTTTTATATCTTAGCCATTAATATCCAGACTCATTCGCCTAGCATAATTAGTGCCTGTGTCACACCTCATTAATGCGAGATGACCTGATGTCAGAGTTTAGCATGTCGGAGTGAGCCGTGCATTAATGACTCCATCCCGACCATTTGAATGTCCTAACAACATGTCCGCGGGCTGGGCCGGAATACTCTTTGATATGGACCTGAGGACTTCACAGTTTCCCCGACTTTTGGACAGCAACCTTGCCACGTCAATATGCTCCTCGGGGTTCAAACATGTGTAATTTATTACTCAAAGCGTATTGTGCTCCTCGGGTCCAAACAACTTTGATAGTTTGGACCACCATGGGTTGACACTTGTCAACACACGGTTGGATCACCGTCAATTTCCTGTCATTAAGGTACAAATGAACCTTGAGTAGAAGCACCAAGTACACATTAAGTAGATCTCACAGGCACTCGTTGTGAGACAACCTTTTGTATTTCCATTTCTTTATCAATGTGCCACCACTGACTAAAGCATCAAAGAGAATGCATCGGATAAAATCCCGACACCTCTTAACCTATTTCTCTATGTTGCAAGCTCTCTACCCCCATTTACAGGTTAGCTCCACATTGATTGTCGAAAAACATCTTGTGCAATTGCAACACAAATAGCAACAGGTTTATATCATGAGTAGATTAAAAAACTCAAAGATGGGTGTGTGGAGAGAGACAAAGAGAGAGGACTCCCAAAAAGAGAAGCAAGAGAAATCAGTCATTATTGCCTTTGATAAAACTTGACTTCTTGATCTCCCAATAGAAAGAATTTTGTGATAATCAAGAGTAAATAACTACTTGAAGTTTAGTCTTGCGATCGACTGCCTTTGGATGTTGGAGAAAAAGTATTTTGCCAATAATTTGCAATGCATTTAAACTTATTTTGACACAAAAAAAGAAGAACATTTATTAAAATTAAAGAGGAAATAAGAATCAACATTTTATTTTTTTTTACGAGCGGGGTTATACAAACCCAAAAAATCGAATCACAAATTTTCCTCTTTAGAAAGACCCAAAAAAGTTTATTTGGTTTCATCTTTTTAGTTACTTCATTATGGTTTCTTAATTGTGTATATTAAGGGTTAATCCTTTTTCAGTTACTATTACAACACCAACGTATGGTCTCCACCAGATATACAATTTTTTTTTTGGTCACTGTCTTGTTTGTTTATGATGGGCTAAAGCCTAAGAGCCTAGCTCAAATTATAAGCCCGGTCTGAGTTTATAGCCCATCTCCAAGAGATCCAGCAAGTCTAGCTCAATGCGGTCAACTAGGACAAGCTCATCAAGAATCAAGGAGCAACATTAGCAGGGAGTATGCAAGGTCATTAAAGAGTCTCCTCTACCACCTTGGAGTAAGGGTCATTCAAGAGCCTTCTCTACCACCTTGGAGTAAGAGTCATCCAAGAGCCTCCTCTACGCCACCAAGGGAGCATTCAGGAGCCTCGCCCTCGCCACTTGGAGAGAGCCTACCTTCCCACATCATTTGACCAAGTCCTTTGGAGAGTACCATATTTCCGGTTGAGGAGAGGAGAAGTCTCTAAGCTATTTAATCACCGTTAAAGTTACCCCTATCCGTTATGACTATTAAACGACCCTAACCCGTTACGACTGCTACACTAGCTGTTCAATTACAACACTAAGCCACTATAAATTGTAAGCCCCACCAACACTTGGGGGGCATCAGACTTATTTGAGCATAATTCTCTCGCCCCCTCTCAAAGCTTGTAATCTTGTGCTTTCTCTCCACACCGGAGATAATAAAATTTCGGCGACTCTTGCCATTTAAAGTGGACGTAGGTCATGTTGACTGAACCAATATAAACCATGTCTTTTCTCTCCCTCGAATTTACTACATTTCATATTACTTAATTGACAGGNTTGTGCTTTCTCTCCACACCAGAGATAATAAAATTTCGGCGACTCTTGCCATTTAAAGTGGACGTAGGTCATGTTGACTGAACCAATATAAACCATGTCTTTTCTCTCCCTCTAATTTACTACATTTCATATTACTTAATTGACAGNGCCCCCTCTCAAAGCTTGTAATCTTGTGCTTTCTCTCCACACCGGAGATAATAAAATTTCGGCGACTCTTGCCATTTAAAGTGGACGTAGGTCATGTTGACTGAACCAATATAAACCATGTCTTTTCTCTCCCTCTAATTTACTACATTTCATATTACTTAATTGACAGGTGGTATGTGAACCAATTTTGTGCATCATCAGTTTAGCGCCGTCTGTGGGAACGACAAAGTTCTCACCTAAACATTTTCTTTGCTGAATCAAAGGCGNGTATGGTCTCCACCAGATATACAAATTTTTTTTTGGTCACTGTCTTGTTTGTTTATGATGGGCTAAAGCCTAAGAGCCTAGCTCAAATTATAAGCCCAGTCTGAGTTTATAGCCCATCTCCAAGAGATCCAGCAAGTCTAGCTCAATGCGGTCAACTAGGACAAGCTCATCAAGAATCAAGGAGCAACATTAGCAGGGAGTATGCAAGGTCATTAAAGAGTCTCCTCTACCACCTTGGAGTAAGGGTCATTCAAGAGCCTTCTCTACCACCTTGGAGTAAGAGTCATCCAAGAGCCTCCTCTACGCCACCAAGGGAGCATTCAGGAGCCTCGCCCTCGCCACTTGGAGAGAGCCTACCTTCCCACATCATTTGACCAAGTCCTTTGGAGAGTACCATATTTCCGATTGAGGAGAGGAGAAGTCTCTAAGCTATTTAATCACCGTTAAAGTTACCCCTATCCGTTATGACTATTAAACGACCCTAACCCGTTACGACTGCTACACTAGCTGTTCAATTACAACACTAAGCCACTATAAATTGTAAGCCCCACCAACACTTGGGGGGCATCAGACTTATTTGAGCATAATTCTCTCGCCCCCTCTCAAAGCTTGTAATCTTGTGCTTTCTCTCCACACCGGAGATAATAAAATTTCGGCGACTCTTGCCATTTAAAGTGGACGTAGGTCATGTTGACTGAACCAATATAAACCATGTCTTTTCTCTCCCTCTAATTTACTACATTTCATATTACTTAATTGACAGGTGGTATGTGAACCAATTTTGTGCATCATCAGTTTAGCGCCGTCTGTGGGAACGACAAAGTTCTCACCTAAACATTTTCTTTGCTGAATCAAAGGCGATCACCATCAGATCCATGAATCAGTCAAAAGAAATTCCACCACGAGAGGAGGAGGTTGCTCCTCCACCCAATCCAGTCTCAAATGCGCAGCAGATTTAGGAGACCATGCAACAACTTATAGCCCAAAATCAGCAGATTTTGCAGTTGCTGCTCGGATAACAAGGAGGAACACAACCTAGATCTCAAGTTAGAGGAGCTCCACGCCTTATCCATCAAGGAGCTCCTCACCTAGATGCTCCCCATCAAGGAGGTGCCCCACCTCTGGGAGTACCTTAGGGCACCCCACACAAGGGGGCTTATCATGAGGGACCTCCACCTCCTCCTCCAACTCCTGCTCTCCATGGTGGAGATCTTTATTTCCATGAGGATGAGGGTGAAAACCATTTCCATGATAATTCTAGAAGACCTCCTCTCAATCACTGGGATGAAAAAATTAAGAAGGTGCAAAATCAATTGGGTGACGTCTTCAACGCCATGAAGGCACAGGGACCCAAGACAGTGGACTACCTCGTAAGTCGAACTGACACACCTTTCAAACCTGACGTGACGAACTACCCACTTCCTTAGAAATTCAAGATGCTATCTATTGAAACCTTTTACGGTACGAAGGATCCACTAGACCACCTTGAAACTTTTAAGACCTTGATGTAGCTACATAATGTCCCTGATGAAATCATGTGCAGAGCGNGACACACCTTTCAAACCTGACGTGACGAACTACCCACTTCCTCAGAAATTCAAGATGCTATCTATTGAAACCTTTTACGGTACGAAGGATCCACTAGACCACCTTGAAACTTTTAAGACCTTGATGTAGCTACATAATGTCCCTGATGAAATCATGTGCAGAGCGTTCCCAACCACCTTGAAGGGATCCGCTCAACAATGGTTCGCCAAACTCTCCCCAACCTCCATTGGCTCATTTGTTGAGCTGAGTAGGTCCTTTGTGTTACACTTCATTGGAGGATGCTGCCACCAAAAACCTGTCACCCATTTGCTTAACATAAAACAAGATCGAGACGAGAGCCTAAGGAGCTACTTCACTCGTTTTAATGAGGAGGTCCTTCAAGTCGAGGAGCCCGATGATTAGGTTAGCATGACCGTCTTCCTAGGAGGCCTCTAAGTATCAAGCTTCCTCTTTTCGGTAATGAAGTGGCCACCAAAGAGCATGTCATAATTATTGGCAAAAGCTCAAAGGTATATGAATGCTGAGAAAATCAACAAGTCCGGGTGAGGTGAATCGCCAAAAGCTTGACCTATCTCTGTTCTACTATTAAGCAGACAACCAATGTCTCCAGCTTAGCGACACTCTTGTGGGTTGCCAAAAATATGGCCTCTGCACTGTTCTCAACACAGGCAGCCTATATCTCCAGCTGAGCGGCTCTCTTATGGGTTGCCAAGACCCTGACCTTTGCACTGTTCTCAAGCAGGCAGCCTATCTTCAGCTGAGCAGCTCTCTTGCAGGTTGCCAAAAGCTTGACATCTGCTCTGCTCTCAAGCAAGCAGCTTATACCTCAAGCTTAAGGATTTTCTCATGGGTCGCCAAAAGTTCGGTCTCAAAAGGTGTAGCTCCCTCACAAGCAATCCTCAAACTCTGTTTTTGCTCTCGCGCAAGCAACCTACTTCTCTCTCTAGGTAATTATGTTAGATATTTTAATATTTGAAATAACACTATTTTTGCCATCTCTAGCCAAGCTCTTGAAACTCAAGTTGTTTGCAACCTGAGGGACTATATTAAATTGAATGTCAACAACCAGACCTCATTCTTTTGTGTCTATCTGGCACTGTCTTCTTCGTTGTCGCAGCACCCCTCACTTAACACCTAGCGCAAACAAGCTCTACTTGCACTTGCCTCCAAACAGCACACCTTCGTCGCGATTAACAAAATTTCCAGCCAACGGCGCCGAGTACCATGGGCTCCTTTCCAGCGCCGCCCATCACCATAGGGGCCTCTGCAGTAGTGCCCAACATCATAGGCTCCTCTCCATCAGCACGCAACGCATGGGGCATCCCATCTGACACCATAGAGCCTCTTCATGCCAATGGCACCCCACTCCGGCACCCCTCATCTCAGTTCCTGCAGCATGGATCACCATCTCGGTCTCGGTATCCTCAACACCCAGCTTTTGCGTGAGGGCCCTCCATGAACTCCCATTTGACAAGACTATCAAGGCACCCATCTTGCTTGCCCGAGACTGTTAAGGCACACAGCCTGCTCTCCTAACATGGATTGTTGCTGCAGCAGCCTCGCTCACCTAGCCTGCTCGCTTCTCCACAGAGCGTGGCCCAACGCGCCTAGCTTGCACGTTAGCGGCGCCCAAGGCAAACCCGTACACCTGTGCGCCTCCCTCTCTCGCCTGGCTTGCTCGCTAAAATTGGGGTCGCCACAGCCTGGGCACCCAATGCCTCCTTCTCACATACTCTAGACGCGTGCACAGTATGCCACTCCCCCAAAACCACTCCTCTCAACTCCCTACTCTTCTTTTCCGAGGACAACAACGATCTCTTCAAAAATCCAAAAGAAAAGTGAAAGAAGGAGTTTATATAGTCAATGGAGTCCTACAAGTAGAAGGAGTCTACTGGAAGGAACGGGGTTGCCAATCAAGAGGAGTTTTCAAAAAATTCGGATTTAAAAAAGGCTGCATGCTATTTTGACCGTTACTTTTGATCCTAAAGTCCAAATGGGGCTTATTATATATCAAATCGAAGCTTTTGACGAACTGAGCAAAACTCATTTAATGAGCTTTTAAAAAAAAAAAAATTTTTGCTACTCACCTAGGATGCTGCCTGCTCACCCAGAAGCTGCCTGGTCGTCCAAATTGCACGCCCAGCTCTTTGCACGCTATTTTGACCGTAACTTTTGTTCCGAAACTCAAAATAGAACATATTATATACCAAATTGAAGCTCTCAATGAGCTGAAATCAAAGTTTTCAGCGAGTCCTATAAGACTCACAGCCTATGGCTATGATTGATGCTATTAAAAGTTAAAAAAAAGCCTATAAATATATGTTTTGGCCTTTTGAAGTTTTTCCAATTGTGTCGGTCAGCGAAAAATTCAAACTCAAACTGAATGCCCTCTTTTCCAAGTTTCATTAGACGCAAGACATTGGGGGGCAAATGATGGGACAATGCCCAAGGACCAAACTCAAATTATAAGCCCGATATGAGTTTATAGCCCATCTCCAAGAGATCTAGCAAGTCTAGCTCAATGTGGTCAACCAAGACAAGCTCATCAAAAATCACGGAGCAACGTTAGCAGGGAGTATGGAAGATCATCAAAGAGTTTCCTCTACCACCTTGGAGTAAGGGTCATCAAAGAGTTTTCTCTACCACTTTGGAGTAAGGGTCATCCAAGAGCCTCCTTTACGCCACCAATGGAGCATCTAGTAGCCTCACCCTTGCCACTTGGAGAGAGCCTACCTTCCCACATCATTTGACCAATTCCTTTGGAAAGCACTATAACTTTCTTGCCGGTTGAGGAGAGGAGCGGTCCCCAAGCTATTTAGTCACCGTTAAAGTCACCCCAATCCGTTATGACTATTAAACGGCTCTAACCCGTTACAACCGCTACACTAGCTGTTCAATTACGACACTAAGTCATTATAAATTGTAAGCCCTACCAACATTTGCGGGCATCAGACTCATATGAGCATAATTCTCTTCTCTCCTCTCAAAGCTTGTAATTCTGTGCTCTCCCTCCACACCGGAGATAATAAAATTCCGGCGACTCTTACCATTCAAAGTGGACGCAGGTCATATTGATCGAACCATTATAAACCTTGTATTTTCTCTTCCTCTACTTTACTACACTTTATATTACTTAATTGACAAGTGGTGTACAAACCAATTTTGTGCATCATCCGTTTATATTTTTGTTTAGTATCTTTCAATTCAACATCCTCCCGCCCAACTATGTCTTGTATGCTTTTGTTCATTTTTTTTATTTTCCCCCAAACATCTATGCATTATAATTTTAAAAATATTTTTACATTTTATTTATTTATTTTGCTAGCACATATAGAATTGTCATTTCCTCGTGGAAAATCACAATAATGTTGTATAAAATGTGGTTTTCTGTTTCACCAAAAGCACCATACACACTCTCTCCCAACCACGCAGACAAGTAAATATTCAATGCAATGCATCAACACCCACACCCCCTATTTGCTTGAATGAAATAATAGACTTTTTTGTACTGAATTTAATAATACCATAGGCTAGTGACCAGAATACCCACTAAAAACCTTCCATTAAATGTGATTCATTAACTACGTGGCTCTACTCAATTGGCGTGCCCCAAGATATATTTGCTTTCTTGTGAAACTTTATATGATGGAGGACTACACTAATGAAAATGGACAAGCGCCTAACACCACAACACCACATAAGACATTACGAAGATAAGGAGGGTTTTTGTGATTTGGCGCCGACTTAATAATTATTTGTCCAAAAAAAAAAGTGCTGCCTTTGCATGGATACTTTTGTTAATGAGGGGATGAACACCGATAGAGAACCACCTATATATTCAGTAGAAAGTACGTTTTTTTTATAGAGTTTAAAATAAAAATGCGTAGTTAAAATATAATTGAATAATTAAAATATTTAATGTGGCGATTATTTTTGGAAATTGTTTATTTTCTCAAATCATATTTATGCATTAAAAATCTCCTAATTTAATGGAATATTTGATTCTTCGGTCTATTTTGAGGATAAATCAGTTAGTTTGAATTTTAAAGTTTGCAACAGTATCATTTATTGTCTTCTTCTTCTTCGATTTGGAATCAATTTATTAGTGCAAGTCTGAAATATTATTTCATCTTTATCATTCAATTTAAGCAATTACAAGGTTTATGTCTGTCATTTTAAATGTGATTATACTATTTTTTTATATGCAAACACCATAACCAAAGTTCATCATGTAAATGCGTTTACAGTATAATAATAACAATGTAAAATTTTACTTACACAAAACACTGTAATATTACATTTTGTCAAACATATATTTGCATATAACTTCATTGTAACAATTTAGCTCTATTTTGGATTTGTTACCACATCCACAAAATCATTGAACATTGTCTGTGTTATAGTGTTACACTGTATTGTTACACTATCTTTGTTATATTATGTGGAAAACACAGATGAACTTACATCTACAATGGCAGACCAATAGGATTTTTCTTTCAAAGACGAATCCCTGCAAATGTTCAGGGAATGATTTAGGACTTCTCGTCAAGGAAGATGAAGTAGTTTTTGGATAAGAAGAGGAAGCGATAACCGTTTTCCAAAAATGAAGTTTTTCGCGAATTAATGTTCTCAAAATTCAGCAGTTAAGCCTTATCACTGTGTACTTAATTAATGTTAAGATATATTCCTAAAACCGTGTTTAGGAAAGTAAATTTTAGAAAATGGACAGTTAAGTCTTTGTATCTCAACAATGTATTTTTTTACAACACATTTTTTTATGTACATTTTTATAATTATGTCTAATTTAGTGTATCGGTTTCCAAAAGACCCTTAAAAAGAAATCCCAAAGATTTAAGTCAAGTCAATTTTTTTTTTTTGGTAATAATTTGGGCCCATGATCTAATTCATAACATTAAAAACTTAAAAATCATAAATTAAAAAAACAAAAAAGGTATTTAAAAGTGAACTCATATTCACTCCACCCATGCCTATTCTCTCTCTCTCAGATAAAAAAAATAAAAAATAAAAATAAAAGTTGAAATTAAACTCTCTTTCTGTGCTAAAAAAACAAAAGTAAAAATTAAAACAACTTTCTCGGCAACCCTATCACATTTTTTTATATCTCTCCCACATAAAATTTTTTAAATATATTAATTTTTTTAAAAAAAAATTAATACTAAAAAAAAACCTTTATTTAGTATTCTCGCTTGAAACCTCGCCTCTGATGCTTACTTTTATTTGTGAAGAAAACTAACTCTTATTGCGATGTGGATCCTTCAAATGGGGTCCTCAAATAATGCAATTCCACTGTCTTTGGATATGCCTAAGGTCGGTTTCATCATCTATTTACTTTGGTCAATGGTCCAATGACCATTTTTTCCTTTTCTTATCTCTTCCGTTTTTTCCTATTCTAAATCAACATGTAGAATGTCATGTCATCCACTGTTGTTGATTCACTTATCGACTGTGAGCCACTTTAGGGGCTTGATAGGGTTGTGAAGTTGAAATTATGGATTTTTCTGTACAATAACTGCATATCATGATGTTTTAGACTAATTGTATAATTCTTTTTGGCATGTTTAATTTCGATCATTCCTTTTGAGGGATGGTTATTAAAAGAAAATTATGTACCAATGGATGAATTTTTAGATAAAATACGTGTTTAAGGACATGAAAAGGTATTTATTTGATACCAATTTTTGTTTTTGTAGTTATTCAACAAAAGTGTTCTATAGCAAACGATACATTGATGCATGTGCATGTGTCTTACTAGGCATGAGATTGATTTGAAGGGAAAAGATGGAGTCAGCGAAGTCAGACGTGAAAACAAATGCAAATCAACCCATATTTTAGAAAAGTATATATATGAAAATATAAAAAGTACTTGAAGAAAATGCTATCAAATGATAATTTAAACTTTGGACTTTTCTTGTCTTTTTCTTAAGGGGAGGGGGAGGGGTGAGATTGGGCATCAGACTATCCATGTCTCAACTAAAATATATTCTATTACCGACTTTCTTAATTTTTAAAATTTGAATTGATCATCACGAATCCAAATAAGGCTGGAGGGGTAGTGACTTAGGTTGGTGGCAACTAGTGTAGTGAGAGTAATGTATAACGTGTTGAAGGTTTGAATTCATCTTGATCTTGATCCAATATAGTAATAAAGCCAAAAGTTAATGGGTCTTAAATAAAGATCCAACTTTAGCCCAATTTTTAAAAGTTTTTGCTAAGATATTAATGCGAGTAGTTGAAAGATAGAGTTCCAGTGGCTTTCTTCTTGTAATAATCTAAATCAAACCGAGTTCAGAAAATTGCTCGGTTTAAGAAGGCTTGCATTTTACTATTTAGCGCAGGGTNTGTAATAAAGCCAAAAGTTAATGGGTCTTAAATAAAGATCCAACTTTAGCCCAATTTTTAAAAGTTTTTGCTAAGATATTAATGTGAGTAGTTGAAAGATAGAGTTCCAGTGGCTTTCTTCTTGTAATAATCTAAATCAAACTGAGTTCAGAAAATTGCTCGGTTTAAGAAGGCTTGCATTTTACTATTTAGCGCAGGGTTTCACCACAAACCTTGAATTCTTTGTTCGAGATCATTCAACTAGTCGTGCAAGCAGAAATCATGTTAGATAGGGTGAGGACTTAGATGTATAATTGGAGTTCCTTTGATTCATTATGACTTGTGGTGAACTGAGACAAGCTGATTATGAGTACTCCAAATCGTTCTACAATCCCAACGACAGTAGTCTTAGGTTCGAGTACTGTCATAGTGGTTAATGAAGCACTGAAGTATCCTTATGCCAGACTTGGAGGAGATAAATGCTATCGATATTGTCAACTGGGATATCATCTAATAGTGCCCTAAGAAGGGTGAAGTAAATTTGGTTGATACTAATGAGGCTAATCGGGAGGAGAACTACTTGGTGGCAGATGAGGTTGTAGAGGAGAAGGATGAGTGTGCATGAACCTGTGGTGACAGGGGAATCTCCCTTGTGATTCGACATTTGATGTATCCTCCCAAACCTGATCAAGACATTCAGAGGCATAATATTTTTCTAGAGTACATGCACCGTAAACTAGAGGATTTGTCAATTGATTATGGATGGTGGTAGCAACAACAATATTGTGTCCTGGGGAGTGGTCGACAAGTTACAATTACGAACTCAACAACACCCTTCCTCTTATATATCGGGTGGATTAATAATGTCAACAAAACTATGGTAACATAACAGTGTCATCCAATTTTCTATTTGTAACGAAGTACAAAGATGATATTATGTAAGATGTTTTGGAAATGGATGTGTGTTATATTCTGCTAGAGAGGCAATGGCTGTATGATATGAATATAGTTCATAAAGGCAAAGATAATACTTACATTTTCTACAAAGATGGCGTTAACATTTTCCTTGCCCCCATGGTAAGAAAAATTCGACCTGTAGCATCCCAACCTAAGAATGAAACATTTATTCTTGTTCCTGGCATTAAAGAGGGTGTGAAGGATAGTGGTGAGGTGCCCTTGTGTTGAAGGGGTGAAGAGGAGCAAAATGTTGAGCTAATTCAATCCCTGATATGTTGAGATCATGGCTAGATGAGTTTCAGGGGATCATGCCAGAGGAGCTATCGGATGGTTTGCTTCCTTTGAGGGACATTCAATACTATATTGACTTAGTGTCTATGGATAGTCTTCCAAACCTACGCCACTATCAAATGAGTCTCATGAAGCTCAAGATATTGCAGGTTTAGGTTGATGATTACTAACGAAAGGGCAGATTAGGATGAGTATGATCCTACTTGTCGTTCCTGCACTAGTCACTTCTAAGAAGGATGTGAATTAGAGGATGTGCATTTATGGTCAGACAATTAAAGAGATTAATGTGAAATATCGATCCTCTATACCCCGACTTGATGACATGTTAAATATGTTGGAAGTTGCCAAGGTATACTTCAAAGTTGATTTAAAGAGCAGGTATCATTAGCTCCACATTTGTCTGCATTATGAGTGGAAGACTACCTTCAATATGAATGAGGGGTTGTACGAGTGGTTGGTTATGTGCTTTGGTTTGTCCAATACACCTAGTACCTTCATGAGGATTATGAACCAAGTATTCAAGCATTTCATTGGGAAGTTCATGCAGAATAGTTTGTTCATGAACTTCAAGAAGTGCAGGGTCATGACCAATAGCCTAGTGTTATTGGGCTTTGTAGTTAGTGCTATAAGTATTTCAATGGATGAGGAAAAGATTTGGACTATTCATGAATGGCCTGCGCCATGGACAATTAGTGAGATTCGTAGCTTTCATGACCTTGAAACTCTTTACATGAGTTTAGTGAGGAATTTTAGTACTATTGCAACACCGGTTATTAACTGTTTTAAGCATAAATAGTTGCACTGGACTGATAAGGCAACACTGCTCAGTAGAACTCCTATGTTGGCACTACCCAACTTTGAGAAGCTATTTGAGGTGGATTTTGATATCTATTATACTAGAATTGCAGCGATATTGTCACTGAAGGTTAGACTAGTGGCCTTCTTCGGTGAGAAGATTAGTGAGACAAGACAAAGCTTCTACCTATGAGCAGAAGTTTTATGCAGTTGTCAGAGCTTTACAACATTGGAAACATTATTTAGTTTAGAGGGAGTTCATTCTTAATACCAACCATCAAACATTAAAAAACCTTCACAGTTTTACTATTCCTCGTATTCATGCTCAGTGGGTTGTTGAAATTCAGAAATTCACTTTCACCCTTAAGTATAAGTCGAGCCAGTTGAATATGTATTGGATGCATTGAATCGACATTCTATGTTGTTAACCACTATTCGTAGTAAGGTGATTGACTTCAACTATTTGAAGGAGCTGTATGCATAGGATGATGACTTCTAGAAGATTTGGGCCCAATGTTTAGATAAACACATTAATCTCAGGAGATTTTAGATCAATGATTTTTTCTTATTCAAAGTCTATTTAGTTTGCATTCTTTGAGGGTCCTTAAGTGAACATATCATTTGGGATTTACACAGTAGTGGCCTAGGAAGACACATGGGTAGAGATAAAAGTGTTGCTTTTGGTGGAGGAATGTTATTTTTTTCCCCAATTAAAAAGAGATATGGAGCGTTTCATTAAGCAATGTTACACATGTTAGACTACTAAGGGGTATACATAGGATAATGGACTCCATAACAATGTTCCCATTCCAAACGTAATATGGGAGGATTTATCCATGAAATTTATGTTGGATCTTCTACAGACTCAATGTGGTATGATTCTATCTATGTTAAGGTTGATAGGTTTTTCAACATGACGCACTTTATCCCATATATGAAAACCTCAGATGCTTCTCATGTTGCTCACTTGTTCTTTCGGGAGATTAGTCATTTACATGAAATTTTCAAGACCATTACTTTTGACTGTGACAATAAGTTCCATAGTCATTTTTGGCAGACTTTGTGGAAGTAGTTGGATACTTTATTCCAATGCAGCAGCTTGAGCCATCCCCCAAATTGAAAGACAGATAGAGATGGTGAACCAAACATTGGAAAATATTTTGCGGAGCCTTTGTAAGAAAAATCTGAGGCAGTGGGATAATTTTCTCAAGTAGAGTTTGCTTACAAAAACGTGTCGAGCAGATCCATCGATAAGTCACCTTAATTGTCTACAATCGAACACCTTTACACACACTTTATGTGATTGTGGTTGGAAACATGTTGGAGAAGCTGAAAAATGTATTAAATGAGAAAGGTAGAAGATGGTGTAAGATTTCCTTGAGCCCAATATAAAGGGTTTTTTGTATAACCATTTGAATCAATCAACCAAATTAATTCAATGAATAGAGTTTTCTCTTATTTTACATGTGGATTCAGTTTGTCTATTGTTAGATCACATTTATAATTGGATAATTTTGTAGATTCCATTGTAAAATCTCAACATATTCCATGGTCATTATGCTATTTGACTTGATCCGAAATGTGTACACCCAAGTGCAGGCGATCAAGCTGTAGAAATAATCCGGTTAAGTCCGGAGTCGAATCCACAGGGAACTATGATTGGTGTTTTGAAGTGAGCAGTAGTAGAGACCAAGTAACTGAAAACTTTGAGAGTTTGAAGTTATGAGATTTCTTTGAATATAATAGAAAATTCTCTCCAAGAGTTTTCTAGACAAAATATAAGATAAGGTCAAATGTAAAACAATCACTCTTTAGCTTGATGATCAGAACATGTAGTTAATCATTCAGTTTACTATATTTGTGTTTTATAACTCAATTAACTCCCGTGTCAACAACAAGTTAATTGAAAGATAAAGATGGACTGTGAGAATTAAACACATGATTCTAATGCTTTTCTAGAAGTTGACAAGAATTGCCTGTGCTGAGATTTACCCGTCTACAAACAAGCAAGTGTTTATACAAGGCATCCAATCATGACATTAATGTTTCAGTCTTTAAATAAAGCTCAATAACAGTGAAGATTGAAATGTTTCCATGAAGATCTAGCTGGGGTACTTGCCTTGAACCAACGGGTCTTTCCATGAAAGAGTCATCCGTGACATAGAAAGAATCCATAGTTATACAAAGTACCTTAGTTTTGCTAGATACATTCAATCATTCAATAAGTGAAATATAAAGCATTAAAGCATCAAGGAAATGCATAAATATAACTTTTGGATAATGAACACATATTCATCACCTCTTACTAAAGAGTGAATAAGGAACTACTCACTCTTCATGGCTTGTGTAAAGCTAGAAAAGTGGGTGATACTCATCTCTCCAAATAGAAAACTTACAAAGTAAAGAATAATAAGCGAGGAGCCGTTCTTCGACAAAGAATGAGTGAATCACATTTCACCCTTCATGGCTTTGGTAAAGCTCTAGAAAAGTGGAAAAGTTTCACTCTTCTAAGAAGGAAGGAAGCTCAAGCAATGGAAGTAAAATAAAAGAACACTAAAACTAAAAGAAAGCTAGTTACTCTTAGAGGGTGACTTTCTCAACCAAAAGATGAGCTATCTCTCTTGATACTTATAAATAAAATCAAGTACAACTACAAGGAGAGTCTGAGCCTCCATCATGATTGTTATAACATGAATGTAAAGACTTAGCACAAGTAAATAAAAGACTTCAATTACATGGGGAGTCTTAGCCTCCATCATGGTTGATACAAATGTAAAATGAGAACCTAAACAAGAATTGTACAAAAACTAGCTCTCTACCCTACTCTATAAGAGAAAAATTTGCACCCATGAAGCTCCCTTAATGGGAGTATTTATAGGCAAGGAAGGGGAGGGGGAAAATAAGAGAGGATGAGTGAATAGTGTATGCCACCCATGAAAACCAACTATTCTGCAGGCAGTCTGTGGAGGACGTTCGAACATGAGTCGACGTTTGAACGTTGTCTTATGATTTTGCTTTAGGGGCGTTTGAACGCCAGATGGGATGTGACCACATCACTCAAGTGGTCTTGGTCTTCTGTTGAAACCCACTTCCACACTCTAGGCAGGACTTGAAGTTTTGCACTCATCACTCTGGTCTTCAGTCAAATCATGTAGACGTTCAAACATTAGTTGTCATTCGAATGTGGTACTCAAGTACTTTAGGGCCTGCCTTCTTGACTGCAACACGCCATGTCTCAGCAATCTGGTCTCCTCATAGTTCAAGTGGACGTTCGAACGTGAGTTGTTGCTTGAACGTGCTAGCTTTGTTCCAACCTTCTCCAATTTTGTTCCATAATGCATTGGTTTTACACTCAAGTGTGATATTTGTTGTTCTTGAGCTTTTGTTCATTTTAGGTCCTGAAATGGCATCACTTAAACTCCATCAAAGCGCAATTAGTCCCAAAAAGGCATAGTAAAGTGCTAAATTTAAGCACTAATCACACCCCCCCCAACCTAAATATTGCTAATCTCTAGTAATACAACAATATTTTAATGTAAATCTATTTCTAATGCCTTTTTCGTAGGTCATTTGGTTGCATTTAGCATATGCAACAAGCCGTTGAACCACTAGGTATACCCTAATGGACGAGTGTTGTATCGTGAGGATTTTCAGTGAAGCTACCCACAAACTTCAGTCGAACAAATGTGTATGTAATATTGCTGGTTGAAGTAAATTAGCATCATTGTCTTTGAGACACCCGACCTTCAATTTTGACTTACATCCCGCATGTTCCTCGTTCATAGGTATTTATTCTATGCAAAAATTAGCATCAGTCACATTGGCATTTGAGATTCCCTGAGTAGTAGGAATATTCATTCTAGAAACAAGAGTTGTTATATAACAAACATTCCGTTTTACCACCTTCCATGGATAGCTTTGATTTCACAAACCTTTCTCAGAATGCTCTCAAAAAAATTATAGTGACTTGTTTCTCACAGGGCACGTAATCAGAAGATGGCCAATCAAAAAATCACATGCGTAATTAGTAAAGGAGTGAAGTTTTAAGGGAATAAACTAATCGATAAGGAGACATGCCCAAAATTATTTTAAACATAGTGCGATATGCCAAGAGTGCATTAGTTAGTCTTAACGACCAATCTTTGCAGTCTGGATTTACCTTTTTTTCCAAAATTAATTTGATCTCCTGATTAGCTAATTCAGCTTGTCCACTAGTTTGTGGATGATAAGGGATTACAATTTTGTGGAAAATTAAATATTTTTTCATCAAATTCCAGAAAGGGCGATTGCAAAAATGAGCCCCCTACCACTTATGATTGATTTAGGAACTCCAAACCGGGACAAAATATTTTTTTTTAAAAATTTGATCACCATTTGATGATCATTATTCCGACATGGAAGTGCCTCAACCTATTTGGATACATAATCTACGACCACTAAAATGTATAGATAGCCAAAGGAAGGGGGAATATA
Source organism: Ilex paraguariensis (assembly GCA_963454935.2). Taxonomy (NCBI): domain Eukaryota; kingdom Viridiplantae; phylum Streptophyta; class Magnoliopsida; order Aquifoliales; family Aquifoliaceae; genus Ilex; species Ilex paraguariensis. Next base: position 112,905 of record CAUOFW020000848.1, read on the forward strand.
GTTCCATAAAATTGATGCCCCAACAGTCAAAAATTTCAATCACCAGAATGGGATTCAAGGGCATTTTGTTTCCTTTCGAAATGTTTCCCAACCTTTGACATCTATCACAATTTTTAAAAAAAGGCATGGACATCTTTGAAAAGTGTGGGTCAGTAAAATCCGCACTACAAGATTTTTGCAGCTGTTTTTCTTGAGAATAAATGGCCCCCACATGCTTCAAAATGGCCAAAGGTTATTACTTGTCTACTTTCCTGAGCGGGGATGCAATGTCTTATGATTTGATCCTTACAGTACTTAAATACGTACAGATCTTTCCAAAAGAAGTTACAAACTTTCCTCAGAAATTTCTTTTTGTCCGTGGGGGAAAAGGACAGAGGGAGTGTTCCAGTAGCAAGGAAATTAGCAATATCAGCATACCATGAGGTCTCATCAATTATGAACAGTTGTTCATCGGGGAATTTTTCATTGATTGGTAGTCTATTCTCATAAAATTCATAAGTTAACCTAGACAGATGGTCTGCCACCACATTCTTAACACCCTTTTTGTCCTTAATGACAAGATCAAACTCTTGGAGTAATAGTATCCATCTTAAGAGTCTAGGCTTGGCATCCGTCTTTGTAAGGAAGAATTTTAATGTTGCATGATCAGTGAACACAGTAGTAGAAGAACCAATAAGATAAGGACGAAATTTTTTCAAAGCAAAAACTACCACAAGTAATTCTTTTTCAGTTTTTGAATAATTTATTTGAGCATCATTCAAAGTTTTACTTGCATACTAAATGACGTGTGGTTTCTTATATTTTCTTTGTCCTAATACAGCACCTACAACATAATCACTTGCATCACACATTAGTTCAAAGGACAAATTCCAGTTAGGAGGATGCATTATTGGGGCAAAAATTAACATGCTTTTAAGCTTATCAAAAGCTTCCTGGCACGCTTCACTCAAATCAAAGATTATGTCCTGACTCAGGAGATGACACATGTGTTTAGCTATGGTATTGAAATCTTTTATGAATCTCCTGTAATATCCTACGTGTCCCATAAATGATTGGACATCCTTTACAGTCTTGGGAGTACGCAAGTTGTCAATCAGATCTATTTTAGCCTTGTCAACTTTTATGCCCTCAGACGACACAATGTGACCAAAGACAATGCCTTGTGTTACTTTGAAGTGACATTTCTCCCAATTAAGTACCAGATTGACATCTTTACACCTTATCAACACCTTTTCTAGGTTGGCCAGACACAAACCAAATAAGTCACCATAGACAGAGAAGTCATCCATGAACACTTCCAAAAATTGTTCAACCATGTCACTGATCAGACTCAACATGCATCATTGGAATGTTGCAGGAGTGTTACAAATTCCAAATGACATTCTTTTGAATGCAAAAATGCCAAAGGGGCATGTGAATGTGGTTTTCTCCTGATCATTGAGTGCTATCTCAATTTGATTGTACCTGGAATACCCGTCTAGGAAATAGTAAAATTCATGACCTGTAATTCTCTCTAGAACCTGGTTTAGAAAGGAAAGAGGGAAATCGTCTTTTCTAGTTACCAAATTGAGCTTTAGATAGTCAATACACATCTGCCATCTTGTAACGACTCGAGTTGGTACTATATCATTTGCTTCATTTTTGACTACTGTGATCCTAGACTTTTTGAGCACAACTTGGGTTGGATTAATCCATTTTCTATCGAAGATGAGAAAGATTATCCCTGCATCTAAGAGTTTAAGCACTTTCATTTTCACAACTTCTTTCATGTGAGGGTTTAGTCGTCGCTGCATTTTACGAGAGGGTTTTGAATCCTCTTTCAGGTATATGGCATAATTGCAAATCAATGGGCTTATACCTTTCAAGTCAACGATGGTCCACCCAATGGTGTTTTTGTGGCTTTTAAGAACTTCAATTAGTTTAGACTCTTGCAAGTCTGTGAGCTTAGATGAAATTACCACTAGGTATGACTCGTCCTCTCCTATAAATGCATATTTAAGGTCAGATGGGAGATGTTTCAATTCAGGCTTTGGTGGCTTGACACTTGATAAGAGTGACTTTATGCCACTTGGCAAAAGTTCCTCGAATTTGGGGGCCCATGTATCAACAGCATGAGTCGGGCAATTCTTTGGATCATTATCTGTTATTTCAGATGTGATTGATTCTGACAAAGAAAGTTCAGTGGAATTTTTGTAGAATGTGTTATTCAATTGGTTCTGAACCAAAGACTCAATAGAATTTATTTCTCTTTCTTCTTTGTCCTCTCTTAGGTGTTTGGTAACATTAAAAATATTCAGCTCAAGATTCATATTTCCAAAGGTTAATTTCATGACCCCATTTCCTGCAATTGATTAGTGCATTTGAAGTTGTTAGGAAGGGTCGACCAAGAATAACAGAAATTGGGTTCTTTGAATACTTTGCTAGCTGAGTATCTAGGATGATGAAGTCAACAGGGAATACAAAGTTGTCCACTTGGACGGGTACATTTTCAACAATACACCTAAGAATTTTGATAGATCTTTCTGCTAACTAAAGTGTGACACTTGTGGGTTTGAGTTCTCCCAAACCCAACTGTTGGTAGACAGAAAATGAGAGCAAATTGACACTTGCTCCAAGGTCTAACAGTGCTTGTTCGATTCTAAAATTTTTAATGACACATGACACAGTTGGACACCTTGGATCTTTGTATTTTGGAGGGGTTTTGTGTTGAAGCAACACACTGGCATGTTCTGTCAGGAAGGCTCTTTTTTGAAAATTCTGGTTTTTCTTGACTGTGCACAAGTCTTTCAAAAACTTGACATAAGATAGAACCTATTTGATTGCATCCAGAAGTGGATGTTGATTTTTGTTTGCTTGAAGAACTCGTAAATTTTTGGCTGATTATTCAACTTCTGTGTAGTTTTGAGTCTATGAGAAAAAGGAGCAAGAATAGAACACGAGGATTCTTCTTCCCTTGATGTCTCTAGTTCTTGTTCAATCATGGGCTTAGGTTCCTCTTCTTTCTCACATTTAGGCTCAATTGGTTCAGGGTCGACTGAGATTGACTTAGGTTTTGGCTTTGGAAGTAACATGTCTTTGATAGTCTTGTCACCTTCTCACTTCTTAGTGTAGTGACAACTTGAGCTTGCTCTTGTGGATTTTCTATGGTTGTGGGATTTTCCACCTAAAATTGGCCTTGTGATGGTTTTGGTTGGGCAGGAAACTTACCCTTCTCATGTGTGGTCATGGATTAGGTCAATTTTTAGATGTGGTTTTTAAGATCCTTGAAAGATTGAGTGGTCTGTGTTTTGAAATCAGTAAAAGCCTGAGTGAAACTATGGTTGTAGTTCATTTGGCTTTGCATGAACTAATTTAGTGTATCCTCAACGCTCCTCTTTTGTGGTGGTTGGTATGGTTGGCATACGGGAAGTCCTTGAGGTGGTGGGTGTGAACCTTGTCGTTGGTTCATGGGAGTTGGATGTGTATTTCTCCAACAGATGTTTGGGTGGTTCCGCCACCCTGAATTATATGTTTCAAAGTATGGGTTGGAGTAAGGTTTGTTGAAGTTGGAGACAAGATTTGTTTGTTCCAACAAAACATCTTTGAATGCTGGAATGATGGTACACTCCCCAGTAAGGTGTCCTGTCAGTGCACAAATCCCACACACTTGTTCTGTGGGAGAGCTAATATCAACTTGATAAACCTTTTTCATCTCTGTAGCTTCAAGCTTTCGAGACAGTGTGGACATTTTTGCTGTTAGGTCATTGTCATCTCTCAAGACATACTTGCCCCCTTGGGAAGTAGATGATTTAGCTTCAACAATGGTAGGGGAGGTTGAGTCCCACATCTGAGAACTGTCAAATATGGTATTAAAAAAATTGAACGCCTCTTCCAAACTTTTGCTCATAAACTCTCCTTCAGCCATAATTTCGACAAATTGACATAGTCTAGTGGGCAAGGAGTCATAAAAAAAACCTACCAAAGTCAAATTTTCAAAAGTATGGTGTGGGTAGGATTGGATAGATCCTTGAATCTCTCCCAACTTTAGTAAAATATTTCTCCTTTTTTGACTGAAAAATTCATGATTTGCCTTTCAATGCATTAGTGCGGTGTAGAGGGAAAAACTTTTTGAAAAATTCATTTTGTAGTGCCCGCCAGTCAGATATTGAAAGAGCTTTTAAAGAATTTAGTCATTATTTAGCTTTATTCTTTAAAGAGAATGAAAAAAGTTTCATTTTGGCTAGCTCAGAATTGTCTTGAAACATTCCACATAGTTCCTCAAACTCTTTTATATGCAAATATGAGTTTTCTGTTTCGAATCCACAGAATTGAGGGAGTAGTTGAACTGTCCCCGTCTTTAAAGTAAAGAGGGGTGCATCATCAGGAAAGATAAAACAAGAGGGGACACTATTTCTTGTGGGATTTAAGTAATCCCGCAGAGTTTGAATGTTAGGTACTTCCCCCTTTCTCACAGGAATTTCTTCTCGTCTCTCATCATCTGCCATTTTATTTTCACAAGAGTCTGCTACTGATCTAGGTGAAAGTGGTTCCGGTTGATTTACAGACCTAGAAGATTCTGCCGGCAAATTTTGATAGTAAGGAGCATTCTCATAGTAAAGCAAATTTATACATAAAAAGTGAGGTCTTTTTACCTTTTACCGTAAAACACCTATTATGGTTCCCCGACAATGGCGTCAAAAACTTGATTAGATCTGAAATGTGTACACCCAAGTGCAGGCAATTTAGCCATAGTAATAATTTGGTTAAGTCTGGAGTCAAATCCACAGGGAACTATGATTGGTGTTTTGAAGTGAGTAGTAGTAGAGACCAAGTAACTAGAAACCTTGAGAATGTGAAGTTATGAGATTTCTTTGAATAGAATAGAAAATTCTCTCCAAGATTTTTCTAGACAAAATATAAGATAAGTTCAAATGTAAAACAATCACTCTTTAGCTTGAGGATCAGAACATGTAATTAATCATCTGGTTTATTATACTTGTGTTTTATAACTCAATTAACTCCCGTGTCAACAACAAGTTAATCGGAAGATAAAGATGGACTGTGAGAATTAAGCACATAATTCCGATGCCTTTCTAGAACTATGAAGATCTAGCCAGGGTACTTGCCTTGAACCAATGGGTCTTTCCATGCAAGAGTCATCCGTGACATAGAAAGAACTCATAGTTATACAAAGTACCTTAGCTTTGCTAGATACATTCAATCATTCAATAAGTGAAATATAAGGCATTAAAGCATAACGGAAATGCACAAATATAAGTTCTAGATAATCAATACATATTCATAACCTCTTACTAAAGAGTGAATGATGAACTACTCACTCTTCATGACTTGGGGTAAAGCTAGAAAAATGAGTGATACTCATCCCTCCAAGTAGAGAACTTACAAAGTAAAGTACAATAAGCGAGAAGCTATTCTCCACCAAAGAATAAGTGAATCACATTTCACCCTTCACGGCTTTGGTAAAGCTCTAAAAAGTGGAAGAGTTTCACCCCTCCAAGGAAGAAGGAAGCTTAAGCAATAGAAGTGAAATAANTTGTTCTTCAATGAAGAATAAGTGAATCGCGTTCCACCCTTCACGGCTTTGGTAAAACTCTAGAAAAGTGGAAGAGTTTCACTCTTTTAAGAAGGAAGGAAGCTCAAGCAATGTAAGTGAAATAAAAGAACATTGAAAATAAAAGAAAGCTAGTTACTCTTGGAGGGTGACTTCCTCAACCAAAAGATGAGCTATCTCTCTTGATACTTATAAATAAAAGCAAGTAAAACTACAAGGGGAGTCTAAGCCTCCATCATGGTTGTCACAACATGAATGTAAAGACTTAGCATAAGTAAATAAAAGACTTCAACTACAAGGGGAGTCTTAGCCTCCATCATGGTTGATACAAATACTTGCTTTGTTCCAACCTTCTCCAATTTTGTTCCCTAATGTACTGGTGTTACACTCAAGTGTGATATTTGTTGTTCTTCAGCTTTTGTTCATTTTAGATCCTGAAATGGCATCACTTAGACTCCATCAAAGCGCAATTAGTCCCCAAAAAGGCATAGTAAAATGCTAACTTTAAGCATTAATCACTATCAAGTTCAATATCCAAAAGAGTCATTAAAGAGAGGGGATCAAACATTAATGCAACATCATTCAACCTCTATATGCACCTTCATACTTAGTACAAAGGTAATGACCTAGATACCTATGATAAATTCTTAATTATTTTAACTTAGATTGGTTATGATAAAAATATAATTGGAAGTGATCTGATTACGATTCCTAGATGATTTTAAAAGAAAAGATTTTCTAAACCATTTATGAGTTTTAAAAACATAGTTTAAGTCATAGTTGGACCCCTCTTTAAGCAACATCCTATAGAGCTCAAGAGGACAATTTTTTGCATGGTTCTATAGTTAAAAATCTTTAGGGACCGATCTATGTTCTCTAACCTTCGCTAGAGTAGTCTCTTTATAACCTAGAGAAGGAAATGGGAAAAAGCCATAGAAGGCAGCACAGGGCTAGCTCAAGCAGTGCCAATGGTCGCTCTAGCGGTGTCCACCTTAGTCATGTTTGAAATGTTATTTTCACTTCAATGACAACCGCCCTATGACCGCTTTCTCATTGATCAAGCGGTTATTCGCGAATCTGAGTCTTGCTCGCTTCTAGGTTAAGCCTCTTGAGCTTCTAGAGAAATTTCAAAGAGAGAAATTCATTCCTCTACCTTGGGAGCTTCCACCATAACCTAGATACCTTAAACCCAAAGGCTACACTTAGAGATTCTACTTGGCCTCACAAATTAGAGTTGAATATCTTATTGGTTTGATAAATCCATTGGTGTGTACATACCAAGGATTGTTGGCATGCCCATAATCGTTTGAGACCTTGATGAACTGTGCTGTGGAGAGGTCCGAGTAAAGCTACACTAGACGTCGAAGATGGACTTTCAACGCAGAAACATAGCAAGGAAAGAAGCATCTAACCATGATATTGGTTGAGGTATAAGTCTCGAGTATTTGTATGTTGACTTAGCAAGTCGTTGATTAGAGTTTGATGAACTAAGAAGGTTCCCCACGATTTTTCCTTATAAGGGTTTCCACGTCAACAAATTGTTTGTGTTCTTTATTATTTATTGTATACACTTGCATTTGTTAGCACACATGCACATTACGTGTTTGTTGGAATGATTGATTGGTTATCTATCCATACATAGTTTACATTGGGTTTGGGGTTTTGAGATTGTCATGAGATTGATTGAAGGTGAATTAATTAAATATTAATTAAAATCAACTTTCATGATTAAAGATGGTTGTGGTGATTGAAGGAGTTCTCATCTTTAATTTTAGCATTCAATTGAGAAGAAGTAATTATGGTTTTAATTGGTAATCAATTGAGGTAAAATTGAAAAACCTATTCATCCCCTGTCTAGATATAGTGTCTTGTTCTCTACATATATAATTGTGAGAAAAGAATCATATTAGGTTCCCTCCAAAAATAACATTTGTGTTCTTCGCACTAAAAAACTACAATTTTCTTATGTCTTTTCATTTACCGTGTCTCTGCAATCTCGTCATCTGAATCTACACGGAGTCCAAGAAAAAACATTTCGGCCTGAAAGGGGCGGATATATTCGTGTGGTGGGTTGTAGTCATGTCGGTGTGGTAAACTTGCCAATAAGCATGCTGTTAATACATGGCCACAATCTTTTTCTTATTTACAGCAATTTGTCTACCTTACTCATAAAGGAAAGGTTTACCGGAGTCGCAAAGTGGTACATGAAATTTGAATCTAAGACTTGAGAAGTACCTTTATATCCACCGCATAGGACTTGGGAGAACACACACCTATCCGATTGCGTAGGATGGATTTTAGAATTTTGCCTTGGGAGCCAAAAAGTATGGAAGTGGTCTAGCTGTTCAAGTTTTGGAAGAAGTCAAGGAGTCGAGTCTATATAGTTTGAGATTAGGGAACAAATGCCTTTCTTAAATTCATAATTGTGGTAAAACGTGTTATTTTTTATGTGAGTCGTTAATCCGACATAAATCAAACATAACATTAGCAAATTAGGATTAATTAGTATCTCAACTTAAATCAAAAAAATGCTATGAACTGAAGACAAAACGAAACTTTTCATCCCTAATTGTGGTGACCCCATTACTACATGGCCTAGGGAGAATCTTATACATGTAAGCTCAACCCACTTATAGAGAGGTTGTTTTTGTAATTTAAATGCATGACCAAATTACTGTGGAAGAACATATACATTACTGCTCTGCCAATGTTAACTATAGAACAAATGTTCAACTTTGTCAATTCACTTCCTCTATTGTGGTGTTCTAATTTATGCTCAATTACTGACGAGCAACAAATCATTGAAATTCTAAATTAAAAAGGAAGTTCTTTAAGTATAATTAAAAATATAATAAATTATTAAAATTGTAGCTGCAAAATCAACAGTAACCCTATATTACCGAGCATAGAAAGTTGGTACAAAATGAGAAAAATAATATGTGATAGAGACATTACCTATTAGTCCATCAGCTTTTTCACTGAAAATTGCATACCGTGACAACAAGGAACAAGAATAACTGAGGGCAAAATCACATCCGCATTCGCAAACTGGAATCTAAAAAGTTATGAAATTTGGTTCAGTGGATGAGTTTAACACTTTTTGGCTTGTGTAAAAAAAGAAATTACAATGGGACATGAGAAAAGAGATATGACATGTTGTATTAGCAACACGAATCTTTCTTACAAGCATAATATGTCATTACCATAACTTCAAACGTGAAGAATACAAACCTAAACAAATTGGCAAAACAGAGAAAGTATAATGCTATCTCCAAGATCAACCCGCGTTGCTGACCACCTATACTGATTTGAGATATAAAATTTGATAAACATAACATTATTCTTAAAAGTCTTGGGAGTGACCGATTAAACTATACTACTTATAATATTATATTTGATGGTCATTATGTTTGGAGATCTATAAAAAGAGGTCTTGGGTACATTGAGAAATACAAGTTGAGTAGGCCACTTCTATAATACTTTTATATTCTCTTGTCTCTTTGTTGTCTCTCTCCCTATATATATTTTATAATTTTACAACATTCCTTTGTTTGTTGCACTTATTAGCGAATGCCATCACACGGTAAGCACAAACTGAGTTATTCCCCTTTTATTATAAGGTATTCAATTTATCAAGAACTAATAATTTGAATTTGGAGAAAACTAACTTACCAATTTTTATTTTTCAGTATTGTATCAAAAATTTATAAAAAAAAAATCCAAAAAGTGGGATAGACACCCCAAAAAGTGATAAGTGATATGGTATAAAAGAAAAAATCAATACAATTGTCAAACCCTTTTAGTTAACAATTTGACACGATGATGTGTAAACTGATATGAGCTTTCCAAAAAGTCTAATAGTTGCAATCATAATAATGCTATTAATACTTATTAAGTTCCAATAAAATTACTCTGAAACCAATATGTGCCTCATTACGTCATTTCTCTAATTATTATTTTGATGGATCACACATTATGATCCTTGCTTTGTTTTGAATTTTATGGTTTTACTTGTGTCATGGAGTGGGAAAATGTTCCATCCAATTACACGTTGGATTAGTTTCGAAAGACTTATCAATCGTAGATTGGATCATTTGCCAGGTTTAAAACATTGGCTAAATTTATCTTTATTAATTCATTGGATTATCCAACCTAAACTTGGACTTATGTTCAAAGGGTGGTTGACTAAGAAGGGTTAAATTTTAGACTAACAAATCGTATGCAGGAAGGATGTAGTTGATTCAAGCTATGAATAGTGCATGGATTGATAGCTTGAGATAGTAACACCTAGTCGAATAAGGGATGAGATTCCTGTAAACAAAGAACAGGATTAGAAAGGGGTCGAAGATGTGCCCAGTGTATCTCCCCCGATACCTAAATCAGTCGCTATAGGTCTGGTTCAAAATGTGTGTACCTGTGGCTCAACCCTTTATGTTATTTATACCTCAAAAGATGATAATTAGGAAACTTTTGGGTCACACCGAACCAGCAGGTCTGATAACCTACGACCGAAATCCTCTTTTGAGGCTATCATATCAATAAATTTTCCATCCTTGAGCAACACATTTCGTAAGCATGGGCATCTCATAAATGCTCGAGGAGCCGATCATTCACTGATGTCCACCAGACATTTATTGAATCACGCTGACCATCGAATGAGATGCACCAAGCATTTATAGTCAAATGTCGAGCACTTATTGAGATGGCCCCTAGGGTATCACCCCTTTGTCCCACAAGAGCATGGACCATGCCTTTAGATGTCATTCGCGAATTCGTTTCTAACCCCGACCTTGATGTGAAAAAATGTTTGGTTTTCCTTTGCCATTGTCACATCAATGCTCAACAAGTCTTCTGAGGTAAATTAATGCTCAGACATCCTTTCTGGTCTCGAGGGACGTTGCACCCTAGTGCACAAGTAGTTAATAGGCTAAGTGTCCTCGTCCTGGTGGAATTTTGTCTTATCGTGCTTAACTTGGGGTAACTTGGGGGTCATTGGTATAACAAGTGGAGTCCATGTTTCACCTTATGCCCATCCCACATTAGCATGGACCATGCCTTTAGCTGTCATTCATGAGATCCGTTTCTGACCCCGACGTTGATGTGACAAAATAGTTGTTTGTCCTTTGCCATTCGTCACATCAATCAATGCGCTCAGCAAGTCTTTCGAGGTAAATTAATGCTCTGACATCCTTTCCAGTCTTGAAGGACCAGCCAAGTGCACAAGTAGTCAATAAGCTAAGGGTCCTCCTCGGCCTAGTGGAATTTTGTCTTATCATGCTCAACTTGTGGTAACTTGGGGGTCATTGGTATAACAAGTGGAGTCTATGTTTCACCTTATGCCTATCAATTTCCCCCTAGCCTTTGGTTTCTCATGACATGAGTCACATGGCGTGAGGATGGTGAAGGCTTCCCACACATGCCACCTTTTAGGAGCCATTACATGCACATTTGCCTCCATTTTTGAATTTTTATTTAATGTTCCGTCTTCTTCAATAATCATGGTCATGGTGGTGGAGTATAAATATTAGTTGGTCTTTATTCATTGGGACCTTTTGAATTCCTAAACCTCTGAATCATTTGATGCGCCCGAGCTGCTCTTCACAGAAGATAGAGACCAGATGCAAGTTTTTAGTAAGTTCATTAGATCCTTAACTTCCTCTACTAATCCTTTTTCTCCTTTTACTCCTTTCTGCATTTCCCATGGCTAGAACCAATAGAATTGATAGGCCTATGATGAGGTGATGCCTAGATTTTGGGCTAAATTTCACATCTAGACAATGCGTTCACCCTAGTCTTTGACCGAACCTAGCATAGTGACACTTGGGGGTTGTTGAACTTATGCCTTTCCATACTAAGCTCATCATGGAAGGGGGCACTACCCTTTCCCCCTCGCTTCTTAGGTTCCTCATGCATTTTCGATTTTTCCCCAGATAGGGCTATGTGAACCTTTTAAAGGTAGTCATTGGTGTTGGGACATTGAATTCTCTGCTAGGCACCCACTTAGGAGTAGGTGAAATTATTTTTTGTTATTACATGATGATGGCTAACATTTTTCATATGGTTTAGCAAACAGGTAGTGAGGGAGAATTTTGTGAAATTGAGGAAGTGGAAGAGATTGTAGAGGAAAATTTTAATAAGTCTATTTGTTCTGATCCTTTGTAAGCTTGTTTAGTTAATTCTGTGCATGATGGTGAGAACTCTGAGGCTATTTTTTATACTGATTTGTTGAATTTTTGGCAAGAGTTGTGTGGAGTTGAGAAAAGGATAAGAAAGTTCATTGGAGAAACTAAGTCCAAATGGAAGTCGGGCAATGGGCAATTGGAGTTCGGATGATCCCTTTAAAAAAAAATTCTTTGTACATAGTAGTTTTAGCTAGTTTTTATTCGTTTATTTTTTTTTAGGATTATGCTAATTTTTTTATTCTTTTTTTTTTTTGCAGTTGGTTAATTTAGAGCTTTTACCCACATTTTTTTTCCCTTATCTTTTTCATTTTTATCATTGCATTACTTTTTTTGCATTAAGGACAATGCATAACTTAAGTTGGGGAGTGAGGGCTACACTACTAAAAAAATGAAAAAAAAATGTCTATCTGGATTCTATTGCTATTTCATATTGCAATGAAGTTTAGATTTGCTAGTTAAAACTCAGATTGATTGCATAGTAATAATCTATAGCATTTTATTCTGTGTTTGAATATCTCACTTATGTTGTATTTGAATAATCCAAGCCAGAATCTGATCCATTTATGACATTAATCAATCATTAAACATTTACCCATAGTAATAAGTGTTAACCATTTTTGACATTTATATGTGGTTTCAGGTATCAAATTTTTTGTTTCAACATTAAAATGGTTATACATTTAGGAATGAAAAAAAAATGTTGTATTTGAAACTCCAAACTATTATCACCATGAGCATGTTAATTTTTCTGATTTATTGGATGGGGTTTATGTTTTCAAAAAGCTTGACATCTATAATAGAGATGCATGTATAAACCCTGCAAGTTTTGTGCCTATCATTTTTTTTATGGATAGAATACATTAACTCAAGAATATTCATTCCAATTCAATTTTATTTAATAATTTCATTATTTTTCTTTGGTTAGGAGCATATGGGTGATTAGTTGGTTATTATCTTAAAAAATTAAGCAACACTTTTCCATGTTTTCTAAGAAATTATTTTAGATAGTTTTTAAATTTTATTTAAACTTCAAGCCTATTCCTTCTTTTCATTGTCATTAGAAGTCGTGATTGAGCTTTAATGAATTTTTGTTTCTTTGCCAATTAATAAACAAGCCAAGCATAAAAGATGTGCACCCTACCTTGGTTATCTCAGGATTTGCTATATACTTACTATATATTTGGGAATTGTTGGTAGAATGCTCGACCATAAAATGAAAAAGAAAGAAGAAGAAGAAAGAATAACATAGAAAAGAGATGCTAAAAAAAAGTTGAAAAGTGTGAAAAGTCAAACTCTGTTTAACAAAAGAGAATGAATGATATATGTTTGTTATGTTTTCTCAAAAGAATAATGCAAGTGTTGAATAAAGAATATATCTTTGGGATAACATCTTTTGAATCCTTATTACCCTTCGTTTCTTAATCCTTTACCTGAGGCTACATTACAACCAAAAAAGTCCTATCTAATTTTAGAGAAGGTGGATGAGTGTGTGTGCTTTATTGAACAGCGGGTATACCAACTGTATTGTTTCTATGCCTTTTAATATTCTTTCATGAGATTAATGCAAGGTTTTTTTTATTTGGTTGATGCTCTTTATTCTAAAGACACAATATGAATATACTTTGTTTTTGTCGTAAATTTGATCCTCACATATACCTTATGAGTGAATAGTAACTATAATTAGAGATCTTTTTTTTTTTTTTTTTGCAAACCTTGGTGAGATTGGCATTAAAACTAGCATTAGATAGCTACAACGATGTGAATTTTGTTTAATAAATCTCTTAAATTGCAGATTAATATCACACACATACGAGTTTTGGATGCTAACATAATTATGAATACTATTATATAATATTAAATCTTGTAGTGGAGTTTTCTAAGCATTAATTTGAGTGGATGTGGTATGTTTTTAGTTTCATAGTAATTAAAGAATAATAATGTTTCTGGATAGGTACAATGAAGTTTGTAAGTATCTTCTCTAGAAACCTTCACTAGACAAAACTCGTCCACTATGGATAACCTAGGGTTTAATGACTTAGTGCATAAGCTAAATGCATTCTTGATTGCCTAAAAAAATAGTTATATGTTTTACATTTAATTTTTTTTGTTTGTTAGATTCTTTTATTATACTTTAAATTCCTTTGCATTGTATATATTTTTTGGGAATGAATTACATAACATTTTTTGGGCACACATGAAATGTGATTAAAGGCTTTTATGGGTATATTTTTTAGTCTTAGAATTTAGGTTATTAGTTTAGTTTTTAATATGAAAAAAGAAGAAAATTAGGAAATTTTAGGATTTTTATCAGGATGAACCTGTAGGTCTAAACCAGTTTTCTATCGGTTCATCTATGTTTTGACTGAAAATTTTAAAATTGGAGTTTAATCAGTTTATTTCATTCCATCACTCAAAACATAAAAAAAAAAAAACATTCTCTCAAACTCTCCCTAAAGTGCCGAAAAATCCTACCCTAGCTTCAAGATTCTTCCAATCCATCCATTGATCTCATTAACCTTTGATTTCTTGCTTTATTTTTAGAAATGGCAGTGAGGATGGTTTCGATTTTGCCAAGCCAAGAGTGGATTTATTGGGTGATTAACTTGATGGTTTTCATTTGTATGGTGAGTATGGTTGTTATGGGTATGGCTAGAGTTATGGGTCGCCAACCCGCTGCAACAAAACAAGCAGTTATGGAGAAAGGGAAACGACAGGTTCTTGAATCTGAGTCAGATGAGCCTGAGCCACCTACTATGCCTAAGAAGTAGAAGAATATGGGTTACAAGGAGACAATAGAGAATATGAGAGTGATGTGTGAGCGCATGGTGGATGCAAATAGCTTGGGGAAGAATGCACTTATTCGAGCAATTATTGATTGTGGCCTTGAGTACTTTTTCAAGCCATTTTAAGGGTACATTCTATCTTTCTGCCATGAGTTCTACATTGGATTGACTATACTTGACGTTGACTTGATGATTCCGAAGACCATAGTCCAAGGGAAGGTGATTGAAGTCACTCCAGCAAAGATATCCAAGTATTTGGGCTATAAAAGGCCTGAGCCTTTTTAGATTGATTATCCACATGCAGAGTTTGTAGTGAAGGGCCATTCTAAGTATGTTAAGGTGATGTATGATAGGCCTGAGTAGTTTATGGGCACTTTATACATGGGCACTTGGATGGCGAGCACCACTTAGTGAACAAAATTCTCCATTACAATGCTACCCTAAGGGGTCTGAGAAGAAGCCTAGGATGGCTAAGATTGTGTTGTTGTCTAAGATCATGGCAAGGTCAAGGATTGACATAGGCCCAACGATATGGGGTGTGTTGAGAGACTACTGCACTACAAGTATGCCAAAGGGGAACATGTCCTTTGGCAATATGGTGATGAAGCTTTGCCTCAGTGTTGGGGTGATGAAAACAACATCAGACCAACTTTTCCCTCCTGAGCTTGGACCTATTAGCAATTGTGGAGAGAGGAAGAGCTTATCAATGTCTAAGGTAGGTGGTTCTAGGAGCAAGTTGAAACCTACTACTACTGCTACTACCTCTGCTACTAGGATTACTCATACCTCTAATCCTACAGTACATCAGAGAGTGAGTAAGTTGGAAGAGAAGCTAGGAGATATTGAGAGTGATATGCGGGTGGTGAAGCGTTCACAGAGTAGGTGTAAACCCTCACATTCTTATCTTTATATAGCAACGCAATTATTTTTGAAATGCTAATATATGTAATAATGTATGCTTGAACTATGTGGATTGTAAGAGTAGAAATAAAAATGTTAGGTGAGGTAATAGGGTATGAATTGGAAGTTAGGAAGTATTTCAGAGTTCAAACACATTTTAGATAAAATTTAGGAACAAAGGATTTTGGACACTTTCTAGTATTTGGACTATATATTTTTACCCTGATGTCCATTTGAGCTAAAATTTTTACAGTGGACAAAAGACTTCTAGGGCTACAAAAGTGTATTTCACGAATATTTTTCAAATCGACCTCTAAATAGGTCAAAACTTCACTGGAAGTTTCAACAGAAATAGGAAGTCTGTTCGAATGTTAAAGTCCATTCGAATGTGAATGTCCGTTCGAACAACAGTTCATTGCAGTACTTTCTTTTTGATTGAAAAAAAAACTACTGGAAGCAACTAACGTTCGAACGCCAAAATAACGTTCGAACAAGAGTTACGCATCAGAGTATCAGATTTACGTCGTTTGGACTCTTTTCTCACCCTATAAATACATAAGGCCTCCTCTTTTAGCATCATTTCAATATTTCTAACTCTAGGAAGTCTTAGAGAGGAAGAAAGAAGGAGAAAAACACAATATCAAGGAGGATTTTCACATTTAAGTGGATCAAAATCTCAAGCTCATCACATAAAACTAAGAAAGAAGGTAGGGGTTTCTTCTCACTCTTGTTCATTGAGGCTAGGATTTATATATATGTGTGCGTGTGTGTGTGTGTGTGTTTTGACTCTAAATCTTAGATATATGTTATGAAATTCTTGTTTCTGATGCCAAAACTCTAGTTTTTGAGAAATATGGATTTTTCTTCTTGATATTCCTTTGTTCTTGATTTCAAAACTCTAGTGCATTGTTTGAACAATAAAAATGTATGTTTGATGATCTTTTTCTTATTTTTCTGAAATTGCTCCGTTGAAAAAATACCGATGGAATTGAGGGTTTTTGATTTACTTGTGATTTGAGAAAATGGTTGGTATTATATCTCTTGTGTGAATTTTTGGATGAACATGGGTGGCCGTTGACCGGGTATCATAGAGTGGGTAGATGCGTTACTTATTTCGTGTGGGTTTGAACTTGTAATGGGGTTGGTGCCCTGCAAGGACTAAACCACTATTCATTCACGTGTTATCGAGGTTGAGGGTTAGTATACTATTCTTGGGTTGAATTAGTCACTGCCGATACGTCGATATATGCCCTTCCTAAAGTTGTGTATCCTTACGAGGATTGGAAGTGTGTGTGTGAGCCAGAATATTCTCAATGTGTTTATTCATGTGGTGTCATACATCATACCTGAGATACATTGTGTGTAATGTTACAAATTACGGGTTATTGTTTATTGCTATGGAAATTCTTTATTACAAGAACTTGTAGGAAATGGTTTATGGTTGGAAAGGGGTTACTGTTGCGAATTGATTTTACTTCTTCATTCCATATATTGATATTGCGTAAACTTGAGATCAGATGAACTAACACTATTTTATTTCAAAAGTTAGATATGATATTTGTGAAATGAGACCGACCTATTTTATATGTTTTCTCAATTTTGTTCAAGTTTGGGAGGATTTTCCTATAGAGCTTAGTGCTCACCCCCTACAAACAACATTCTTTTCAGATTTTGGTTTAGAGAAAGAGTTCGGAGTGGACGAACAGTTGCCTTGGGAAGCTCAAGTGGATGGACATGTGGATCCAGAGGAGGATGCGTAGAATTGTTCTTTTCATGTTCTAGACTAGGAGATTCATTTTTGAGATAATATTCATGTTAATATTTTCCTTATTCCACCAAGAGATAATAGTTTGACATATTCTTTTGGACGTAATTGTCATAGTTTGACACATTCTTTTGGATGTAATGGTCATGGTTTGACATATTCTTTTGGATCATGTTATAGATATTATGGATGATGAATATAATTTTCTTTACTTATGGATCTTATTAGTCGCTCTCATGATGTTAATGATTTTAAATAGTAATGTCGTCCAAGTAGGATTTTGGAGCGTTACAAAGTTTGGTATCAAAGCCTAGGAATTAGGTCTCATAAGGGAGTTGTAGGTTATGGATTGCCATTAGAAAGGTAGGATTAGGTTGAAGGAAATTGTTGATCTAAATTTATACAAGCCTTATGCTTTAGATTAAAGTGATAGTTAGGATGTCTTGTACATCAAGGAAACTAATTTGTGAATTGATGTCCAGGATGGACGATAGACGTGGATGTGGATGTGGATGTGGATGTGGACATGGTGGCCAAGCAAACCCACTACACCATCACCTCCCGATGCCATGAATTACATTTATCAATACCTAAGGGAACTAACCACTTTAGTACAACACCAGAATGGAAACAACAACCACAACGGGGGGTTTCAACCATTAGCTCCTATACTGGGCAATGAGGAGACGAATAGAAGGATGATAGTTCTTAGAGAATTCTTAAGGCAATGCCCATGTACTTTCCAAGGAAATTCTCACCCTTTGGGGTCGGATAAGTGGATTCATCGGGTGAAGAAAATGTGCAATAGCATGGGAGTTACCGAGGATTTACAGATTAGCCTAGCTATATATTTGCTAAAGGGTGAGGCAGATCATTGGTGGGACTCAGTGAAGAGAAGGAGGAGCACAGATGCTCTTACTTGGGTGGAGTTTGATCAGATCTTTCAAGACAAGTATTTTCCTGAATCGGTCAGGGACAAAATGAGTGCAGATTTTTTCGCTCTACGACAGGATAGCATGACGGTGGCGGATTATGAGAGAAAGTTTGATAAACTATCCCACTATGCTACAGAGTTCATATCTACCGAGGCCAGGAGGGCCAAACATTTTGAGTAGAGCTTGAAGCCTGTCATCAGGGAGAAGTTTGTGGCTTACAAAATTCGGGACTATAGGAATCTTAGTTGACAGAGCTACACTGGTGGAGAGAGACATTGATGACACCTAGTAGAGATAGAACTTTGTGCGAGGGGAGGTCCAATCAGGACTTGTGCTAGCAGTAGTGGAGTGTAGAGGGCGGCACCATACCATCACCTAGACCAGGTGGTTGGACAGAAACTTTAGACAACTTGAGGAGTTAGAGGCTTATTGGAGAGGGTAGGAGTGGATCCACGAGTATGTTTTTCGTGTGGATGTTTGGGGCATATTCAGAATCATTGTTCGATCTTTCCACCCTAAAAGAATACCCTGATGGTTGGACAGGTTAATGCACATAAGCCACCACTATCGAAGCCACTACATCAGAGACTGTTAGGAGCTATAGTACCCGGCGGTGCTAATCAAAGGAGAGTGTATGCTTTGACCCAACCGAAGGAAGATGTCCAATGCAGTTGTGGATGGTATGGTTCTTCTCCATAATTCTTGGGCCCGAATTTTATTTGACCTCGGGGCTACTCATTCATTCATATGCACTACATATGCTCTTAATTTGGGATTGGACTTTGAGAAGCTAAAATATGCCTTGAGTATTGACATACCTATGGGAGAACGATTGGATACTAAAAAGGTGTGTAGAGGTTGTGTGCTTCGAATTGGGAAGCAAGAATTAATTGTAGATTTGGTAGCATCAGACATGTAGGGGTATGACGTAATATTTGGGATGAACTTGTTGTCAACTTTCCGTGCGATAATGAATTATTTTTGTATGCGAATTTCATTTCAATTATCGGGTGGGGTTTTCAGTTTCATGAATGATCGAAATTCTTTCCACCCATTTCCTACCATGGGTAGTAGATTCTTAAAAGCTAAGGTGGGGAGTAATTTGAGTTTCTTGGCCAACTTAATGGGTGATGATCGTGATAAATTTCAATCAGACGTGGTATTGATAGTGTCAAAGTTTCCGGATGTCTTCTCAGATGAACTACCCAGGTTATCCTCATAGAGAGAGATTGAGTTTACTATTGATCTCCATCCAGGAATCGAATCTATATCCATTGCTCCCTATAGAATAGCACTTTTGGAGTTGAAGGAGCTAAGGAAGCAGTTGGACCGGCTATTGGCTATTGGATATATCCGTTTAAGCACTTCACCTTGGGGAGCCCCGGTCCTCTTTGTGAAGAAGCATGATGAAACACTTTGGTTATAGACGGACTATCAAAGGTTGAACCGAGTGACAGTGAAGAATAAATATCCATTTCCACGAATTTATAATTTATTCGATCAGTTGAAGGGTTCTAAGTATTACTTCAAGATTGATCTTCGCAAAGGGTACCATCAACTGTGGATCAAGGAGGAGGATATTCCTAAGACAACTTTTCGTATCCAGTATGGTCATTTCGAATATATGGTAATGTCGTTCAGATTGACTAATACTCCAGCAGCCTTCATGGATTTGATGCACAGGGTATTTTGGCCCTACGTTGATCAGTTTGTCATTGTGTTTATTGATGACATATTAATCTATTCATGGATACAAAGGAAACATGAACTCCATCTTTCAGTAGTGCTTCAGACCTTGAAAAAGCATAAGTTATATTCTAAGATGAGTAAATGTGAGTTCTAGATGAAGGAAGTGAAAATCCTTGGCCATGTTGTCTCAAACAAGGGTATAATTGTTGGCCCCGCAAAGATTGAAGCTATGATAAAATGGGAACCACTGAGGAATGTGATCGAAGTACGCAGTTTCCTGGGATTATCAAGCTACTACTGAAGGTTCGTGGAAGGGTCTTGAAGGTAGCGATGCCAATGACTCACCTTACAAAGAAGGGGGGAAAATTCTTGTGGACTTAAGTGTGTGAACTAGCCTTTCGCACCTTGAAAGAAAGGTTGATAACATCTCCTATCCTCATTATTCCGAGTAGTGGGGAAGGATACGATATTTACATAGATGCTTCGTTACGAGGCTTGGGATGTGTGCTCATGCAAGAAGGTAAGGTAGTTGCTTATGGCTTGAGACAACTAAAGGTCCATGAGCAGAATTATCTCACTCACGACTTGGAGCTTGCTGCTTTGATTTTTGCTCTTAAGTTGTGGAGGTGTTACCTCTATGGAGCAAAGTTTCCAAGTTTGAGGTGAAATCAATGTTCTTGCCGTTCATAAGTGGAAAATGATTGATGCTTTGGAGAAGTTTGATCTATTAGTGGATAGACAGGAGGATTGATCATGTTTATTTAATCTTGTAGCTCCACCAATTCTCTAACAAGGATTGTGGAGTTGCAATGATTAGATACTGAGTTTGGAGCTATCCGAGGTAGATTGGAGAGGAATGAGATTATTGAGAATTGGTTTATACATAATGATGAGTTGCAGTTTCGTGGAAGACTATGTATACCAAACAATAACTAAGTAAGGGAAGAAGTGTTGGGTGAGTGTCATCGTTCAAGATTTTTCATACATCTGGGTAGTACTAAGTTGTATAGAGACATAAAACGTCAATATTGGTGGAAAGGGATGAAACAAAACGTGACTAAGTACGTTGCAAAGTGCGCGCTGTGTCAGCAGGTGAAGGTGGAGCATAAAAAATCTAGAGGATTATTATAGTCTTTACCTATTCCAGAGTAGAAGTAGGATCACATCACCATGAATTTCGTGTCTAGTTTACCCCGGACGTCACTAGAGCATGATGTCGTATGGGTCATTGTAGATAGACTCACCAAGTACGCTTAATTCCCGAATATGATGACCACTGATAATTTAGAGACCTTGAGTAAGCTTTATATCTATTAGATTGTTAGATTACATGGAGTTCCACTTTCTATTGTGTCGGATCGTGATTCTCATTTTGTGGTGAAATTTTGGCAAAGTCTGTAACAAGCTATGGGGACAGAGTTGCACTTTAGCACCGCCTTTCATCCTCAAATGGATGGTCAATCCGAGAGGGTGATACAAATTTTGGAGGACACGTTATGAGCTTATGTGTTGCACTTCAAGGGAAGTTGGAGTGATCATTTGCTGTTGGTAAAATTTGCATATAACAATAGTTTTCAATCTAGCATTGGCATGGCACCTTACGAGGCATGGTATAGGAGACCATATAGGTCCTTAACTTGTTGGCTAGAAGCTGGAGAGAGTAGTTTGTTTGGGCCAGAAATTGTTCGGGAGACTACTGAGAAAATTCAACTAATTAGGGGAAGACTATGCACGGCACAAAGTAGACAAAAAAGCTACGCGAATAGAAGAAGAAGACCATTGAAATTCCAATAGGGGGACTATGTGTTCCTTAAGGGGTCACCGAAAATGGAGTGTTTAGATTTGGCAAGAAGGGAAAATTAGCTCCAAGGTATATCAGACCATTTGAAGTGATCAAAATGGTAGGTAAAGTGGTGTATCAACTTCGGTTACTAGCTCAATTTTTAGGGGTACATGACGTGTTTCATGTGTCAATGTTGAGAAAGTGACAATCGGATACAATGCATGTCGTGGATTTGAGGGAGATAGAAATTCAAGATGGAGCAATATATGAAGAACAACCAGTGGAGATTCTCGATACCAAGGAGAAGTGCTTCGTAATAAAGTCATCCAACTAGTGAAAGTCTTGTGGCAACATCATGGGGTGGAGGAAGCTACTTGGGAACCAGAGCTAGAGATGCAAGAGAAGTACCCTCATTTGTTCTCTACATAAGATAAGTTTTGAGGACGAAACTTTCTTTAAGGGGGTGGATTATAAACCCCCACATTCTTATTTTTATATAGCTACGTAATTGTTTCTGAAATGTTAATATATGTGATGATGTATGCATGAACTATGTGGATTGTAAGAGTTGAAATAAAAATGTTAGGCGAGGTAATAGGGTATGAATTGGAAGCTAGGAAGTATTATAGAGTTCAAACACATTTTAGATAAAATTTGGGTAAAACTAATTTTGGACACTGCCTAGTATTTGACCATAACTTTTTACGCTAATGTCCTTTTGATCTGAAATTATTATAGTAGACAATAGACTTCTAGGGCTACAAAATTGTATTTCACGAAATTTTTTCAAATCGACCTCTAAATAGGCCAAAATTTTACTGGAAGTTTTATCAGAAATAAAAAGTCCATTCGAACGACAACCATTCGAACGTGAATATCCATTCAAATGACAGTTTATTCCAGTACTTTCTTTCTAATGGAAAAACAAAACTATTGGGAGCAACTAACGTTCAAATGCCAAAATGATGTTCAAACGTGAGTTACGCATCAGAGTATTAGATTTACATCAGTTGGACTCTTTTCTCACTCTATAAATACATAAGGCTGCCTCCTTTGACATCATTTCAACATTTCTCACCCTAGGAAGTCTTAGAGAGGAAGAAAAAAGGAGAAAAACACAAGATCAAGGAGGAATTTCACATTGAAGTGGATCAAAATCTCAAGTTCTTCACACAAAACTAAGAAAGAAGGTAGGAGTCTCTTCTCACTCTTGTTCATTGAGGTTAGGGTTTATTATATATATGTGTGTGTGTGTGTGTGTGTTTTGATTCTAAATCTTATATATATGTTATGGAATTCATGTTTCTTGATGTTCTTGAAAATCTTACCATATTTTGAGGGAAGTTAGGGTTTGATAGCCCTAAAATTCTTGTTCTTGATACCAAAACTCTAGTTTTTGAGAAATATGAATTTTTCTTCTTGATATTCCTTTGTTCTTGATTTCAAAACTCTAGTGCTTTGTTTGAACAATAAAAATGTATGTTTGATGATCTCTTGCATATTTTTCTTGAATTGCTCCGTTTAAAAAATACCGATGGAATTGGGGGTTTTGATTTACTTGTGATTTGAGAAATTGGTTGATATTATATCTCTTGTGTGGATGTTTGGATGAACATGGGTGGCCGTTGACTGGGTATCGTAGAGTGGGGTTGGTGCCTTTTGAGGACCAAACCACATTATTCCCTTACGTGGTATCGAGACTGAGGGTTAGTATATTATTACTGAGTTGGATTCATCACTGCTGATGCGTCGGTATACGCCCTTGCTAAAGTTGTGTATCCTTGAAAAGATTGGATGTGTGTGTGGGCTAGGATATTCTCGATGTGTTTATTCATGCGATGTCATACATCATACTTTAGATACATTGTGGGTAATGGTACAAATTACGGGTTATTGTTTATTGTTGTGGAAATGGTTTATTACAAGAACTTGTTGAAAATGGTTTATGGATGGAAATGACTTATTTTTGCGAATTGATTTTACTTCTTCATTCCATATATTGATATTGCGTAAACATGAGATCGGATGAACTAACACTGTTTCATTTCAAAGGTTAGATATGATATTTGTGAAATGAGACTGATCTATTTTATATGTTTTCTAAACCTTATTAGAGTTTGGGAGGATTTTCCTACAGAGCTTAGTGCGCACCCCCTACAAATAATATTATTTTCACATTTTGGTTTGGAGGAAGAGCTCAGAGTAGACAAATAGGTACCTTGGGAAGCTCAAGTGGATGGACATGTGGAACTGGAGGGAGATGTCTAGAATTGTTCTTTTTATGTTCTAGACTAGGAGATTCATTTTGAGATAATGTTCATGTTAATATTTTCCTGATTCCGCTGTGAGATAATAGTTTGACATATTCTTTTAGACGTAATTGTCATAGTTTGACATATTCTTTTGGATGTAATGGTCATGGTTTGACATATTCTTTAGGATAATATTGTAGATATTATGGATGATGAATAAAATTTTATTTACTTATGGATCTTATTAGTTGCTCTCATGATGTGAATATTTTTAAATAGTAATACAGTCCAAGTGGGATTTTGGGGCGTTACAGTAGATTGGAGTAGAAGGTGGATGATTGTTTTATAGCTGTTAGGAGGATGTTTGGGGTTTTTATATCAAGAGAGACACCTTCAGGGGTGGCTTCAACATCTACATCTGCATATCCTATTATAGACCAAGCAGGATTGTCACCCATTGATACTACACCACTTAGTGTTACTGAGGAAAGGAGTAGTGGGCAGTTCACTTCTGGGGATGACGATGGAGATGAGGATGAGAAGGATGGTTCTTCTAATTTGGAGTGACAGTTGGCCATAGGATCCTACTTTTAGGATTTTTTTTTTTTTGTTTTTCTTATTTTTGGGAAATATTTAGGTTTTAGTAGATTATGATGTCTTTTTTAGGTAATAATAGTCTAAGTAGAAGAACCTTAAGATTTAAGGAGGCTATTACATTTTAGTTATTGTACCCAAAAACAAAACACGTATATATATTGCGTTTTCTTTATTTCAATGTGTGCCATGAGTTCTTAGAGCATATGAATGTTGATTGTTTGGATTATGCTTCAAAATTTGTAAGTGTAATGTTAGGATTTTTATTTTTGTTTTATTTCTAGTTTGCTAAGGGACTACTAAAGGCAAAGTTGGGGGGGGGGGGGGG
>CAUOFW020000848.1:137773-394347 GCA_963454935.2 Ilex paraguariensis
GGGGGGGGGGGTGATGAGTGTATAATATTGCATATGTTATGTCTCATATCATTCATCTTAGCTTTGTTTGTTATCAATTTATCTTTAGTTTAGTTTTTTGTTTTATAGAAAATATTTATGTTTACAGGTGAATTGATGTAACAAGGTTTTACATTGATTTTTATGCTTTGGAAGACTTTGGCAATGAGCTAGGTGGGCCACGAGTTGAACCAGGAGCATTACAGTGGAAATTCATATAAGGTAAGGTTGTACAGGTAAGTTTCCTACCAGTTTACCATGAAACAGATAAAGGTTCTATTGGTAGCTGTGAAGTTCTACTTGTTAAAGTAAAACAGAAACTTTGTTGCCGGTAGGTCATTACTCTCTTACTAATAGGCTCAAAATAGAGAGCGGTTGTACCAATAGTTGTGAAGAGCTACCACTTCATGTGAAACAGTAACTTTGCTATCGGTAGGTTAGGACCGGCTTCCTACCGGCTCATTTGTGCTTTGTGCTGGCAAGAACTCTTTTGGAAAGAATATCGACTAGGATCTTTTAAAGCATACTATTGGTGAAAAAATAAAAGGAAAAATCACTCAAAATTTCCTATAAATACCAAGGCTAAGCAAGGGAGAAGGCATCGATCAATCATTTATTATTCTCTGCCTATTTCTTTTCTTCTCCAACCTTCGAAACTAGGCTTCATTCTTTAAGTTTTCTGCACGTTCTTTTCTTCTAGTTTTTAATATTTTTGAAGTATCTTTTTTAGTCTTTTGATTCTTGCAAGAAGGAGTACGTTGATTCTATTTATTGGAATCATTTATAGTTTCAATTTGCATTCAACATATTTTGTTGATGTCAATTCAAGTTTAGTTTCTCTTTTGTTTATGATTATGTCTTAAATAATTGCTTTTAGTTTTACTTTTGCAATGAGTGAGTAGTCAATTTTCGGTATAATTGGATGAGAGATTCTCATTCATGAATAGGTAGCTTGACCTAACTGGAGTTCACAAAGTTAAAGTTATTTTATTAATTAAACAATTGATTTTGAAAACATAGTTGATATGTATATCTCTTTACTCATTTGTAGACAATTAGGTTTGACACGGATAATTCTTGGAATCACTGCAATCAACGTGAATGTAATTCTTTCACCTATTAATTCAATCAATTTAAATACACATTCGTAATTTTCTTGATTCTAAGTTGAATATTTTCCGTTCAAGGGTTTTTGATTACAATCTTAATTGAATTATAAATTAGGTCAAAATTTCTATTTGTGATGAGATGAGCTTTGAAGATTATCCGATTTCTTTTTAATATTGTTTCTTAGTGTATCAATTTGCCTACACTTTCAAAATTCAAGAATTTTACTTTTTTTTACTCATCATCGTTTGAGTTGCAATTGTTTTTTCTGAGGAGATGACCTTAGTAATCGACTGAGTTACTAAACGATATATTCCTGCACTTGGGAACCCATTTTATTATCTATCCACTTTTGTGGGAAAACAATGGATAATCTTGGGAAGGTTTATTGGCAGGCTGTGAAATGATTACTTCGTTATTTGAGAGGCACTGCAAACTTTAGTTTAGTTGTAGAAAAGATGGTTTCGATCGTACTATTGTTGGTTATGTTGATTCAGATTATGTGGGTGATCTAGATAAGAGGAGATCTCTAACATGTTATGTTTTTACTTTATTTTGGTGCATTATAAGTTTGAGGGCGATTCTATAGTTGCTTTGTCTACCAAAAAGGTAGAATATATGACAGCATCAGAGGTAGTTAAAAAAATAATTTGGCTAAGAGGTTTGGTCTGTGACTTGGGCTTAGAAGAGGAGGTCACTACTATATTTTGTTATAGTTGAAGTGCAAAACATATGACCGAAATTCAAATGTACCATGAAAGGACCTAGCAGATTGATGTTAGCTATTACTTCTGTCATGAAGTTACGACCCAAGGTATTGTCACAGTGAAAAAGGTTGCTACAGTGGAGAACCCAACAGATAAGTTTACTAAGCCAGTACTAGTGCTCAAGTTTAAGCATTGCTTGGACTTAATTGGTGTTTGGACTGTTTGAGTAGTACCATGCGCGGTACTTGGCAAAGACAGTGGTTAAGTTCACTTTGGCTGGATGACTTAGTGGAATATTGGCCAACATAGAGAATAAGTATTACTTTTCTCCCTAAACATTCCATAAACATCCATTAAGTTCTATCATTTTTGTTTTATATAAATGAAGTCCTAGTCTTGGTAAATTATTTGAATGAAGTCCTAAATTGGATAAATATTATATTTTGTTCCAATTATATCCTTCTCTTGACAAATATTGGCATCTATGGTATTTGGAAATAACATTAGTTTTCTTCTATTCATACATACTTCGATTTCTTGTGTTTTAAATTATGTATTGTCTACTCACTAGTTTTATGAAAAATTCAATTACTAATATTTTGTAGAATTGTAATTATCAGATGCAATGGGTAGCTTTGAACCCTATATATCCTAGTTCTTTGTGTTTTTAGAATCGCGATTGAAGTGAATATTATTATTTAAACAAAAATTGAACATTCATATGTCTGTAATAGTAACTTCAATAAAAACTCAACATTATTGGTAGAAAACAATAAGTAAATTAACTCAAATAAAAAAGGGATGACAACTAATCTACTTTCAAAAAAATAAAAAAAATGAATTAAATAACAGATGATACACAACAGTGGTATATTTCTTTGCTCTAACAATTTTTCAACAAGTGAAAATGAGAACAAAAGGGCAAAATATATGCAATACATAATCTCCACCCAAAAAAAGCATATCACCGTTATTGAGCAAAGAAACAAATAGCAATTGAAAAGCTCCATTGAGACTGTACTGCCGAAGTTGTTACATACCAAATAAGAATGAAATGGTTTTGATAACTAAAAATCAAGGGTAAAATTGGAATATAATGGCATTAGGACTTCATTGAAATAAAACACTAAAAATAGAACTTCATTGATATAAAACAAAAATGATAGAACTTAATAGATATTTATAAAAAAAATAATACTTATTAATAATTTTTCCTATTTATTTTTAATGTCCATAATGTGCAACAAGATGAAGGCACGCGAGACTGTGTGAGAACTTCATTAAATGGGCTGTGCAAAACTTGAAGGGTAAATCAATGTTCAAAGTGATCTGTGTAAGCTCAACCTATTTTCAACAACCAGTACAAAGACACACAAAAACTCTGTATAAGATCATAAAACTATGAGAAAGCTAATATATGATTCAGATTTTTTTCATTAAACTTTTATTCAATTTTATTTAATGGTATATTATCCCCGTATATGTGTAGGAGACCCATTAATAAATAGTGAGTCTCATTTAAGTTCATTATTGAGCAAATTTGAATGAAAGTAGAGATCAAAGCTAGCTTAAGATGATGGGAGGCTTAAGGCGATGGATCTGAGTGAGATCTTTTATATTTTTTAAGGGATTTTTAAGTACAAATTATTAATTAAATAAAATTAATGGTAATATATTATTTTTAATTAATAGTATTATTAATTTATTTAATTCTTTTTATAATACAATCAATTTGGGCAAGATTTTATCAATTTTAATCTTTAAAAACTTATTTTTTTAATAAAAGTAATTGTTGCAGGTAATATAAGTGATATATTGTAAGCAAAACATTACCTTAAAAAAGAATCTAAGTTTAATGTCTAATTTAATACCTCAATTAAAAAAAAAGTATTATTTGAGAACTCGCAATAAAGAGAGAAAGTAATGAGTTGGTGATTGTTTCTAACTTTTATGGTTAGATGACCAAAAGCATATTAGAACCTAAAATTATGACATTATACTTTGACATAATGATGTAGCATTTATTTTATCCTAGCAACAAAGTCTAACAATAATAATTATAAAAATATTATTATGTTTTGTCAATTGCCACATTATTAGATTAAATTATTTTTAGATTTCAATAGTATTGCTCTTTGAAAAAATGGTACAATAATATCTCTCATGACTGAAATTCAAACAGTAGACGTACCCGATCGTCTAAAATTCATGTATATTATTTAAATTCAAATTTTATGCAGTCATAAGAACTCGAACTAAATATATGCAGATTCGCATCTCCCATCTTCTTTGCCCACTGAATCCAAAAGTACTGCTCAAAATTTAGCACTTCCAACTGATTAAGGTTTGTGCACCCTTCATGTACCACACTCATGAGTTACATGGTGAAAATTGGTTTGGAGGAAACTTTCCCTCTGTGGTGATGTTCTCTCTCTCTCTCTCACACACACAAACACACACACACACAAAGAAACAAGGCCCTCGATAATGAAAATATGAAGGCATTATTGCACTACAAGATCAGATGTCTCCATCCCAAATGTCAATTTCATTACCCCACTCAATGATGCAGGCATTAGTAGCCCCAACGCAAAGGAGAGGTTTGCGTCCAAGCTGTCGTTGATGGTGAAACCAAACTTATTAAATATGTTGTGTGTTCCACAACATCAAAAGCTGGCTGCTTGCTAAAGTTAACTGTCAAGTTTTTTACTTTTTCTTTTTTGAACTGGAATTGTCAAGCTCACTGTGCCCATGTGGAGGTAGCAAGGGGATTTAGATTTATCGGATTACTTGGCTTCTCACAGAATGTTTCGATATAAAATAAATATATTTTTTTTATATATATTAGGGGTAACCCGTGCTTAAAGACACGGGAAAACATTAGTGAGAAGTAATGGAATTGGAGGTGGAAGGAAATTAATGTGAATGGTTTTGATAGGGATATTGGTGGTCATAGGATGAGTCTATTTGATATGGTCAGATGGGATTATTGAAGCTTGTCTTATATTATAGATGTTTATTTTATATATATATATATATATATAACTATCATGCTCAACCACTTCTCACCAATGCCCTTTTTCTTTAATTTTCTATTTATATATTTATTCGTTATGATGACCTATAACTAATCTTATAATGACCGAGGCAGGATTTTCCTTTTGTAATGCAGATATACAGCTATATATATTGCAAAGAGTTGGATTTGTAGACATAACGAGTGCTTTTGTTTTAAAGCAATGCATTGTGCGTCCGAGTCTGTAACACTGTTTCTTTAAGTAAAGAATAAAGTAATTCAACCACTTACATCTCTCAAGCACACTTTAGGCAACAATATTGTGCAATGGGCACTATTACATTTTTGGACATAAATTTGTTTTCCTGCCAATATTAATTGGGAAATAATTNACAAAGTCTAACAATAATAATTATAAAAATATTATTATGTTTTGTCAATTGCCACATTATTAGATTAAATTATTTTTAGATTTCAATAGTATTGCTCTTTGAAAAAATGGTACAATAATATCTCTCATGACTGAAATTCAAACAGTAGACGTACCCGATCGTCTAAAATTCATGTATATTATTTAAATTCAAATTTTATGCAGTCATAAGAACTCGAACTAAATATATGCAGATTCGCATCTCCCATCTTCTTTGCCCACTGAATCCAAAAGTACTGCTCAAAATTTAGCACTTCCAACTGATTAAGGTTTGTGCACCCTTCATGTACCACACTCATGAGTTACATGGTGAAAATTGGTTTGGAGGAAACTTTCCCTCTGTGGTGATGTTCTCTCTCTCTCTCTCACACACACAAACACACACACACACAAAGAAACAAGGCCCTCGATAATGAAAATATGAAGGCATTATTGCACTACAAGATCAGATGTCTCCATCCCAAATGTCAATTTCATTACCCCACTCAATGATGCAGGCATTAGTAGCCCCAACGCAAAGGAGAGGTTTGCGTCCAAGCTGTCGTTGATGGTGAAACCAAACTTATTAAATATGTTGTGTGTTCCACAACATCAAAAGCTGGCTGCTTGCTAAAGTTAACTGTCAAGTTTTTTACTTTTTCTTTTTTGAACTGGAATTGTCAAGCTCACTGTGCCCATGTGGAGGTAGCAAGGGGATTTAGATTTATCGGATTACTTGGCTTCTCACAGAATGTTTCGATATAAAATAAATATATTTTTTTTATATATATTAGGGGTAACCCGTGCTTAAAGACACGGGAAAACATTAGTGAGAAGTAATGGAA
Organism: Ilex paraguariensis; assembly: GCA_963454935.2. NCBI lineage: Eukaryota > Viridiplantae > Streptophyta > Magnoliopsida > Aquifoliales > Aquifoliaceae > Ilex > Ilex paraguariensis. The sequence goes on from CAUOFW020000848.1 coordinate 143,876, forward strand.
TTGGAGGTGGAAGGAAATTAATGTGAATGGTTTTGATAGGGATATTGGTGGTCATAGGATGAGTCTATTTGATATGGTCAGATGGGATTATTGAAGCTTGTCTTATATTATAGATGTTTATTTTATATATATATATATATATATAACTATCATGCTCAACCACTTCTCACCAATGCCCTTTTTCTTTAATTTTCTATTTATATATTTATTCGTTATGATGACCTATAACTAATCTTATAATGACCGAGGCAGGATTTTCCTTTTGTAATGCAGATATACAGCTATATATATTGCAAAGAGTTGGATTTGTAGACATAACGAGTGCTTTTGTTTTAAAGCAATGCATTGTGCGTCCGAGTCTGTAACACTGTTTCTTTAAGTAAAGAATAAAGTAATTCAACCACTTACATCTCTCAAGCACACTTTAGGCAACAATATTGTGCAATGGGCACTATTACATTTTTGGACATAAATTTGTTTTCCTGCCAATATTAATTGGGAAATAATTAAAAATTTGGGCCTGGGGAGCCTTGACCTAATGTCAAATTCAATATCACATCCTAATATACATGCTTCGATGGTATTCTATTGAAATATTAGTCTGTGGAGGAGAGAAATGCTTGAGTGCACGGCCTAAAGAGCAAAGTTTGCTGCTTTTGCTTTGTATACTAGTTTAGATTTTCGAAAGCAAGTTATGATGTGAGCCTTTAACGGGTCGAACTATCCCAGGCCCAGGTCTTGATTTGTCTTTGGAGTTAGTCTAACAAGAGCCCCACAAGTATACCTTGGGCTTGCCCAAGTGAGCCTTTAACGGACTACCATGTGGACCGGTCTTAATGGGACTTAATTGTGTTATAATTATGCATTTTGTTGCATTAGTTGTATAAATTATCTATCTTTGATAGCGTATAAAATTTAAGTTGGTATAAATAATTTTTTCCCCTGGCTGCAATTTCAGTGATGCATGTTTCGTGTTTTTAGACATTGGATTTGGTTTCTGTCATCAGGACAAATAATTGGGCCCATGGGATGAACATGGGCCAACGTCCAAGTAAGACCACGTCTTGCTCAGAAAGTAAGCTGGCACGGGAAATAGCAAGCTACCTGCAACAACAAATCACTTATAACTGGAAAAGTTGTGTCGCACTAACCCACAATCCAACTCAATGGAGGTGGCTGGCATGGGTTGGTTTGGATAGGAAAGGACAAAAAATTGATAATCTATCCAATCCATTCCAGATATCCAAACACTCCCATAGACTAGAAGAATAAAGAATAAAGAATAAAGAAAATTAAATTTATTCATATCAAGATCTTTCCCTGGAAAACTCAATTTTAGCACCAACCCCTTAAATACACTGATCACATGATCCAACATAAGACAACAATTTAGTGCAATCACGACCACTATCTAGTGAGTACTATCAAATGACTCGTGTGTTTTTAAATGTGTAATTCATATTATGTTAAATTTTTAAATTTATATCCAATTCATTTATTATCTCTTATAATTTGAGTTTGTGTCATATTTGGTCAAGTTTAGCCAGACTTGTGTTGTGTTTAAACGAGTTTATGTCACCCTATTTACTTCATGGATGTGAAGAGTTTACCAGCCAAATCAGTTAAGGCTAAACTTAATCCAATTAATTTTTTGCCGACTTTATGTCAAATTCACGATGCTGTAAATATCAGAATAGTTTACCAGACAAATAGTTTATTCTTATTGGAGTTATAGCAGCCTAGGTTATTAGGGTTTATTAGAGTTTTTCCTTTTTTTACCTTTTTATCCTTATTGTGACTTTTATTAGCTATGTGGACGAGGGCTCTACACTTAGTTTGCATCTCTTTTCACTCACATCTATCTCAAATTGGTATCAGAGCCACCAACCCTAACCCTAACCCTAACCCTAACCTCCGCCAAACAAGCAACACAGTGAAACCACCCCGCCATCAACAAGCAACACCAAAACCAGCCTCCACTGACAACCACACAACGACAAGCCCACTACCCACCGACATCCTTCGCCAACACAACTTCACCAACACAAGCATCCAGCAACAAACCCACAAACCCAGCGACAAACCAAGAATCAAACCACCCAACAACCTCAATCTAGTCGATAACCCCAGCGAAACCACCCAATCGATAGCCTCCACAAACCGACAAGCACCCAACACCAAACCAAAACCAAGACCCACAAACCAACAAACAGATTTCCATACCAATCCCATTGTCCACTGACAAACGAACCCAGTCCCACTGCCCATACCAATCTACCGACAAACTTCATGCACTGCCCACTCCACCAAAACAACAACAGTCAAACGACATATACCCTTGACCCAAAAAATTGAACCCAGCAACCCACTGCCCAACCCAACGACGAACCCAGTCCAACCCCAAACCCAACACAGTACCCCACTCCAGCGATCCAACCCACTACTGGGTCACGCTCTTCGTCACAGCTTTGTGTTTTGCCTTCATACGTCTGATTATTTGGGACCGTAGGACCTTTTAAGAGGGGTTGAATCCTCTTCTCCGTTGATCTGCTCTTGATGCAATAAATCATGTATTTATATTTACTGGATTTTTGGGCACTATGACTTGATTATTTGGGAGCTTTCTGGACATTCTTTATCTGTCGCTACTGTTTGACTAGAGGTATATTAATCTCTCTTATTTTATCACTCTATTTTTCTTAGATTTATTTTTTCTGTCACGGGTGCCCTAATATTATTGTTGATATGGCTACCACTAAGGGACTTGAGACCCATACTATTGACACATCTACCGTTGAGACCCCTACCATTAAAATATCTATTAGTATTTTTACTTTTATGTTTGACCAGTATACAGTACCTACTGGCATAGTTGTATTACCAGCAATGCTGGCCATGATCTCTCAGGAAGTTACAGGACAGTTGTTGAATGATTGTAACTTCGCTGAGTGGTCTCACTCATTTCAGCTTTTCTTAGGCCGTGTAGAGAAGCTTGGTTGGCTGACAAGATCTCACCCAAAACCAACTGATGCCGACTCTAGATATTTTGCGTGGTTCTCTGAGAACGGCATCATTTTTGGATGGTTATTTGGCTCGATGGAGCTATTTGTTTGCAAAATTCACCAGTTTCATAGATCTGTTGCGAAGCTATGGAGGAACGCATTATCAGAGATATATTCCCAATCAGGACGGGGATTACGTGTTTATGAGCTTTCTTAGGAGCTTTCCTATGCTCGGCAGAGAGATATGACCATCTAGAATTATTATAGCTATTGGACCCAACGCGGGCTTGGGTATGAGACTCTATGTCCTCTTGCTGCTATTCCGAAGATAGAGCCCGAGGGAGCAATATTCTTGCATACTCGAGAGCAGGAGGATAAGATTCACAAGTTTTTTATGGGACTTCATGATGAGTTTGAGGGACCTCGTTCCCAGATCTTGTCAATGTTGAGCCTTTCTTCTCTTTATGAGGTGTATGCGATGATTAAGCAGCATGAGCGCCACGTCTGTATTGCATCACTTCTAGTTGAAGCCTTGACTCCTTCGGCTGACCAGATAACCCTTGTAGCTGTTGTAGGGTCCAGTTTAGGATCCTCAGTCAAGGATGAATAGTGCTCAGACCAGCGCCATCAAGGTGTCTTAGATCAGCATAGACAAGGGGATTCTGATCAGTGTGATTATTGTGGCCGACCAAGACATCTCAGGGTTGCTTGCTAGAAAATCCATCCAGAGCTTAAACCGCCTCCTCGCTATCGTACTACTACTATTACTGAGGTACCATCACCTGCTGCCAATGCTCCTGCTGCTGCTGTTGTTGTTGCTCCTCCTTGGCAAAGTGATATGGATGTTATCACTTCTTGATTGAATACACTTATGTCCGCCCTGACTTCATAGGGTCTGACTACTGCTACTACCACCACTACAAGTATACCTCGTACTTTTCATGCTTGCATCAGTCCATCTTCCTTTTGGATTTTGGACTCAAGTGCGAATGGTCATATAACAGGTGAGGCCCATCACTTCACCACTTTTGATGAGTAGCTACATACATAGGTTCAACTAGAAAATGGGACACATGTTCGCCTCCTAGATGGATTTACATTACATTCAATTTTGCATGCGCCAAAGTTGGCCATGAATCTATTATATGTACATCTGTTAGCTAGAGATTTTCACTATGTGGTTGTGTTCTTATTTGATTCGTGTTATTTGTAGGACCTGAGTTCTAGGAGGATTATTATCAAGAGACATGAGAGAGATAGATTGTATTATCTAGGCGATCCACTTTCAGTTTCACCAGTTTTTTCACCTCCATCACCTGCACCTGCTTTGTCTTTATCTGTTCCTAGCTTGCTTGCTAGTATTTTACCTTGTACTTGTTGTTATAATTTTTTTATCACAAACTATTTAGTTATGGCATGACCACTTTAGGCATACAAATTTTAAATATTTATGTATGTTATTTCCTACTTTGAGCAATGCTTGTGTTGGTGATAAATTTGATTGTGTTATATGTTCCCTATCGAAATATATTCAGACCAGTTATATTCCTCGCATGCACCAGTCACCCAAACCATTTGACCTAAAACACTCTGATATTTGGAGACCCTCTCCTATTACTGCTCTGTCAGGTGTTCGATACTATGTGACATTTATAGATGACCATACTCATTGTACTTGGGTCTACCTTTTGCATAGGAAGTCTGATGTACTCCCTGTCATCACTCAGTTTCTCCAAATGATTCTAACACAATTCATTGTCATTGTTCGTGATCTTCATTCGAATAATGTCAAATAATATGTGTCTGATGCCTTAGTTTCTCATCTTTCTTCCCAGGGTATCCTTCAACAGTCACTTGTTCATATACTCCTGTGCAAAATGGAGTTACTGAAAGGAAAAATAGAAGTCTGATAGGGATGGTACGTTATATTCTTAGAGGTATTGACATTTTACTGTTTAACTTCTACATTTTTGTGTAATCGTACACCGAGTCATGTTCTTCAGCATAGGGCTCCCTTACAGGTCTTATTCCCTAAGCGGACACTTTTTTCGATCCCCCCTTGTGTTTTTGGGTGCATATATTTTGTTCAGGATCGGTCTCCTACTCGCCATAAGCCTAATGATAAAGCAATTCGTTGTGTCTTTGTGAGCTATTGTCATCAGTCTAAGGGGTATCACTGTTATGATCCTGTTATGCGACGTATGTATCACAGTCTAGATGTTACCTTTCTTAAGCATATTCCTTATTTTTCTTCCAGTCCTGTGTCTGCCCTCTAGTTGATGATACTCCCTTTGATTTTTCATTACTACAGGAGCTAGAGTCATTGGTCACTATCAATACAGAGTCATTAGTCTCTCCTCTTCCAAAGTCACTCCTCCCTGTCAGTACCGAGTCACCGGTCTCTCTTCCTTTGTAGGTTTATGTTCATCGCCCTCGCTCTCATCCTCCTGTTGATGTCCCCTTTACCTCAGGTAATGCAGGTAATACTTCTCAGTTTAATGAGCATATCGATGCGCCTGTTGTTAGTATTGATGAGATTACAGGTACATGTACTGAGCCAGTTACTTTACCTGATGAGACATTAACAGTGGAGGATGATGATTTAGAGCATCATTATTTGCGATGTGATCGCCGTCCAATTGTTCATTATAGTTGGACCTCTAGGACTTTATATCTGATCTCTGCTTATGTTTCTTGTGATGATCTTTTTCCTATATTTCAAACTTATAGTATGGTCTTATCAAGTACGCCATTTTCTCGGTCTGTTTCAGAGGCTATGCAGAAGCCCCAGTGGGTTTTTTCCTTGAAGACAAAGATCTGTCTCTTTACCTTTAGGGGTGTAGCATATTGGTTGTCACTGGGTTTACATCCTGAAGTTTCTTGCAGATGGTATATGTTGATCATTATTGATGATATTATTGTTACTGGAGATGATATTTCTGGGACTACGCAGTTCAAGGTAGACCTTGGGAAGGCATTCGATGTGAAGGACTTTGGATTTCTGTAATACTTTCTTGGGATTGAGGTTGCCCGTAGTACCAGGGGTATTGTTCTTTCTTAGATAAAGTATGCTTTGGATCTTCTCTAAGACACTAGGATGCTGGGGTGCAAACCGGAATAATCACCCATGATTCCAAACCTGAAGCTTACTACTAAAGGTGAGGAGTTGAGAGATCCAACTGTCTATCAGAGGTTAGTGGGTAGACTTATCTACCTAGCCAACACTAGGCCAGACATTTCATTCACTGTCAGCTGAGTTAGTCAGTTCATACACAGTCCATCTCAGCCTTATCTTGATGTAGTTTATCATATTTTTCTGTACCTCAAGTCTTGTGTTGGACTTAGGTTGTTCTATGCATTAGGATCTCAGACTGGTTCTCTAGCCTATTATTTAGATTTAGATTATGGAAAAACGTGTGACAGTCAATCTACTACGGACTTTTGTGCTTTTCAAGGGACTCACCTTATCTCTTAGAAAAGCAAGAAATAGTCAATTGTCTCTCTCTCATCAGCAGAGACAAAGTATCAGGCACTAGCACTTGACATATGTGAGATTATCTAGCTACGATCGATTCTTGGCGAGTTGGGATTTTCAGTGACTTCTTCATCTACATTATTTTGTGATAATCAATCTTCTATTCAACTCGCTTCTGATTCTGTATTACACAAGATGATGAAGAATATAGAGATTGATGTTCACTTTCTTCGAGAGAAGGTTAGAAGTGGTATTGTCACTGCATCGTTTTGTGGGGACCAGTGATCATCTGGAGAAACTAATGTCTAATGTCGTTTCATCTCAACAATACTTTGAACATTGGACATCCTGCTTCCCAGGTGCAAGTATTTTGCATTTAAACCCATTTAAAGAAAAGAGGAGCACCCTCTATTTAAGCTTCTTTAGAACTCTACATTTTCCACTATCTTCCTTAAACACTCTATCTACATTTTTCACTTCCATCTTTCTTATGGATCCTCAGCATCAGAACAAAATCTTTAGGAGATGTCCCAAACTTTTCATGGAATCGGTCTGTGCTGACCTATTGGTTCCTAGTGTTATAAAGATGGTCAACTTGTTGGCCATTTGGAAAGGTACGGCTTCCCAGCTGGGACCCAAGTTCACGTCCCCAAGCCCGACTCCCCCTACAATGTCATTTCTCCTTGGGCTTGCTTCTTTGAGCATGCCTTTGAGACTGGTCTCTAGTATTCTCTCTCTCCCTTCATAAGGGTCAGTCTCTAGTGCTTCAATTTATGCCCCGTTCGCATCTCCATGAAGAGTTGAGGTATTCTTATTTGTGTAATGGATGCTTGAGTTCATAAACATCTTCCACTTGGCTCCCAACGATCATGGCTTCTACCTATTTCTTCAAAGATAGGTTATGCCTCAACTCATCTCTAAACTCTTACACCCTCCCCCTGGCTAGGAAGGGAGATTCTACTATGTCTCTAAAGATGGTTGGGAGTTTGAAAGGGATGTAGAAGCCGATCCTCGGGTGCCTATGATTTGGTACCCTCCATCTAACACAAGTAAGTTTTGTTACTATTTTCACCATGAACTCTTGTCCTTTTTCCCTTAAATGACTCTTGTCTGTTCACGTTTGTAGTGGAGAGACCTCTTTTGTGCCCANTTTGTGATAATCAATCTTCTATTCAACTCGCTTCTGATTCTGTATTACACAAGATGATGAAGAATATAGAGATTGATGTTCACTTTCTTCGAGAGAAGGTTAGAAGTGGTATTGTCACTGCATCGTTTTGTGGGGACCAGTGATCATCTGGAGAAACTAATGTCTAATGTCGTTTCATCTCAACAATACTTTGAACATTGGACATCCTGCTTCCCAGGTGCAAGTATTTTGCATTTAAACCCATTTAAAGAAAAGAGGAGCACCCTCTATTTAAGCTTCTTTAGAACTCTACATTTTCCACTATCTTCCTTAAACACTCTATCTACATTTTTCACTTCCATCTTTCTTATGGATCCTCAGCATCAGAACAAAATCTTTAGGAGATGTCCCAAACTTTTCATGGAATCGGTCTGTGCTGACCTATTGGTTCCTAGTGTTATAAAGATGGTCAACTTGTTGGCCATTTGGAAAGGTACGGCTTCCCAGCTGGGACCCAAGTTCACGTCCCCAAGCCCGACTCCCCCTACAATGTCATTTCTCCTTGGGCTTGCTTCTTTGAGCATGCCTTTGAGACTGGTCTCTAGTATTCTCTCTCTCCCTTCATAAGGGTCAGTCTCTAGTGCTTCAATTTATGCCCCGTTCGCATCTCCATGAAGAGTTGAGGTATTCTTATTTGTGTAATGGATGCTTGAGTTCATAAACATCTTCCACTTGGCTCCCAACGATCATGGCTTCTACCTATTTCTTCAAAGATAGGTTATGCCTCAACTCATCTCTAAACTCTTACACCCTCCCCCTGGCTAGGAAGGGAGATTCTACTATGTCTCTAAAGATGGTTGGGAGTTTGAAAGGGATGTAGAAGCCGATCCTCGGGTGCCTATGATTTGGTACCCTCCATCTAACACAAGTAAGTTTTGTTACTATTTTCACCATGAACTCTTGTCCTTTTTCCCTTAAATGACTCTTGTCTGTTCACGTTTGTAGTGGAGAGACCTCTTTTGTGCCCAGCTAGACAGTTAAGGACTAAGAGGGCTACTAAAGGAGGTCCTAGGCCTCTTAGGAGTTTAATTACCCATGAGAGACTTGTTTTCCTAAGTTTTGGTCCAACGCTTGCTATTGTAGAGGAGATCCCTTATGATGATAAGGGTCCAATAACAGCTTTGGATGATGATACAGGACCAACTGTGGAGCCAATGACTAAGCCTATTGCCTCTTGCAGGCGGAGCTTGGAAAATGGATCTTGGTTTTTTCTTTTTTCAGAAAAATTGTAGAGTTTACAAGGTTTGTGAATGAAATGATCGTTTAGTTGCCTTCTTTTCTCTTCTCCCTGCCCCCTTGACTTTTGGAAGGATGTTAATTTTTGTAAAAGTTACGTCTAAACTTTATTCAAACTAGTTAAGGAGCTTGAGAGTCATGACCTTGCTATAGACTCAATCCGACCTAGGTGGAAGGGGGTTTGAAAGTCCCGATCTTGCTTATGTTGAGTCAAATAGACTCAATCTGAGCTAGATGAGGTGCTTGAAAGTATTGCTCTTGCTTTCGTAGAGTCAAATAGAATCAATCTAAGCTGGACAAGGGGCACGAAAGTCCTGATCTTGCTTCTGTTCAGTTAAATGGACTCAATCCAAGCTAGGCAAAGGACTTGAAAGTCCTGATCTTTTCTTCTGTTGAGTCAAATAGACTTAATTTGAGCTAAATTAGGGGCTTAAAATTCTAGATTTCATACTTGCTCATCATATAAAAATTTAAAAACCCTTATTCTTTACTAAAAAGGAGATAACACAACTTTATTCTAAAGCAAGTACATTAGAGCGAAGATTCCTATAAGCTACTAGTATAATCTTTTTAGATGTTCCACATTCTACGGATGTGGCTATTTTGTTCCTTCCAAAGTTTCCAGATGATAAGTCATAGGTCTTACTATCTTTTTGACTCGATAGGGTCCTTCCCAAGTAACCCCCAACTTCCCTTCTCCTGAATGTTTGGTGGCTTGGGTGACTTTTCTAAGTACCAAGTCATTGAGCATGAACTGCCTTGGTCTTACTCAAGCATTGTAATACCTAGATACCTACCTTTGATATGTTGTCATCCTTATTTTTGATTTTTCTCTCTTCTCCTCGAGCCAATCGAGGTTATTTGTGAATAGCCGATCATTCATGCTAAAATCCAACTCTTTGGTTTGATGAGTTGTAATTCCTATTTTTATCCGGATAACCACTTCTGTTCTAAAGGCTTAGGAGAAAAGTGTCTCCCCTATTGGTATCGTTACTGTGGACCTATATGTCCATAGGATACTTAGGAGATGCTCTACCCTAAGGCCATTTGATTGTTCTAACCTAGTTTTTGTGTTTTGTAGTATAGTACAGTTAGTTGCTTCTATTTGCCCATTAGTCTATATATGACTAGGGGAAGATTAGTGATTATGAATCCCAGGCTCTGAACAAAACTCTATAAATTTTTAATTATCAAACTATTTATCATTGTTGCTTATTATAACAACTAGTATGTCGAATTTGTAAACAATTGACTTCCAGACCAAGTTTTGGATCTTTTGCTCCATTATTGTTGCCAGTGGTTCTACTTCCACCCACTTGGTGAAGCAGTCTACTGTAACAACTACAAACTTATTTTTACCTTTCCCCATTAGGATTGGTTCCACGATATCGTTTCCCCATTGAGCAAATGGCCATGGGTTTGTGATTGGAGTGAGCTTTTCTACTAGGAGTCTTGGAACTTTGGCAAAATTCTGGCATTTCTCACACCTTTGCACATAGCCCAAAGCGTCCTTCTTCATGGTGGGCCAAAAGTAGCCTTGTCTGAGGATCTTTTAAACGAAGAAGTGACCCCCTGAGTGGTTCCCACATATTCCCTCATGAACTTCTTTCAGGATATAGACAGATTCTCTTGGAGTTAATCACCTCAAATATGGAAGTGAGTAGCCTCTCTTACAGAGCACTTGATTTAGGACTACATATCTTGAGGCTCTTCTTCTCAGCTTTTTAGCTTCCTAGGTCTCTTGAGATAGTACTTCGTGCTGTAGATACGCCATTATTTCATCCATCTAGCTCGACTCTTGCCGAATGAGGTTGTCGCTAACACTGCAAGTATTTGACTCTGGCATAAACTATACTGATATAGTTCTAGTTAGACTATCAAAGAGCATGGAGACTTGCTAGTGAATCTACGTAGGATTTTTGTGACTGCAGGACCTAGTTAATTTCAAAGTGCTCAAAGCATGCATTCTTTTTCGTTGCAATTTTCAAGCAGGAACTCATTGTGGATCTCTAGCTTCATAGTCACCTTGAAGCTGTTTTAACACAAGCTGTGAGTCATTGTACACCTTTAGGATCTTCACCCCTAGGGCTTTAGCCAACTAAAGTCCTACGATGGGAGCCTCATATTCTACTTCATTATTTACCAAAGATCACAGATTTTGCAAAAGTCTCAAGATCGAGATTTTTGGGATCAAGTCTTTGAAGCTTGATTGAGACTCCTACAATGTGGTATTATGCTTCAAGAGGTAGGGTTCCTTTCCTAACTAGGTTTATTTTTAACCTAGGGTTGTATATGAGATAGGTAGTATGATTAGAGATGAAATCTCTTCTACAATATACTCCTAGTGTAACTAGAGTATGAAAAATTGGTATAGAAATATGTTAAAAAAAATTTCATGAATTGGGTTTATTGAAATTGTTTGTTTGTAATTTCATAATGAATGTGATGAATTGGGCATGTTTTGTGTTTACATAATTTTGTACTTTTGGGTTTCTGATAAAATGTCTTGAATGATTTAAGTACGTTATTTGAATGAACATGAGATAATTGTGATTATATGTTTATGATATAATTGACAATTGAAAATTGTTGATTGAGATGGAATGTGTTCATAATATGCTCATGATAGGATGAACATGACATTGAAATTGCAATTGTACATTACACTTGCATTGGCACGGGTAGCATCACATTCATGGGCATTGATATGAGTGCGGGTGTGTGTTCATATTTTTGATCAAACACCATTCTTGGTAGATGATAAGTGGGATCGGGAAGGTTGGACTTAGGTTTAACTGAGCCACACGGGTTGCATTGAAAATGTGTGTCAGATGTAGCAAGAAGGGATAAATCCTCTCCCGAGTGTAAGGCCCAGTTACTTGGTCAACACACTTGCCCAGCAGTAAAATTCCAGAAAAGTGTGCAGGTTGCTCGGAACCTAGGGTGAATTGTTCTCGAATGCTGTGCAGGATGGTAATCCCTTGGTGAGATGGCCATAAATTACCCACCCAAAAAGACACAAGGATTTTTATAAAATGATTATTGGATGTGTAATATTAATAGCGAGGGCTTGAAATGTCCGGATTGCATACGCATGGCATTGCATGTGGTATAGGAGCCAGAGGAGGGCTCGAGTTTGCATTGCATAAGTGGGTTTCACCTCATTATATGGCATGAAATAGTGGCATTCATGTATGACATGTACGTATTTGAACGAATGTTTGATTTGTTAAATTGCATATGACATTTCATATGCGTCTGGGTTGTGGAGTAACCTCTTTAGAAGATACTCTATTAACTGTGACTCACCTTTTATGGGAATAATATCTCAGGTGCGGGACAAGCGCTAGTGGAATGCCCTAACTTGGGTCCTTGTTGACTAAGAAGTTGAGATGTGGCTTTGAATTACATTTTGTAAATAAATTGTGTAATTCATCTTGAACTTGTGAATTTGTGTAAAGTGTTTTGAAATGGACTCTTATGGGCTAGAATTTGTGTTAATTATTGTATAGATGTGTTTGGAAAAAGATTGGATGATTAGAGGTTGAAGATTGAAAAGAATTGGGGAAAATCTAAGCCCAAGTACCAGTACCTAAGTGATTAAGTACTGACACCACGCTGTTGGATGGGTCAAGTACCAATACCTCAACATACGGGTACCAATACCTAGATTCTAGTGGGCTCAGGTACCAGTACCTCAATGGATAGTAGGCTTAGGTAATGGTACTACGACATGTAGGTATCAGTACCTAGAAAACAGTAAGTTCAAGTACCGGTACCCCGTAACCTAGGTACCGATACCTGGCCACTGGGAGGAACCTGGAAAATAAAGGTCCAGGTGCCGGTACCCTGTTACTCAAGTACCAGTACCTGGTAGACAGAAGGCTCAGGCATCGATACTGCTACCTCTTTCAAACTTTTCAAAAATTTTAATATAACTTGCTAAACCTTTGGGCCTTGATTCTTCTTGCTTAAAGAATGTAATTAATTCAATATTAAGTGTAAATCGATGAGGATTGGACCTTGGAATGACCAAGTGATTGATATGTCCACAGGTTATGCAGTTGGGACTGCTCCGGTACAAGGGAGACCCTGTTTAAACTATGTGTCGGTAATGAACCCGATGAAGGGGATGTGAAGACATGGTGTCAGGTTATACGATATACACAGGTACTTCTGTTGGTTAATGGGTGATCAACGGATGAGAAAGGACCCCCAGATTTCAGGGTGTCACAAATTTCGCGACTTCAACTCCAAGAACCCAAAATCTTAAAAAAAAACTATTTTCAATACAATACTTGTCGGAATTCCTAAAATCCAAACAAATTGGAAGCAACTTAGTCTTCTATTTGGTTTCATAACAACTTGTTTCAAGATTTTGTCCTTAATATATGCAAGACAAAATCAATCTTCACACCACGTTGTACACACGTGGCAAGGAAGTCTTCTACGACATGAACACCAACTTGATCATTGAATCGCCAATAACTTGCTTTGATTAATGCACCAAGATTATCAATCTAGCTCTGATACCACTTGTTGGTTTTGCCAAAATGGATAATTAGCACAATTAATACTTGTTACAAAATAAATACTGAAAAATAGAAAAATAATAAAAATATAACACAAAGATATAACGTGGTTTGATACAACATACCCTCCAGATACACCGTACTTACATCCACGGACCAGAAAGCTAAATCAATGTATTATTCACTAAAAAATTAGTCATTTGATAACTGATTACATAATATTCAATCCTACTTATAGGAATAAAATATTGTAACCTAATACAATTTTAATACTTTCAAATCTCTATTTTACTTATAAAGTCACTAATAAACCTATCTATGGTTTATTAAAAATTTTCAAATACGTTCAGTATTCCATTTAGAATTCTCAAATGAATTACCCAACAAACTCTCATTTATGACAATTAGAGAATTTTGGTCAAATTCTAACAGCCTCTCCTAAACCAAACTCTTTAAATTTGGTCATGCCTCAAGATCAGGTTTAGCATCCTTGATTCTGATCCACCAATTTTTTCAAGCACAACATGCAAACTGCTCCTCTGAGTTGTCACAATCCTATCTGCCTTTCAAGAACCTCCGTTTTGGATCACATCATCTGTGCATCTCTACCCAAATCTTACCAACTCTTAGGAGGTCTCAATGGTCAATGCTTCACCATTCATAGATTAATCCCAATGACTTGTAAGCTACGAGATACCACATCATCACTACTAAGTATATGTCGGGTCAATAGCACCCAAACAATTAGAATATCATGACTTCAACTCGAAGAGCCCAAAATCTTGAAAAAAAAACTATTTTCAATACAATACATGTGGGAATTCTTGAAATCCAAACAATCTGGAAGTAACTTAGTCTTTCATTTGGTTTCATACCAACTTTTTTTCCCTGTAGACCCAATAAAACTAATTTTTCATGATTACATCCTTAATGTATGTCGAACGAAATCAATCTTGACACCACGTCGTACACACATGACAAGGAAGTCTTCTACAACATGAACACCAACTTAATCATTGAATTGCCAACAACTTGCTTTGATTGATGCACTAAGATCATCAATCTAGCTTTAACTGTTCTACCAAGATCATCAATCTAGCATTGATACCATTTTTTGGTTTTGCACAGCAAATAATTAACACCAATAATACTTGTTAGAAACTAAGAATTCAAATATTGGAAAACAATAAAAATATAACACAGATATAACATGGTTCGATACAACATACTCTCTTAATATATTGTACCTACACCCATGGACCAAAAAGCTAAATCGATGTATTATTCACTAAAAAATTAGTCATCTGATAACTAATTACATAATACTCAACCCTATTTATAGCGTTAAAATATTGTAACCTAATATAATTTGAATACTACCAAATCTCTATTTTTCTTATCAAGTCATTAATAACCTATTAATGATTTATCAAAACTCTTCCAATACATTTTCTATTCCATTTAGGATTCTCACAAGGATTACCCAACAAACTCTCACTCATGAAAATTAGAGAGTTTTGGTCAATTTCCAACTGTCTCTCTTGAATCAAACTCTTTAAATTTGGTCATGCCCCAAGATCGGGCTTAGCATCCTTGATTATGATCGACTAATTTTTTTCAAGCACCATATGCAAGCCCTTCTGAGTCACCACAATCCTATTTGTCTTTCAAGAACCTGCGTCTTGGCCTACATCATCTATGCATCTCTACCCGCGCCTTACCTACTCTTAGGAGGTCTCAATAATTAATGTTTCTCCATTCAAAGGTAAACCCAGCAACTCATAAACCATGAGACACCACATCATTAATATCGCGACTTCAACTCTAAGAGCCCAAAATCTTGAAAACAAATTATTTTCAATATAATATGTGTGGGAATTCTTGAAATTCAAACAATCTGGAAGCAACTTTGACTTCCGTTTGGTTTCATACTAACTTTATTTCTTTGTGGATCCAAATAGAAATATGCATCAACTAATTTTTCAAGACAAACTTTATTTCCTTGTGGATCCAAACAAAAATATGCATCAACTAATTTTTCAAGATTTTTTCCTTAATGTGCACAGGAAAAAATCATTCTTCACACCACGTCGTACACACATGAAAAGGAATACTTCTACGACATGAACACCAACTTGAACATTAAATCACCAAAAACTTGCTTTGATTGATGCACCAAGATCATCAATCCAGCTTTGATTGTTCTATGATGATAATCAATCTGGCTCTAATACCACTTGTTGGTTTTGGTACAGCGGATAATTAACACAAATAATACTTGTTAGAAAATAAAAATTGAAAGATAGGAAAACAATAAAAATATGACATAACGAAATAATGTGGTTCGATATAACTTACCTTTCTTGTATACTGTACCTACGTCCACGGACAAAATAGTTAAATCGATGAATTATTCACTGAAAAATTATTCATCTGATAACTAATTACATAATACTCAACCCTATTTATAAGGATAAAATATTGTAACCTAATACAATTTGAATAATTTCAAATCTCTATTTTTCTTATCAAGTCACTAATAAAATTATATGTGATTTATTAAAACTCTTCCAATATGCTTCCTATTCCGTTCAGGATTCTCAAATGGATTACCCAGCAAACTCTTCTTTATGAAAATTAGAGAGTTTGGGTCAAATTTCAACAACCTCTCTTGAACCAAACCCTTCAAATATGCATCCTTGATTCTGATCCACCAATTTTTCAAATACCACGTGCAAATTGCTCTTCTGAGTCGCCACAGTCCTTTATGTATTTCAAGAACCTACGTCTTGACTTGCATCATCAGTGCATCTCTACCCACGCCTTACTTGCTCCACATCATCACAACTAAGTATATGTCAGCCCAATAGCTCCTAAACCATTGGAATATTGAGACTTAAACTCTAACAGCCCACGATCTTGAAAAAAAAAATTATTTTCAACACAATACATGTGGGAATTCATGAAATTCAAACAATATGAAATCAACTTAGTCTTCCGTTTGGTTTCATTCCAACTTTTTTCCTTGTGGATCCAAACAAAAATATGCCATAATTAATTTTTCAATATTACGTCATTAATGTACGTAAGACGAAAACAATCTTCACATCACGTCGTACACACATGACAAGGGAGTCTTCTATAACATGAAAACCAACTTGATCGTTGAATCGCCAATAACTTGTTTTGATTGATGCACTAGGATCATCAATCTAACTCTAGTTGTTCTACATGGATCATCAATTTAGCTCTGATACCTCTTATTGGATTTGCACAACGGATAATTAACTAAAATAAAATTTGTTAGAAAATAAGAATTCAAAGATAGAAAAACAATAAAAATATGACACAAATGTATAACGTGGTTCGATACAGCATATCCTCCAGGTACACCATACCTACATCCATGGACCAAAAAGCTACATCGATGTATTATTCATTGAAAAATTTGTCATCTGATAACTAATTACATAATACTCAACCCTATTTTTAGGGATAAAATACTATAACCTGATATAATTTGAAGATTGTCAAACCTCTATTTTTCTTATCAAGTCACAAAAAAACGTATCTACGATTTATTAAAACCCTTCCAATATCTTTTTTATTCCATTTAGGATTCTCACATGAATTACCCAATAAACTCTCATTCATGACAATTAGAGAGTTTTGGTCAAATTTTAACATCCACCCTAGAACAAAACTCTTCAAATTTGGTCATGCCCCAAGATTAGGCTTAGCATCCTTGATCCTAATCCACCAAAATTTTCAATCACCATGTGCAAACTGTTATTCTGAATCACCACAATTATATCTGTCTTTTAAAAACGTGTGTCTTGGGCTGCATCACCTATGCATCTCTACCAGTGCCTTACCTGCTCTTGGGAGGTCTCAATGGTTAATGTTTCACCATTCAAAGGTAAAACCAGTGACTCATAATCTACAAGACACCACATCATTACTACTGAGTATATGTTGACCCAATAGCTCCCAAACAATTGGAATATCACAACTTCAACTCTAAGAGCCCAAAATCTTGAAAAATAAATTATTTTCAATACAATACACGTGGGAATTCTTGAAATCCATACAATCTGGAAACAACGTAGACTTCTGATTGGTTTCATACAAACTTTATTTCCTTGTGGATCCAAACAACAATATGCATCAACTAATTTTTCAAAATTTTTTCCTTAATGTACACAAGAAGAAATCATTCTTCACACCACATCGTACACACATGACAAGGAAGACTTCTACAACATGAACACCAACTTGATCATTGAATCTCCAAAAACTTGCTTTGATTGATGCTTCAAGATCATCAATCTAGCTCCAATTGTTCTACCAAGATAATCAATCTGGCTCTGATACCACTTGTTGACTTTGCACAGCGGATAATTAATACAAATAATATTTGTTAGAAAATAAGAATTGAAAGATAGAAAAATAATAAAAATATAGCACAAAAATATAATGTAATTCGATACAGCATACTCTCCCAATACACCGTACCTAAATCCACAAACCAAAAAGTTACAACGATGTATTATTCACTAAAAAACTAGTTCTAGATAATTGATTACATAATACTCAACCCTATTTATAAGAATAAAATATTGTAACCTAATAAAATTTGAATACTGTCAAATCTCTTTTTTTCTTATCAAGTAACTAATAAACCTAAAACTCTTCTAATATTTTTTATATTCCATTCTGGGTTCTCACATGGATTACCCAACAAACTCTCATTGATGACAATTAGAGAGTTTGAGTCAAATTTCAACAAGAAAACATTTGATATTAATAGATTCAAACAATCAAGTGAACATGAAGATTAAACAAACCTATTGACAAAAAACAATAGCTATAATCAATGGGAAATTGAAACTCTCTCAGCTCATGATTCAAATTTGAAGAAGACATCAAACTATATCAATGGTTGGCATGGTATGATCTAATTATGGACAAAGGGAATAACCCATATTTGTGTTAAAAAGTAAGTGAGGAGAAAATAGAAGAAAATTTGAGATCTATTTTCACACACATGATCTTATCAAAAAAAACAATGAAGAGTGATACCCAACTGATTGAACCAAGTAAAACCCAAAATTGTTTAGCAATCCTAGTGAATATATTGAAGTGGCAATACCCAACTAATGAATTTATCCTACCGCTTTAATACATTATATCCACTTGAATTTAGAATATATTGAAGACGTAAAAAAACCCTGAAGTAAACTACATTACCTAACTAGCATGTTTGGCAACCCAAACCTAGTTGATGAGTAGTGATGAAGCCTCAGACAAAGATTTGGATTTCAATATTTTTCTCTTGTCATCTTTGATGCTCTCAATAAGCGAACTTGTTATTTTTCCAGTGTTGTTTGAAGGTGTAGAAACCAAATCGAAGACGAATCCTCAGTCTAATCAAAAACTCAAGTTCCCAATCACAAGCCCTAATGTCAAAATCAAAACCAAATAAGGGAACTATGGATTCGGTGAAGTGATCTTCCGCCACATAGAGTTCTATTGGTTTATTGTGTGTGTGCGTGTGAGATAGAGGAGATAGAAAGAGAGGTAGAGAGAGGGGGAGGGAGAGGGAAAGTGAAAGGGAGGGGGCCTTCGCATATGATGGAAAAGAAGGGAGAAAAGGGACTTGAAGGAAGATTTTGGGGGGACTGTGTAAGGATGGGCTGTAGTGGAAGGCAACCTAAGGTGATGTTGAGGTGACAAGGATGGACAGTTGTGGTGGTAGATTCGTCTCAAAGAGAGAGAGAGAGTTATCCTGGTGAGAAGAGTAGGTGGGTATAAGGAGGGTTTTGTGATGTAAAACAAAAGAATCAAAAAATTCACCCTTTTTAGCTTTGTCCTAATGCCAATGCAAATTTTCTATTTTTTGCTTTAGCTGTACAAGCTAAAGGAAATAATGGAATGTTTTCATCGGCAAACCAAGTTGAAGCTACAAACATAATATTTGCATCAATAATAGGTTGAAGCAAATAACTCCGAAGAAAATATTTATTTTTCTTGTAGTGGCTTCTTGGTTTGTTATTTGCAAGTATGCATTATTGTTCCTCATTAATCATAACACAGTTACTCTTATACTAGGATTGAATTCTTCTGCTAGGACTTGGATTGAAATGTTGGGTTGCTCTTGCTCCAACTTGTTTACTTTGGGTTGCTTTTAGTTGTTAGAATGTTACTCTTCTTGTTTGATAATTTTGTAGATCTGGTCTTGGATTTTGTTGGTTGTTAGCCCATTTATCAAGATTTGGGCTTTGTAATTTGGATTTGGGTTAGTTGAATTTGCATAGATTTTGTTCAAGTGAGTTGATTGTTATTTGATTTTCTTTTGTTGTAATTGTGGAAAATAAATACCCGAACTCTCTCCATGACTTCAATGTAAAATTAATTATGATTAATGGTCAGTTGTAGAAGCTTATCTCATCTCAGAAGCCTAATGCTCTCTTAATCACTCCCTCCATAGGTTTATTCACTTCAGGTCCTTCAAGTTTATCTCGAGCTACATGGGTTTTTGACTCAAGTGATACATATCACATGACTAGTAATTCTTCCTTATTTACATCTATCTTCTCTCCTCTTTTTGTATTTGTGCTTGCACCTAATGATACTCAAATGTCCTTGGCTAGTGTGGGATTTATTATTTCTCCTCAACTAACACTTCATGATATTTATTATATTCCATAACTTACCTTGAATTTGATTTCAATTCGTCAGTTATTTGAGGTTGGATTTTCAATTCACTTTTCTTATTCTAGTTATGTTGTATAGGATCCACATTACAAGAAGTTGATTGGGATAGTCAATAGAAAGAGAGAGTTGTATGTGTTGGACGAGTTACATATTTCACATATTGTTGCTTCTACTATTAATTTGTCTTCTTCTCGTTTGAGTTTACAATCCTCTAGTTTTTGTTTGTGACATTCTCGTCTGATAGTTTGGGTAACTTAGAGTATCATGAAATTTTCAATTGCAGTGGATACAAGTTTACGACATTACCCTTTCATAGAAGTCTTACTTGCACCCTTTGATCTTGTTCACTCTGATGTATGGGAACCTGTTCCTATCCCCACAAAAGGAGGGTCCATATGTTAAGTCTATTTCATTGATGACTATACCAGTACTACTAAGTACACCTAATGAAGTATCACTCAAAATTCTTTTCTATATTCACTATTTTTCATTTCGTGATATGTACTCAATGTTTCTTGTTATTAAATGCTTTCATGTGATCAAGGAGGAGAATACTCACGTAATTCATGATTTTTTAAAATATGATGGCATTGTTTGTTAATATTCCTATATTGAGACACCATAACATAAAGGTGTTGTAGAGCGTAAGCATCGAAACATTATGGAGATAAGACGCTCTCACTTGTTGTCTACCAATGTCCCAAGTTTTTATATGGACAAGTTGTCCTTATTGCAATTCATCTGATTAACTACATTCCCACTATCCTTACTTCTAGAGTCTATCCCTTTAAAAAATTATGGGGTAAGACAGTTGATTATATCTCTTTACGTGTATTTTGATTTGCCTATTTTGTTTCGTTCCCTAGTGTTCTTCGCACTAAAATTTTTGCTCATTCAATTTTATTTTCTTGGTTATGGTGAGGGTCAAAAAATGAATCTTGGTATGACCTAATAACACAAAAACTTTATGTCTCTCGTTATATTATTTTCATAGAGCATATTCTCTTCTTTTTCTATTCCATCTAGTTCTTCACACTGCAAAAATATAATCTCATTCACATTAACTCATTTCTAGCTGAAGTTCCATTTGACACTTATGTGGGTGATATGACTAAGATTGATATGCATGCCTCTTCTGTTTTGCATGTTAGTCCTCCTCTTATTGTACATATTTATACTTGCAGGACCCTAGCTATCTCTAATAAAAATGTGGTGACTCCCTCCCTATCTACTTTCACTAAAACGTATTGCAATGTGTATTGTGTTTCTCGTTATCCTTAGCGACTCGTAAATGTCCAAACCAGTTTGGCTTTTATTATGCATTGCAATTTGAAAATGAGTATATAAAATTTAGATCAAATATGATGGTTCTATGGAATGGTACAACGATCAGTTGGTAACCAAGGAATTTTCTCAAGAACATGGAATCGAATATGAAGACAGAATCACTCCTATTACTAAGATGACCACTGTTTACACAGTGATTTTAGTGGTTGCTATCATCAATGAAGTCTTTCTGAGATGGATATATTTTTCAATGGAGATTTAACTGAAGAGTTCTTTATGGCTCCTCTTCCTAGGTTTCCTAATAATCCTAGTGAGGTATGCAAACTGCGCAAGGAATTATATGATCTTTAGCAGCCCCCAAAGCATATTTTGTCAACTTTTCTTCCGTCATTTGTAACTTGGATTGTTGTGTTAGTAAACATAACTATAATCTCTTTTTCCATTCTTCTTAATCAAGTTCTAATATACTTTTATTATATGTTATTGATATAATCATTACAGCTGATGAAACTATTATGCCTCGAATATTATATAGTGAACCCACTTATCAGACACTTAGATAGTTGAGACACCATTAGAGTTCAATGTTTGTTACTCTTCCTTTGATGGCATTCTATTATTAGATCTTACGTTATACTGCACTACCGTTTACAGTTTGGTGTATCTTACTGTTCACTAGGCTGCTTTTCTTCGCATTCTTTGTTATCTTTGGGGTACCCTACACTGAAGTCTATTATTTTAATTTTTTTGTCATTAAAACTCAGGGCTAATTATTATGCTGACTAGGCTGGCAACTCTATGGGTCGAAAGTCCACTATTGGCTTCTATCTCTTTCTTGGTGCTTCACTTATTTCTTAGAAGAGTAAAAAAAACCTCTGCAGTTGCTTGTTCTTCTATTGAGGCTATGTATCATGCTATGGCTTCCACTACAGTTGAGATCGTCTTGTTGCAATTGTTACTTGTTGATCTTGGCATCTCATTCCCTGCTCCTATTCCTATGTATTATGACAACACAAGTGCAATTTAGATTACCCTCAATTCGATGTTTCATGAGGGTTCAAAGCATTTTGAGATTGATTGTTATTTTGTGCGACATCATCTTCAGCTAGGGACTATTCCTCTTCCCTTCCTTCTTTCAAATATGTAGTTGGCGGGTTTCTTTATGTAGTCTAACACAATTATGCGCTTCCATTTTCTTCTTGACAAACTCCTGATGTTGACGGGGGTGTTAGAGTATCTTAGTATTAGGGATAGTTTAGTCTTTTTATCCTTTATTTGTTTGGCCCTATCACTACAGCTGAGATCGTCTTGTTGCAATTGTTGCTTGTTGATCTTGGCATCGCATTCTCTACTCCTATTCCTATGTATTATGACAACACAAGTGCAATTCAGATTACCCTCAATTCGATGTTTCATGAGGGTACAAAGCTTATAGAGATTGATTGTTATTTTATGCGACATCATCTTCAGCTATGGACTATTCCTCTTTCCTTCCTTCTTTCTACCATGTAGTTGGTGGATTTCTTTATGTAGTCAAACACAATTATGTGCTTCCATTTTCTCTTCGCAAACTTCTGATGTTGAGGGGGGATGTTAGAGTATTAGGGATAGTTTAGTTTTTTTTATCCTTTATTTGTTTGGCCCTAATATAAACAATTTCTACTTGCATCTTTTATTATAAGTCGTAACAAGCTATTAGTTTGTAATGATATATTGTCTCTTTTCATTCTCATAATCAATATTTTCATAGAAGTCATATCTATTTCAGTTTCATGTATTTGTAATGTTATGCATGTCAAAAACTTTTTTAACAACCATAACTGCATCAAAATAAATACGGACTGAAAATTCCTAAGACGACTTGCTAACAAAACATTAAATCAACCCAAATTATTGATTATCTTGAATGAGAATTGAAAAAGTCTCGGACAATTGCTCAAAGAAAGATTTGGAACTCCCTTGGCCTGTAGCATGGCCCAGCCTTGCAAGACTCCATTAGGTGTCGATTCTTTCTGCTGAAATTCAATCCATAAGGAAGAGAAGGCCATGGTCGAAGCATGAAAAGAAAGAGGTTCTTAGCTATGGGAAGGGGAGAGGAATGGCAGGGTCCCTTTACATTCTATTTGAGCTAACTTATTCCTTATTTCTAGCGAAGGCATCAATGTGGAAGTTGGCTTATAGATTAGTTTTTCACATTTAAATTGACGATTAGGGATTATTTAATAAGTGTGTTTACATGAAATCAACAATATTACAATGCAAACATGAGATGCACAATAAGAGTCTGACTATAATGAATTGGACTAAACAAGTATAAATGTGATACTATTTTGACAAAATAATATTTTTTTCCTAGCTCTTTGTTTTCCTAGGTTTCTCAACTGTAATATTTTTATTTTATTTTTTCAATAAATTTCAAATTTTCCCCCTTCAACGCTTATTTTCATGCATGATAAGGTTGTGATACCAACTTCAATCACCATACTGTAATCCATATGAATGAAAATCTACATCTATAATCAATATCGATGTGGTACTCACAACGATATCGTAGCCATATCCTTATAATGGTGGTATTAATCGATGAATCTACCTATTATGATGAACCAAACAGATGGAATCCTAGAGTTAATTCTCATTCTACAACTTTGTAACATTTTTTTTACCCAAATACCTTAGTTTCAAACCTATTTGTCAAACTACTAATCTTTTAAAACTTTTCAATGTAAAAGAGTGTTTTAGAAACACACATTCAAAAGAACCTACACTACTATACAATGTCTAGATGTTAGAAAACCTTTTGATTACTTAAAACATCCCTATTAAATATATAAATAAAAATTACATCCCTTTGGCCATTCAAAAGCTCATCCCTTAAAAGTATATTTGTCTTCAATGTAACATTTGTTTAACTAATGCTATATAATCCAATAGGTGCTTTCAAATCCCACTGCTTAATATTCTCAATATCTGTCATTCATTTGTTAATTTACATATGAATATACACTTAATGGCCATAATTGGTATATACAAAATCACTCTCCATTGAACCCCATTAAAAAGGTCTTTTGTATGTCTACGGATACAAAGTAGTAATTGATCCTTTTAGTGTTATTTTTATTTATATTACTACAACTAATGTGCTACAGTTAATAAATAATGAAAACGCTACGAATTCTAAGAATATGTACAGAATCTATAGTGAATGCATCGGTTACCAATTGGAATCTCAATGGTTCCCTCTTAAAACCCCCTTTTTATTTTCAATTCAATGTGTGTCTCTCTCCCCATTTTGCTTCGAACTTGAGCCTTCTCTTCTCTTGTAGATGATTCTTTACTCTTTAGGAGCACTACTCTCACCTACTCCAAGCTCTTAGTCAAAATTTAGTATATATTTATATATAATATAGAAAATCCTAATTGTTTCAGTTTTCATAGTTTTAGGTGTTTGAGTTTGCTGATAAATACCAAAGTTCGTACAACCAATGGGCAAAAAATTGTGTTAGCTCGTTCTATAAGTTGCTCTTATTTTTAATATAAGGTAAAATATTTTCAAACATCAGCATTACAGTTTTCTTTTTCTTTGACACTAATCTCTCTTTATTGCTTTCGATATTTGGAGGCATTCTGTTATTCGGGGTGCTACTTGGTTGCACAAAGCGACCAATAACCATACTTAGCTCAATTACATTCAAGAGCTGAGATTATTTACTCAAAGGCCACATTTTTAATCAATGGTTTCACCAATCTAATGACTAATTTCTCTTTAATACAAGTAGCGCTTTGCACTTTAGTGTATGACAACAAAAATGTTCTACCTCATATTTTCAGGCATTTCTTGTCGAAAAGATCCAGTCCCACCATAATTGCAAAGGTCATGCACTTCTATGATTCCAGAAAACCCATTCTCCCAAGCCAATACACCCCAAGTCCTTTCACTTGCAGTTCAAACTCTCTACCAATAAATACTACATATTAAGTTCACAGTATTAACGTGCAATGGAGGTTAATTACTTTAGATGTGGGCATCTATCTAAGATGGATGACAATGACATGCAGTATGTGACCTTCAGTGCTTTCTTGCTGGTAATCGATGTGAAGTACTTAAACTCTACCTACAAGTTGTTAATTAGAAGTTTTGCAAATAATGTGTGATTTTTTCTCGTTTATTAGTCAAATATTCACTAAGGTTGTGGATTTCGAGAAAAATAATCCACAACTTTGATATACATTTAATACTCAAACATATTTCATGTGCAAGACATATGTTCAACAACTAACACTTTTAAAAGTATGCGTTCAAAACAAACTTTTTTATAAAAAAAACGTCAGTATAATAAATAAGTCTAAAACTATAGTATTAACTAAATAAGTTTAAAATACGGCCTAGCGATTAAAAAAAATATGCACTACTTTGATTTCACCAAAAAGAAAAAGAGAAAAATCTTTGTCAATTATCTCCCAATTTATGTTATTCAATTTACTAACTTGTTGGATAATGTATTCAGAAATATGAAAAAATAAAAATCATATATCACATTGTTCATCAAGTGGTGAAAAAATTATTCCACTAATAAATCTCCTATTGGATTTATGTCAAACACTATGTATCGATCTGAATTATTAAATTTCAATTGAAATGGGATCCATACAAGAACATTTGTCATTCTTTGCGACAAATTGTGGATTTCAAATTAAGTTCCAAATGGGTTAATTGCGCTATTCTCTGATTCTTTCAAGATTTTGTACATTAAGAGACTCATTAATTAATTGTTACCAAATTTTTGACTTAATTTCCCATGTTTCCCTATTCAGGAGTTCTATTGTGTTCTCCACCCCTCTATTGGTCCTATATCAGCTGTTGTAGAAAAAAATTAAGTTATAATAAATGATATAGTTCATTGTAATATTGATCCATTGACGTATATTAATAAAAACATAAACTTCAAAAATAAAATAATTGAATCTAACCTAACTAAATCTAGAGGTTAATCACTAACGAAGGCAGACATTGATTACTCATGTCTCCTCTTTTAGGAACTCTATTCTGCTCATCTGACAAACTTCTCTTCACTCTTTTGTGACTGCATTCCTACCCCACAGATATCCATGCTGAGAACCCCTAGTCAACTTGAATAGTTCAACTACTAGCCACAATTTTCTTCAAACTTAAGGCCTAGAGAAGATGAAGGAAACGTCACGCAAGATATCTTCTGATACTTCGTGTTTACCTGTTTAGGAGGAGCTTGGGGTCTCCCTCTTAAAGGCACATCTCAAGTTCAAGCAAATCATGTAAACCAC
This sequence comes from Ilex paraguariensis, assembly GCA_963454935.2. Lineage (NCBI taxonomy): Eukaryota > Viridiplantae > Streptophyta > Magnoliopsida > Aquifoliales > Aquifoliaceae > Ilex > Ilex paraguariensis. The sequence goes on from CAUOFW020000848.1 coordinate 170,615, forward strand.
TGTTATAATCAGAAGCCTATGCCTGAAAAATGCCTAGAACATTAGCAATTTTTCAATGGTTTGATTGGTAGATCGATCTAGTTCTTATTTTAGGCACTTTCTTGTGCACTCAAACATTCCCTGGTCAAGCTCTAAATACGTTCCCCTTCCCCCATATGAATTTTTTTTGCATAAGCTTCCTTTTGTGTATACTCAAATAAGAATTTGTGTTTCATAAGAAAGCCTTCAAAGGCTTTCCAAAAATTGAGATTTGGTCTTTAATTCAGGATTTTTGACACCATACCCAATGCCATCAGGGATATGTAGCATCCAGATCCTCCCTGTTCCCTAGAAATTTCAATTCAACTAAAGGGAACACAGTGGGAAATGGAAACAATGCCCAAGCTGTAACAACTTAGTATCAACAATGTCATGCATCATTTCATAAACATACGTGATTTAACTAAAAAACTTTAAAATCATGAAAGCAATCTAATTAATACCATTCAACAGATAACAATAAAAACAGTATCCACATCATTTAACGAAATCTTCCTAGGAATTGTGTACTAACCTTTTTCCTCGAGCCTATGTGAACGAGTGGTGGTTGAGAACCTCACAAGGAATCAACACCTGAGTGATAGGAAATCTTCAAACCCCCTGAGACAAGAAAAATATATGAACACTCTGCGATATAAGTTTGAGTGCATCCAAGTTCATCAAGTCTACAAATACAAGAGATTTAAATCATGTTTTTCAATTGGATCACATATAACACAAACATAAATTTCCACAATTCTTAAAGCAAAAGGAATTTTAATAAAACATGCATGAGATCACAAAGAAATAGTATCCATTAGATATTATTCACGATCAAGGGTTTACGAACCAAAAACACATATAGGATATAAATCATGTATTTTTCCAATGAAAACAAATCATACTTTTACAAGAAAACCAAAACAGTTGTAGATATATACAGATTCAAGTCAAAAATTACATACATGATAGCCTTAGCCTAAATGAATAGGAAAGGTAAAGAAACTCAATCAGATTCCATAGATAATTGGTCCTAAAGTACTTTATGTGATTTCTAATGTGTAGATCTGCTCTCGTACTAGCCCGATATGCTATTTCTCCTCTTCTTTCTTCTCTCTTCAAGCCTCCCTTAAGTTTTATGTGGTTGGAATGTGTAAACAAATCCTAAAACTGATTCTTAGGGTATTTATAGGGTAAAAAACTAAGTTAAATGATAGAAACTGATCACACCAGGGATAGTATGGATGCAACTTCACATATCCGGACGGACTATGCCTCTTGTCTAGCTCACAATACACGGGTTTGAACACGTATTTTTGCATCCGAGCAGACCAAACTATTGCCAGAAGTTCTAAAGGCACATCCGGATACTCTTTTTTCTTCTGAATGTGGGTGACTTTCAGTCCTAAACTTTCAGTCCATTTTTGACCTAATTAGAAGTCGATTCACAAATTTTTCATGAAATACACTTTTTTAAAGCTTAAAATCTTCTCTCATGCCACAAGAATCAGCTCAATCAGACATTGAGGTAAAAAAGTATCTCCAAAATACTAAAATAGTGTTAAATTCTTTCCTTCTCAATTTCTCCTCAAAATGTGTTTGAGCCTCGGAATGCTTCCCCAAGGTTTTTTGGTGTTCCGAATTCATTTTTTGATGTTATTTTGAATCAAAACTTTCAGAATTTCAATTATTCAATTTCTCCTAAGACTAATTAGCACAAAAATAACAAGTCATCCAAAAGTCTCAATTTCTTAGACCCATCAATGTTGCAAAGGTACATTAAAACAATAATTCACCAACTCAATATCATACTTAATAATTTATTATAAATTAAAATAAATACGCAGGATCTTATAAATAATCTGCATCTTAACAAAGACAATTCCACTCACAAACTTAATAGCAATCTCAAGTTGATAGTCAACCACCAATGAATCATCTGTATGAAAGATTTTTTTTTAAATTTCCTCTTCGGTGAAATGAGGCCAAAGGGGAGTGGGAGAAAAAATTTCCACCCAAACGTGACAGCGAAAAAGGCAGATCAGATCGATTGCTAATAAGACAATGACAATTGACTAAGGACTGATACTTGGTCAAAGTTAAGTTTAGACCAAATTAAACAAGACTGGCTACCTAAAAAGATCTCTAACTACATACTTTTTATATTTTTATCTCCGTTATCACCTAATGTTCTAGTTATGAATATCAGATATTGACCAACAGGAAGTTACAATATCAAAAGCGATTACCATTGTTTTTTATGTCGAAACAACCTTTACATAGTGAGCTTCAATTGTGTAGACTAAGATCATAGTGTTGAGTAAAATTAAATATATGGGCTTATACGTATTAAATAAATGTGAATTATATAGGCTATCAAATAAAGTTAGGCTAATTAAAGTGATTAATTTCAGTTTTGGGGCCTTAATTAATATATTATAAAGTGTGGGCATTAATGTGTAGAGACAAGCGTAATTTCTATTTTTATGATGGGTTAAAATAGAAAAATATGAACAGGCGCGATTGTTTACGAAGAGGCGTGACTGCTTATAAACGGACACGATTGTTTATAAATAGGAGTCATGGTCCCTAGATCATACAATGGTTTTTTTATTCTTCTGATTCCCATTGTTAGAAAAAAATTTAGTCAGAAAATAAGTGCAGATCTGAAAGATCATAAAGCCTCAGAATTGGATATTTCAATCTTTTATTATGGATTCAGGTACGCTTCCGCAAATTCAATATGTTAATATTAATATTTTTTATTGTTTGTGTGATTGTTTTCACATAATGAAATTAATCTTACATGTAGTATCAGAGTCATTTCATGTTGAATTGTTGAGAATAAGCTAGGAAAATATTTTTTCGTTTTAGGGCCGAAAATATTTTTTTCCCAAAACTTTTAATATTTCTGGACATATTTTACTACAGGAAAAAAAAAATTCTACATCTCATTATGAGTCCAACGATATAAATTTCATAATTTTTGGACATACGATTGATTTTATACGTTTTTTAAAAAGCAATAAAAAGGAAATGTAGAATCTAGTCACTATTCTGTTACATTTTTTTTTTTGGTTCCGAATCTGTGAAGAAGAAGACCTAAACGATGTCGTTTCGTTTGCATTCATACAACGCATACAATGTTAAATTTATTCAGACACATCTATTCACAAACGATGAGTTGGTTCAGCGGCATCTCTTGCAAAGGATTGCACCGCTTGGATAAATGAGGTCCCTGGTTCAAATCCTAGTTGTGTATTTTGTTTGTATATATATATATATATATAAAAAGGACCTGATTAATGAGGTTTGATCACTGGACCTCCCGTGTGGTTAGTTTCTCGTGTGGCAACTACACCTGACCACCGCTAAGGCAAGGCCAACTGGCTAATTAAGTTATTTAAATATAAATATGTTGGCGTTACAGTGCATTTACGCAAATTTACATTCAAATATTAGTGTTTAAACATATATTTATAGATAAATTAATTGAAACAATTTGTCACCAAAGTGACCTCTTTTTTGAAAATTAATTTTATTTCAAAATATAACAAGATTATGTGCATATAATTCATTTGAATATTAATCGACCCAAAGGAAGATTAATAGAATTGCATACACACATGTGGCAATAAACACATGATGATTATTTGATTTTATATATGAAGAATAAATCGGACCAAAGGAAGATTTATTATTCGATATGTTCTTATTATCAGTGTTTGATTACTACACCAAGATATCTCTTACAAGTTAATATTTTTTTATCCACATATAAAATATTAATAGTGTCCGATATCTAGATATGGGGTTTGCCTTTATTTGAATTTATTTTTGTTTTGAGGCTTATGTGAGTTTGTTTTGTTTGTTTATTGTTGTGACGCCCCAAAATTCGGGGGTCCGTTGATTACCCATCAACCCACGAAATACCCATGGATACCAAGTAATTTGATATCACGCCATTGTGCCCCATTTACCGGGAACCATAATTTTGACGAAATTCAGACAGAGTCTCCTTTGTATGGGAAGCTCTACCCAAAACTTAACATGTGCAATCATATAATAACAAGACTCATCCGAGGTCCAATATTCAACAATGACCACATCGGGTCCAATTATAAGTAAACATTGGTCACACCGGGTCCAATTATCCATATTTATATCAAAACATGCAAGATTAGTTTAACAATAGTCTATATAAGTTCTATTACAATTTTTTGCTTGCAAAAGATTACATGCCCAAAACATTATTTCCACAAATATTTTACATTAACACGAAATAAAGTCACATTCGGCTTTCTTCAAACATGAGGGTTCAAATTGGAACCATCCACCGGTGTATCTCTCCCACCTAAAATATTTTCTCGTATAGGGTGAGCCACTGCCTAGTAGAATAATCCCTACCGAAACTACTCCCCACCTTAGATGCATATGTAGTGTGTATAAGCAACAAACAACATTTAACAATCATTCCATACAAGAATATACATTAAATGTGGAATGCAACCATGTCATGCCATGAAATGAGATGATAGTTACTCATGCACTTAAACACAAATCATCACCGACTCCCACGACACAATGCAATGCCAAGGTATATTGAATCCGTCAATTGACAAAAAAATCCACCAAATGATTGTTTGAAATAAAAGTTGTTTTATTATAAAAACCAAATCATTGATGGGTGTTACTCATTGTATGAGTACTTATAAATCAAAATCTTGGGCAACGAATTTTGGATTTTATACCGCCGGTTCCGTACACCATACTACACTTTTTCAGAATTTCACCACAGGGGAATGTATAACTAAGTCGCTGGGTCTTGCACCCGAGGGGGGAATCTACTCATTCTTGTTATACCCGACACAAGTTTTTCTTTTGTGCAACCATGCGACTCAATCGGATTTTCAACCCAACTTTGCCGAGCCCACCCACCAATCACCAAGTATGGTGTTTGATCACCCATGCATATACACACACCCACACTCATGACTCATGCCCAAGAGTGTAATGTCAAAATACATATGCAATGAAATGAACCATTGCACTACCAATGTCATGCTCCACATGTAATGAGTGTTATATGGATCAATTTAACCATACATTTCAACATAACCCATCATCCACCAAGTATGGTGTTTGATTAATCATTCACACACACACACACCCACACCCATGCCTCATGCCCATGAATGTGATGTCTCCGTGCATATGCAATGTAAAGTATCATTGCAACATTATCCACATGTTCAATATGTAATGAATGTCATATGAACAAACTCAACATAAATCAACATGTCCATGGTAAATTATATTACGAGTATATAAATACAATGTCAATATATCACAAGCAAGCATATATCAACATTTCATAACAAGCATGTTATTGCACAATTTATGTCCAAAACACACTTTACTCACAAGAGCACACTCTAAACACATAGCATGCCCACACAATACCAAATTTCAAGAAGTTTCACAAGGAACTTCCACATATCAAATTCAAGNATGTCCAAAACACACTTTACTCACAAGAGCACACTCTAAACACATAGCATGCCCACACAATACCAAATTTCAAGAAATTTCACAAGGAACTTCCACTTATCAAATTCAAGATAAAACTTGAATTAAACCATTTCTACACCCATTTCTTCATGTCCATAACAATAGACAAGTTTTCATCCGACACAATATTCAAGCATGCTATACATAGTCCATGCAAAACATACTTAATTTTCACCTAAGCATTTAATTAAACACTTTCAAGGCACCATTCATATAAACACATAATACACTCAAATTCATCATAAGAAATAATTTTCACATGCCCAATTATCAAAACTTCCAAGAAATCACAAACTAGTAATTTTTAATGACCAATTCAACCTAGAATTGAGCCTACTCATTTCCATTAAACCAAATATAATATGCAAATGTTAAAAATACTCAAAAAAGCCCACATAAACCAAATGGAGACCTTAGGTTAGAAATAAACCAAAGTAAAAGGGAACCCTACCTCTTGAAGCGTAAAACGAAGGATAGAACCTTCAAAAACACCAACACCAACCTCTAAGTCTTGATTTCCCAAAATCTCATCTTTGGATTTTTGGTGAAATCTTTCATTTTTGGTGTGGTTGCGTAGCCCTCGTCGAAGAGATCGACTTTTAACTCTTGGTCCAAAGGATTCCGACCGACGGAACCTCGAAAATCGTCAAGAGAAAGCTTGAAGGTCTTTGTTTTCTTCTCTTTTGCTCCCTCTAAGCCCAACTTTCAGATCAGCAGAGAAAATTAGTGGGAAAATCAGATTTTTCCACCTATTTATAGTCCCAAAACCCTTGGTTCACAATGCGCCATGCGACTCCTATTTTTGGGTCCGTTTTCACCCCGAAACGATTAAATTTCGTACCGGTTTAAGCTCAAAATATTTTATATGAAATTTATTCTAAAAATTTTTCAAATTTCAAAATTTTTATAAAAATTTTATTTTTGCGAGTCATCGGACACCCGTCACCTCGAAAAACATGAAAAATTCGACTATCTCAGAATTCGACAAAATTTGTCTGGGTAACTAGATTTCGCGATATGAATCCAATGGCAAACTCCGTTTCCTCATCCGAGGTCTAGAACATGAGTATTTTAAATATGCATTAGGATGACAAATTACCATTCTACCCTTTCTAAGAAAAATTTCAAATTTTCCCGAGTTTCAAAATTGTTCTCTGATTCAACTATTAGTTCTGCTTCTAACATTACTGCCAGCATTAATTCTATTGCTATGCTAAATGGCACAAACTTCAAGACATAGCATGAGAACCTCCAAATAGTTCTTGGTGTCATGGATCTGGACCTTGCGTTAAGGGTTTCTTCTCCTGCACCTCTTACTGATTAAAGTTCCTATAATGAAAAGAAGGATATTTAAAGGTGGGAGAAGTCAAATCACATGTGTTTGATGATCATTATGTAACACCCCAAAAATCACCTTGGACGGAATTACTATCTAAATAACATTCACATCATGAGAGCAACTAATATGATTCATAAGTCAAGAAAATTTCATTCATCATTCATCACATTTACAACTTCATCCAAAAGAATAAACCCAACTATGGAAATTACATTCCCAAAAGAATGAAGTGGTATCTTACAGCGGAATAACAAAATATGCTAGACTTCACATTGTCTCAGGATAAATTTTCTAGCCTAGACATACAAGAATATAGCTCTAAATGTCCACCTCGGGATCGACATGCCCATCTACTGAAGCTTCCCAATGAATTGGCTCCTCAACTCCAAGCTTTTCCTCTAGAACACAATCTGAAAAATATATTGTTTGTAGGGGGTGAGCACTAAGCTCTGTAGCAACAGCCTCCCAAACTCGAATAAGGTTTAGAAAGCATATAAAACAATCGGTCTCATTTTACAAATATCATAGACATAGCTTTTGAGATAAAATAGGGGCAATTCGATCTCAAATTTATACAATAGCAATAAATTAAATAAGGAAATAAACCAATTTTCAACAATAAGTCATTTCCACAACCACCATTTTCACCATAAACCATAACCACCATGAATCTCAATCCACCGTTTGCACAATAAACAATGATCAATAATGTATATCTGTATCTCAGGTATGATACATGATTCGCATAAATAAACACATCAAAAATATCCTAACCCACAAACACCCACCCAAATCCTCTCAAGGATATACAACTTTAGGAAGGGCGTATGCCAACACATGGCAGTGACGAATCCAATCCATGAATAGTATACTAACCCTCAGCCTCGATTTCACGCGAGCAAATAGTGATTTGGTTCTCACAAGGCACAAACCCCACTACGAGTGATAGGGAATCTTCAAACCCACACGGAGTAAGAAACGCATCTAACCCACTCTACGATATCCGGTCACCGGCCACCCATGGTCATCCAAACATCTACAAGAGATACAATTCCCAACAAATTTCTCAAATGACAATCAAATCCAAAATCTCCAAATTTCACATCCAAATTCCCATTTATTTTTTCCCAATGGAAACAATTTAATAAAAATGAGCAAGAGATCCTCAAATATATAATATTTAGTATTTAATCAAGCACTAGAGTTTTGAAATCAAGAGTAATTGAATCATTCAGAAGAAAATTCATTTTTCTCAAAAATTAGGGTTTTCATGGCTATCAAACCAGAAATACCTTCAAAACATGGTGATATTTGTAAGAACTTCAAGAAACAAGTATTTCATAGCATATATCTAAGGTTTAGAAGCAAAACATACAATATATATATAAACCCTAACCTCAATGAACAAGAATGGAAGAAAACCCCTACCTTTTTCTTCCTTAGTATTCTTAAAGAACTTGAGATTTTGATCCATTTCAAAGTAAAAATCCTCTTTGATCTTGTGTTTTCCCCTTTCTCTCTTGTTTCTCAAGGCTTTCTAGGGTTGTATATGGTGTATGGAGGCTAAAGCAGACGCCCTTATGTATTTATAGGGGAAGAAAATAGTGTCTTGTGCGCGATTCTGAAAGTCAAAATTCGTAGCGTTCGAACGTCCTTTGCTCCCAGTACTTTTGTTTTTCCATCAGACAAAAAGTACTGGAACGCACCGTTATTCGAACGGACTTTTACGTTCGAACGTAGGTCGTTCGAACGCCATTTCACGTTCGAACGGAGTTTCTGTTTTGGTTGAAACTTCCAGTGAAATTTTGACCTATTTAGAGGTCAATTAGAAAAAATTTCATGAAATACACTTTTGTATACATAGAAGTCTACTATCGACTGTAAAAATTTCAGATCACATATACATCAGAATAAAAAATTATGATCCAAATACTAAGCAGTGTCCAAAATCTTTTCTACCCAAATTTTGTCAAAAATGTGTTTTCATTCCGGAATACTTCCAAACTTCTACAACACACCCTATTACCTCAACTTAAATTTTATCTCTACTCTTACAATCCACCTAGTTCATGCATACATCATTACATATATTAGCATTTCAAAACATAATTACGTTGCTATATAAAGAATAGAATATGGGGGTTTACAATCCACCCCCCTTAAAGAAAGTTTTGTCCTCGAAACTTACCTTAAGTAGAGAACAAATGAGGATACTTGTCTCTCATCTCTAGCTCTGGCTCCTAGGTAGCTTTCTCCATTCTATGATGTTGCCACAAGACTTTCACCAGTTGGATGACTTTATTGATAAGCACTTTCTCCTTGGTATCAAGAATCTTCACCGGTTGTTCTTCACATTTGGCTCCATCTTGAACTTCAATATCCTCTAAATCCACGACATGCGTTGTATCCGATTGACACTTTCTTAACATTGAAACATGGAATACGTTATGCACCCTTGACAACTGAGCTGGTAACCGAAGTTGATATGCCACTTTGCCCACAGCTTTGATCACTTCAAATGGTCTGGTGTATCTTGGTGCTAGTTTCCCTTTCTTGCCAAATCTAAGCACTCCCTTCTTGGGTGACACCTTGAGGAACACAAAGTCCCCCTCTTGGAATTCTAGGGGTCTTCGTCTTCCATCCGCATAGCTTTTCTATCTAGTTTGTGTCGTGCGTAGTCTCTCTAGGATGAGTTGAATTTTCTCCGTAGTCTCCCAAACAATTTTTGGCCCAAACAAGTAACTCTCTCCAGCTTCCAACCAACAAGTCGGGGACCTACATGGTCTTCCATACAATGCCTCATAGGGTGTCATGTCAATGCTAGATTGAAAACTGTTGTTATATGAAAATTTCACCAATGGCAAATGATCACTCCAACTTCCCTTAAAATCCAACACACAAACACGTAACATGTCTTTCAAAATCTGTATCACCCTCTCGAATTGGCCATCCATGTAAGGATGAAAGGCGGTACTAAAATGTAACTCTGTCCCCATAACTCGTTGTAGACTTTGCCAAAATTGTGCCACAAATCGAGAATCACGATCTGACACGATAAAGAGTGGAATTCCATGTAATCTAACAATCTCGCGGATATAAAGCTTGCTCAAGGTCTCTAAAGAGTCAGTTGTCTTCATACTCAAGAAATGAGCAGACTTGGTGAGTCTATCCACAATGACTCATACTGCATTATGCCCTCGTGACGTCCGCGAAAAACCAGACATGAAATTCATGGTGATGTGATCCCACTTCTAGGATAGGCAAGGACTGTAGTAATCCTCCAGATTTTTTATGTTCCACCTTCACTTGCTGACACCCAGCACATTTTTCAACGTCCTTAGCCACATCTTGTTTTATCTCTTTCCACCAATATTGACGCTTCATGTCTCTATACATCTTGGTACTGCCAGGATGTATGAAAAATTTTGAACGATGGCACTCACCCAACACTTCTTCCCTTACTTGGTCATTGTTTGGTACACATAATCTTCCACGAAACTGTAACTCATCATTATATATAGACCAATTCTCAATAATCTCATTCCTCTCCAATCTACCCCGGATAGCTTCCAACTCAGTATCTAATCGTTGCAACTCCACAATCCTTTTTCAAAGAATTGGTTAAGCTACAAGATTAAATAAGCATGGTCGATCTTCCTATCTATCCACCAATAGATCAAACTCCTCCAAAGCATCAATCATCTTCCACCTATGCACAATAAGAACATTGATTTTGCCCCGAGACTTTCGGCTAAGTGCATCTGCTACTACATTAGCCTTCCCCGGATGGTAGTAGAGTGTGAAATTGTAGTCTTCTAGATATTCAATCCGCCTTCTTTGTCGAAGATTCAAGTCTTTATGTGCGAAGATATACTTAAGGCTTTATGATCTAAAAACACTTGAAACTTTTCTCCATAAAGGTAACACCTCCACAACTTAGGAGCAAAACCATGGCGGCAAGCTCTAAGTCATGAGTGGGATAGTTCTGCTCATGAATTTTGAGTTTCCTTGAGCCATAAGCAACTATTTTATCTCATTGCATTGGCACACATCCCAAGCCTCGTAACAAAGCATCGGTGTAAACATCGTATTCTTCCCTACTGCTCGGAATAATAAGGACAGGAGCTATTGTCAACCTTTCCTTCAAGGTGTGAAAAGCTAGCTCACACTCTTGAGTCCACAAGAATCTTTCCCCCTTCTTCGTAAGGCAAGTCATTGGCATCGCTAGTTTTGAGAACCCTTCCACAAACCTCCGATAGTAGCTTGCTAATCCCAGAAAACTATATATTTTGGTCACATTCCTCGATGGTTCCCATTTTATCACGACTTCAATCTTTGTGGGGTCAACAGCTACACCCTTTTCTGACACAACATGACCAAGAAATTTCACTTCCTTCATCCAGAACTCACATTTACTCATCTTAGCATATAACTTATGCTCTCTCAATGTCTGTAGCACAATCGAGAGATGGCGTTCATGTTCCCCTTGTGTCCGTGAATAAATCAATATGTCATCAATAAACACGGTAACAAATTGATCTAGATATAGCCGAAATATCCTGTGCATCAAATCCATTAAGGATGCAGGAGCATTATTCAATCCAAACGGCATTACCGTATATTCGAAGTGACCATACCAGGTATGGAAAGTTATCTTAGGAATATTCTCCTCCTTGATCCACAGTTGATGGTACCCTGTGCGAAGATCAATCTTGGAGTAATACTTAGAACCCCTCAACTGATCGAATAAATCATCAATCTGTGGCAATGGGTATTTATTCTTCATTGTCACCCGATTCAAACTTCGGTAGTCCGTGCATAGCTGACGTGTTTCATCATTCTTCTTCACAAAAAGGACCCAGGCTCCCCAAGGTGAAGTGCTTAAACGGATAAACCCAATAGTCAAAAGATGGTCCAACTGCCTTCCACAATGGCATTGGAAACATCTTCCTCCTGTTGGGTCAAAGCAAAAACCCTTCATTGATTAGCACCGCTTGGGGCTAAAGCTCCTAACTGTCTCTGTTGTAGTGGCTTCTGTAGTGGTGGCTTATTGGCATTCACTGATCCTATTTCTTGGTTGGTCTTTGGTGAAAACAATGGGCATTTATTTTTAAAGTGCCCAAAACCTCCACATGCGAAACATTGACGTGAGTCAGTGCCTACTCTCTCTAGTGCCCCTCCAGCTCCTTGGGCTATCTGAAGTCACTATCCTACTGCCTGGTCTGGCGACGGTAAGGTGCCGCTCTCTACCCTCCACTGCTGCTAGCACCTGTCCAGATTGGACCTCCCTTCACATATTTCTATCGCCGCTGACTGTCCTCCGTGTCTCTCTCCACCAGTGCAGCTCTGTCAACTAGATCCCCATAGTCCCGGATCTTGAGAGCCATAAGCTTCTCCCCGATGGCAAGCCTCAAGCCCTACTCAAAGCATTTAGCCCTCCTGGCCTTAGTAGATATAAACTCTGTGGCATAGCAGGATAGCTCATCAAACTTCCTCCTATACTCCATCACCGTCATACTACCCTATCATAGAGCAAGAAAATCAGCACTCATCTTGTTAGGAGTCTTGAAAGATTTAATCAAACTCCTCCCAAGTAAGGGCATCCGTGTTCCTCCTTCTCTTCACTGAGTCCCACCAATGGTCTGCCTCTCCCTCGAACAGGTATGTAGCCAACCCAACCCGTAAATCCTCGACAACTCCCATGCCACCACACATCTTCTTCACCCCGCAGATCAATTTATCCGTATCCAAGGGGTTAGAGCTTCCTTGGAAAGTAGGTGGGTATTGCCATAAAAATTCTCGGAGAACCACCATCCTTCATTTTGCGTCCCCATTGCCCGGTACATGAGCTAATGGATGCACCCCACCGTCGTGGTTGTTGTTTCCATTCTGGTGTTGTACCATAGTGGTTAGCTCTCGTAGACATTGGTATAAGTCGTTCATAGCATCAGGAGGTGGTGGTGGTGTTGGATTTGCTTGACCTCCATGACTACACCCCCGTCCACGTCCACCATTCATCCTGCACATCAATTCACAATTTAATTTTCTTGATGTACAAGACATCCTAATTATCACTTTAGTCTAAAGCATAAGATGTGTGTAAAATTTATATCAACAATCTTATTCAACCTAATCCTACCCCTCTAGTGGTAATCCATAACCTACAGCTCCCATGTAAGACCTAAAGCCTAGGCTCTGATACCAAAATTTGTAACGCCCCAAAAGTCACCTTGGACGGCATTACTATCTAAATACCATTTACATCATGAGAGCAACTAATATGATCCATAAATCAAGAAAATTTCATTAATCATTCATCACGTTTATAACTTCATCCAAAAGAATAGTCCAATCCTTGGTCATTACATCCAAAAGAATATACCCAACTATGGAAATTACATCCCCAAAAGAATAAAGTGGTATCTTGCAGCAGAATAACAAAATATGCTAGACTTCACATTGTCTCAAGATAAATTTCCTATCCTAGACATAAAAGAATATAGCTCTAAATGTCCACCTCTTGATCCACGTACCCATCTACTAGAGCTTCCCAATGAATTGGCTCCTCAACTCCGAGCTCCTCCTCTAGACCATAATCTGAAAATATATTGTTTGTAGGAGGTGAGTACTAAGCTGTGTAGCAACATCCTCTCAAACTCGAACAAGGTTTAGAAAGCATATAAAACAGTCGGTCTCATTTTACAAATATCATAGACATAGCTTTTGAGAGAAAATAGGCGCAATTTGATCTCAAATTTATACAATAGCAATAAATTACATAAGGAAATAAATCAATTTCCGACAATAATTCATTTCCAAAATCACCATTTTCACCATAAACCATAACCACCAAGGATCTAAATCCACCATTTGTACAATAAACAATGATCAATAATGTATATCTGTATCTCTGGTATGATACATGATTCGCAAAAATAAACAAATCGAGAATATCCTGGCCCACACACACACACACCCAAATCCTCTCAAGAATATACAACTTTAGGAAGGGCGTATGCCAACTCATGGCAGTGATGAATTCAACCCATGAATATTATACTAACCCTCACCCTCGATTTCACGTGAGCAAATAGTGGTTTGGTCCTCGCAAGGCACAAACCCCACTACGAGTGATAGGGAACCTTCAAACCCACATGGAGTAAGAAACACATCTAACCCACTCTACTATATCCGGTCAGCGGCCACCCATGGTCATCCAAATATCCACAAGAGATACAATTCCCAACAAATTTCTCAAATGACAATCAAATCTAAAATCCCCAAATTTCACATCCAAATCCCCATTTATTTTTTCCCAATGGAAACAATTTAAGAAAAATGAGCAAGAGATCCTCAAATATATAATCTTTAGTATTTAATCAAGCACTAGAGTTTTGAAATTAAGAGTAATTGAATCATTAAAAAGAAAATTCATTTTTCTCAAAAACTAGGGTTTTCATGGCTATCAAACCATAAATACCTTCAAAACATGGTGATATTTGTAAGAACTTCAAGAAACAAGTATTTCATAGCATATATCTAAGATTTAGAAACATACATATATATAAATCCTAACCTCAATGAACAAGAATGGAAGAAAACCCCCACCTTTTTTTTCCTTAGTGTTCTTTGAGAACTTGAGATTTTGATCCACTTCAAAGTAAAAATCCTCTTTGATCTTGTGTTTTTCCCTATCTCTCTTGTTTCTCAAGGCTTTTTAGGATTGTATATGGTGTATGGAAGCTAAAGGAGGCGCCCTTATGTATTTATAAGGGAAGAAAATAGTGTCCTGTGCGCGATTCTAAAAGTCAGAATTCGTAGCCCACATTTGAACGTCATTGCCGTTCGAACGTCCTTTGCTCCCAGTACTTTTGTTTTTCCATCTGAAAAAAAGTATTGGAACGCACTGTCATTCGAACGGACTTTTACGTTCGAACGTAGGTCGTTCGAACGTCATTTCACGTTCGAACGGATTTCCTGTTTCTGCTGAAATTTCCAGTGAAATTTTGGTTTATTTAGAGGTCGATTTGGAAAATTTTCATGAAATACACTTTTGTAGCCCTAAAATTTTAATATCTACTGTAAAAATTTCAGATCAAATGGACATCAAAATAAAAAATTATGATCCAAATACTAAGCAGTGTCCAAAATCCTTTCTACCCAAATTTTGTCAAAAATATGTTTTCACTCCAGAATACTTCCAAACTTCTACAACACACCCTATTACCTCAACTAAAATTTTATCTCTACTCTTACAATCCACCTAGTTCATGCATACATCATTACATATATTAGCATTTCAAAACATAATTACGTTGCTATAAAGAATAGAATGTAGGGGTTTACACATTAAGAAGACCATTCTAGAAGCATTCAGGGGCACAATATCTGAAACGATAAAGACAGCCAAAGAAAAGTCTAAAACAAGTACACTTTTGGCAAATCTCATCTCAATGAGATATAAAGGTAATGGAAACATTAGGGAGTACATTATGGAAATGTCTCATCTCGCTTCAAAATTAAGAGCACATAAACTTGATCTCTCTGAGGATTTACTTGTGCATTTGATTCTGATATCTCTTCCCACATAATTCAATCAATTTAAGGTGACCTACAACGGCCAAAAAGAGACTTGGTCTCTTAATGAGCTCAGGTCACATTGTGTGCAAGAAGAGGAAAGGTTGAAGCAATAAAAAATAGAACGTGCTCATTTGGCTGGTACTTCCAAGGATAAAGGGAAGAAAAGAAAGAAGGATAAAGAAGCTGAAGAGGTTCCATATCAAAAGAAACAACATAAATAAAAGAATGTTGATGTTTGTTTCTTATATGGAGTTGCGAGACATAAGAAGAAGCAATGTACCAACTATTATGCTTGGCGTGCAAAGAAAGGTACACTTTTTAATCTAATTTGTTCTAAGATTAATTTGACTTCAGTACCTAAACACACTTGGTGGATAGATTCTGGTGCAACCACTCACATCAGTATGTCCATGTAGGGCTGCTTGATCTGTCGAAAGTCAAATGATGGTGAAAGATACATCTTTGTAGACGATGGCAAGAAGGACAAAGTTGAGGCAATTGGGACATTTAGGTTATTATTAAAGTATGGTACTTATTTGGATTTGAATGAGACATTTGTTGTACCATCCTTTAGACGGAATTTGGTTTCTATTTCTGTATTGGACAAATTTGGTTATTCTTGTTCTTTTGGAAATAATAAATTAGTTTTTTTTATAATTCAAATTTGGTTGGTATTGGTTCTTTATCTTATGTAGATAACCTTTATATGCTTGATACAGTTGTTTCATATCATGAAACCTTGCAATTAAGTACTCGAGGTGTTAAAAGAAAATTAACCAATGAGAATTCATCACCATTATGGCATAAGAGACTAGGTCACATATCCAAAAGGAGAATTGAAAGACTTGTGTCAGATGGGATTCTAGATTCCCTTGATTTTGCAGATTTTGAAATTTGCACAAATTGCACAAAGGAAAAACAAACAAACATAAGGAGATTTGGTGCCAACATACATATGTTTTAGAACTGATACATACAAATATTTGTGGGCCATTTCCTACAGTTTTATGGAATGGTCAACAATATTTTATCACGTTCATAGGCAATTTTTCACGTTACGGCTACCTTTATCTCATTCATGAAAAGTCCCAATCACTAGAAGTGTTCAAATTGTTCAAAGTTGAAGTTGAAAATCAACTCAGCAAAAGGATTAAAGACGTCAGATCTAACCGTGGTGGTGAATACTATGGTAAGTATGATGGTTCAGGTGAAAAACGTCTGGGACCTTTGCTAAATTCCTATATGAGTGTGGTATCATCTCACAGTACACCATGCCAAGTTCTCCAAGCATGAATGGTGTTGCTGAAAGGTGAAACAGAACACTCAAAGACATGGAAAGGAGTATGATTAGTCATTCTAACTTGTCAGAATAACTCTGGGGTGAAGCATTAGAGACTGCAGTGTATATCCTTAACAGAGTACCAACTAAAGCAACTGCTAAAACCCCTTATGAACTTTGGGCAGGCAAGAAGCTAGTTCGAAACACCTACACATTTGGGTATGTCCTTGCTTCACAAGTCACATGAAAAGAAACTAGATTCAAGAACGGTTCGTTGTTATTTATTGGATACTCAGAAATATCCAGGGGTTACAAATTCTATAATCCTTTACTAGATCAATTTTTGAGATGAAAAACACTCGGTTCTTTAAGAATGTTGAGTTTGATGGGGAAGATAAGGATAGGGATTTTGTTTTTGAAGAGGAATATGTTGATATTCCCACAGCTTTTATTGACATTGATCATGCTTCTATACCTGACATTGTTCAAGAAGCAGATCCAGATCAAAAAAATATCCAAGAACCTCTCATTCCAAAAAAAAACAAACTCTACCTCCTCCAAAACCTACGCCATTAAGGAGATCCACTAGAAAAAAGGAGAATTACAGTGCTAGATGATTACATTGTATTTCTCTAAAAACATGATTTTGACATTGGTGCGGTGGAAGATGATCCAATCAACTTTCGTCAAGCCCTGAAAAGTTCTAAATCTCAAAAGTGGATTGATGCCATGAATGAGGAGATAAAGTCCATGAAGGACAATGACGTTTGGGATCTTGTCCCATTACCTGAAGGTGTGAAACCCATTGGTTGCAAATGAATATTCAAAACCAAGAAGGATTCGAAAGGTGATGTGGAGAGATACAAAGCATGTCTTGTCGCTAAAGTCTTTACACAAAAAAAGGCATCAATTATAAAGAGACTTTCTCTCCGGTTTCATTGAAAGACTGTTTTAGGACAATAATGGCACTTGTGGCAAACTTTTACCTTGAGCTTCATCAGATGGATGTTAAGACTGTATTTCTCAATGGTGACATTGATGAAATAATCTATATGGTGCAACCAGAAAATTTTGTGTCGGGAGATGCAAAGAAGATGGTTTGCAAGTCAAAGAAATTCATCTATGGGCTTAAGCAAGCTTCTCGTCTATGGTATTACAAGTTTCATTATGTTATCATTTCGTTTGGTTTTGAGATGAATATAGGCATGTTGTATGAAACCAAGAGATTTATATCAAAGAAATTTGAGATGAAAGATCTTGGTGATGCTTCTTTTGTGTTGAGTATACAAATACACCGGGATCGCTCTCGGGGTACACTTGGTTTATCAAAAAAGAGCTATATCGAGAAAATTTTTAAAAGGTTTGGCATGCATGATTGCAAACCAGGTGACACCCCTGTGGCTAAGGGAGACATATTTAGTATTAGTCAATGTCCCAAGAATAATTTTTGAGATTCAAGAGATGCAAAAGATTCCTTATGCGTCAGCAACAGGAAGTCTGATGTATGCTCAAGTATGTACACGTCCGGATATTGCTTACATTGTTGGCATGTTTGGCAGATACTTAAGCAATCCTGGAAAGGATCATTGGATAGCAGCCAAGCGAGTTATGAGATACTTACAGATAACAAAAGACTACATGCTCACTTATCGGAAGTCAGATCAGTTAGAGATCATTGGATATTCTAACTCCGATTTTGCTAGATGTCGAGATAGCATGAAATCTACTTCATGCTATATCTACTTGCTGGAGGTGCTATATCTTGGAAGAGTGTTAAACAGTTTATTGTAGCTTCTTCCACCATGGCAGCTGAGTTTGTAGCTTGTTATGAGGCGTCCAATCATGGAATATAGTTGCAAAATTTGTCACAGGGCTGCGTATTCTGGATGGCATTGAAAGACCACTTAAGTTATTTTGTGACAATAAATTAGTAATACTATATTCCAACAACAGTAGGAGTTCGACGAAGTCAAAATTTATGGACATCAAATTCCTAATTGTCAAAGAAAAAGTTCACAGTGGACTTATATCTATAGAGCACATTGGGACAAACTCCATGATTGCAGATCCACTGACTAAGAGATTACCACCCAAGGTCTTTCATGAGCACACTGCTCATATGGGTGTGGTTTCTCTTTAGGATATGTCGTTTTAATGGGAGTTTGTATTTTAGATGCTTTTATTTATAGATACATTTGTTATGGATATTATAAATTTTATGGTTATTTACTGCAATAAAGTATTCAGTTTTCATTCACTCTGATTTTGTATGGTTTGATCTCACTAAGGTTTAAAGAGGACCAGTTGGAAATAGGCATGTTAAGATAACATTGCATGAAATTTTCATGCTACACATCCACACTTGATCTTTGTCATTAGTTGCATTGATATATGTGATCATTGATGGGTCTAGTTACGAAATATGTAACGACAATCACTTTGGTTCTGTATTGGTGTGGTTAATGGACAAGATTGTTAAAATATATAAAGTTTTGACAGCAAAACTCATGAGTTCATAAAGTATAATTCACGTTTTTAAAGCTACATATATAGCCCAAGTGGGACATTGTTGGAGTAAAATTAAATATATGGGCTTATATTTATTAAATAAATGTGAATTATAGGCTATCAAATAAAGTTAGGCTAATTAAAGTGAGTAATTTAAGTTTTGGGGCCTTAATTAATATATTATAAAGTGTGAGCATTAATGTGTAGAGACAAACGTAATTTCTATTTTTATGATGGGTTAAAATAAAAAATACGAACATACGCGATTATTTACGAACAGGTGTGACTGTTTATAAACAGATACGATTGTTTATAAATAAGAGTCATGGTCCCCAAATCACACAATGATTTTTCTATTCTTCTGATTCTAATTGTCAGATAGAAATTTAGACAGAAAACAAGTATAGATTTGAAATATCATAAAACCTCATACTCAAATATTTCAATCTTTTGTTATGGATTCAGATACGCTTCCGCAAATTTAATATTTTAAATCTTGATGATTCAATATGAATGTTCATGTTTATGTGATGGTTTTCACGTAATGAAATTAATCTTACACATAGTAGCCAAAGATCAAAGTAGCCAGCAAAAGAGACCATCCGTTGGCCGTCACGACAACAAACATGATTTAGATAGAAGATCGTCAGCTAGACCCAGTAATCTTTCAACGGTCGTACGCCTCTTGCTTGGTGGAGAAAAATCTTATAGTAGGATGATGAGACCTTATTTCGCTATGGAATTGGGCCCTGTTTCTAGCCACCGTCATATACTTTCACATGTTGCTCCTCAACAACTAGGATTTTCCCGCAATGGGCTTGCCGCTGCTTAGAGATAGGGGCGAGTTATACATGAGCTCGTAAGCGAAGTATGAAATGAACCTTGTCTATGCAACAAAGCAACTTCGTCTTGCTTGCTTCTAGCGAAGCTTTCTTCTACTAAATAACCCTCTCCTTGATTTAGAAGGAAAGAGAAAATCCAACCCCACTGAACTACATAGCATAAAACTACCAAGTCCATCTCATGTTTTATGAACGCCATTGAAGATTAAGTCCACCCCATCAACCTAAAATTAATTTGCTCGACTCTCCATCAGCTTCCCTGAGAAAAGATTCATCCAACCTTATATTTGTGTCATCACCACTTAAAATCGCAATAAACAAACTCGGGAAACTAGAAGCAGATAAAGAGCAAGTGCAGTGCAGCTATACCATTACCCAAGAAAATATGTGACCTTATAAACCTGCTTACACTAAGAGTTTCACTTATGAATTCCATTTCTAAAAACCCAACTGACAGGACTGACAAACAAAACTCTGTTGTAAACACAACTTCATTTCTAGAATTTGCCATCATACAGAATCTACCACAAGTAATCCACAGCCAGATTAAACACTGCCTTAGACTTTTGGCCACATTACATATACAGCACAAGTATACTTGGCATCAGAAACAAGTAAAGCATAACTTATCCCACGTTTATAACATACCATATTTCTCCTTGAATATTAAAAAATCATGACCCAGCCTACAAGTGAAAATGGTAGATCCCATCTTTATCACAAACATAACATTTGCAAAGGACCTCAAAAAGGAAAGTCTTAACACTATACTCATAGACACAATAGCAGAAGGGAGGGTTCATCCAGGATCTTCTTACTACTAAAGTCACTTCATTGAATATATCAACCATTAACAGTGGACTTGAAGTGACATTCATCAATTGTGGAGTAAATCAGCCCTTCTTCCTCAAGAGATCTGATAGCTTCCCTGTCAAATGACCCCAAATAAATAGAAAATCAAGTAATTAATATATTGCCTACATGCCAGTACACGTTTGTGTGTAAATGGGTATATATATATATATGTTAGAGAGAGAGAGAGAGAGTACTACAAGATCTTTTCTAGAGGAATGCTTAGTCGTTGAGCAAGTTCATCCCGATGCACTCCCTTCTCCTGAATACTGAAAAATTGGAAGATATCAATGAGGTAGTGCCAATTGAATCCCAAATGAGACTAAAGAGTGGGTCATAAAGCATACAAGACTGAATAATAAAGGATGTAGAGGACAGATAAACAAATAGAAAGAACAAGTATAAAAATCTGTGCGCACAAACTACAGCAAAATAATTCACAATACAACACAGCAACATCTTCAATATGGTATTGTGTGTACTACATACATATCACATTAAACAATTTCATGACCAAACCTATAGCATTTAGCCTGAAAGTTATCCAATTGTATGAAAATGCAGCATGATAGCTTACTGAAATGTCAGGAGCAATTTGCTGAGAAAGAGTGCTGCAAGGATGACTAGATGTCAAGGACAACTGAAAAAATAAGTTGTATTCACTAAATGAGCATATTCACCACACATTTCCATCTTGGAAAATAAATTCAGTTGCTATTCATCAAGAAGCAATATGTTCACTTAAGCTCCTTTGCCCCCCACCAGAGTCCTTCCACCATACAAGCCTCATAGAGGGATGATAGGACCAATCTAGTCCAAAATGGCAGCAATGTAAATCTGTGTCTCTATTAATCCAATGTGTCCGAAAAATTCACTGATGGGATTTTGTTTCATGATGAAGAAACTTTCACATAAGGTATTCAAAGTAGTTGGATAAAAATGTAGCTCACCTCGGTCATAAAATATGAGATACAAAAGTCACATCAGCTACCCCCAGTTCGCCTAAAAACCCCAAAAAGAAGTCAAAAGGAAGAAAGAAACCACACTCCACCAGAAACTTTTTTTATAAATGTTTTTCTTCAAGATGACACACGATTGGCTGCGCAACAAATAACACTAGTCGGGCAAAACCTAGCAAAAAAAAAAAAAAAAGAGGAGCAAACAAATATTTTGATTAGGCATTATAACCTACAGGCATTGAGGTTGCTGCAGATAGTCCATGACCTTTTTATCAATATCCTTGAGTCCATCTATGCTGTAGTGCCCAGAGAACTGAAAAGTGAATAATTTACAGCATCAGTATACAGCAAGCACAAACTATTAGAATACTGATTCCCAAAAATTGACTAGCTTACTTGATTTGGTGGGGCAGCTTGATATCCCTTTGATGGTGTGTTAAGACTTGAACTGGGCATATGGGCAGAAGTAGGGACACCAGTCTGTTGTGCCAATCACCCAAATAACAAACTCCATCATGAACAGCGAGCAAATCAAATATAAAAAGTTTAACAATCATTCATATTTGCAGATCATATAGAATTTGAAACAAATACAAAACAAATAGCTTAATACCCGTGATTTGGTGTTGTGGAGATGAACATATATAGACTCAACAAAGTGGTATGCAATCTGATTATAGTCCATCACAGGCCTGAAAGTCACAACCAAGCTTAAGAAATTAATATTCTGATAACAAGCAGAACAGACACCTCCCATGAAAACTAGAACTGAGCTACTGGTATTCCTTTGTGCAAATTTCACGCAGGATATGTCCTACAAAATTACACAGCAAAAAAAATCAGCTAAAACTTGCAAAACATGAGCATGAAAATTCAACATCTTCACAGGTTTTCAAACTATAACATGGCGAACTGTCCGACTCTTCTATAACAGTACCATACATTGAACCAATAACAATTACATTACAGCCAACTGAAAGTTGTCCATGAATAGGTTGGCAGTACAATTATCACAATTAACAACTAAAGAATACTCCAAACATAAAGTACAGGAAAAAAACTAGGGAAATCCAAAGCAAAAAAAATTCAGTTACACTCGCGTGATACAACTCACCTGCAAAAAAGCTATCATCCACTGTTTGTCCCACTTACAAAGGGGCACCCAAATAGATGTTTACATTTCAACCATGGAATCTCAGGTAGACATACAATTCAAAAAAAAAACTCAGGTAAAGTTGCAAAGCCTTTGGTAATTGGTATCAACTCAAGGATTATCCAACTCAGACATTCCTTAGGTTTCTAACCCAAGAACGAATGAGAACCACAAACACAAGGAAACAAATGTTTGTCTTGTAGAAAAACAGCAAAGGGTGGTATTAACATTTTCAGTAGAAATGGGACAAGTGGTCTAGAGATGCAAAGCCCTGGTCCCATTCTTGAAGTGTAAGAACAAAATGGGTCTTGGTGTTTGTTGGCTTACCCCAAGGCACCACATAAAACTGAGGAACCCGAGTCTCCCTAATTTGATTGAGAATCAATCATCAAATCAGAGCAGCACAGGGGAAGCAATCTTGGTAAGGTTTTAATTTGCATAGGACCAAGGGCACACATAGGCTATGCCTTCACAATGTCCATTCTTCTTATTGCATCCTAGGGATATTTTTTTTCTTCTCGTTCTATGTTGTTGGATCCTCCCTTGAGCATGCATGTGTTCTGTTGTTGAGTTTTGAGATTCGGGTTCAATTCTTGTCAATATTATATTGGCTTTTGGCTTTCACAGCCAAGGAGGTCTTCTTTATACAAGCATGGCCCCCACAATCCTTTTCTTTTCACTTTTTTGGACAAATGCACAATGATATAATATTTAATCTTATGTGGCTTAGTTTAAGTAATTTCTTTCAAGTTTCCATTGATTCCTCAAATCAGCACTCAACATATCCCCTAGTTGTTAGGCCCCTCTGCACAATAATTTCCCATCTTCAAAATTGACACATAACATTCATGTGATTTGTGAATCAAAATGTAAAATTATAATTTCTGTCCAAATTAACCAGGTGCTTCAGTCACTTGCCATTCCTCTTCTTTTACCCTTTCCTTTTCGTTCTCTCTCTCCCATGCTCCTTCTCCAGCCTGCCACTAACACACTGCCAATACCCACGCATGGCCATCTTCAGTCGTCCATTACTTCGACACCCTACATCCACCACTCTAGCCCCAAACCAACTCCTTACCAAACAACATCAAAATCTAACAAATTTCCTGACTAAATCAAAAGATGAGAAATGCTGTCAAATTCAATGTAACTTCAATAGAGCCCTCTGCCTTGGTAAAGATAAAAAATGGCATGCAACGATTGTGTATCTGGAGTAACATGGCCTTTAAGAATTAAGAGGATATGATGGGAAAGGCAAAGAAATTGGATGACCAACACATTGAGGTGTCAACGAAACACACTACATGGACCATATATTGTTCTGCCCCTCATGAAAAAGATAATCGTACTAAAACATGTCATGGAAGATGTTAGAAATTATGAACCCACTAGTTTGGAATGCTTGCTCAAGAAAATTGGCTTAACTTGTTTGGGCCGCTTGGGCTTAAGCCCAGAAAAGCTGTGTTTGGACTGTTTTTGGTAAAATTGTAGGATCCCACTAATTTGGATTGCTTGGAACAAGCACCAAAAAGCCTATTGAGATTATGACCAGTATCGAATGTCTCACTCAACTTCTGAATTTTTACAGATACCTCTTTCAAATTTTGAAAGTGACTCCTCCATGCATCTGCATGTGTGTGTGTAAATTAGTATTTCTTTTTATTTGTTTCTATATCAATCTGCATTGTGAATTCCATTGGATTTAAGTTTTTTTTAGTCATTTTGTTTGACTGGTGTTTTGCTTATATGTCTATATATTTTGCATCGTATACACATCTATGTACATCTATTAGTCTATCTGCTAGTGAAATCAAAAAGTTAGTAGAGACAAAAAAAGAAATATCTCATATTAAGCAATCTATTTGCTTGTGAAATTATGGCAAAGTGAAAAGAGAAAGAGATTATTTTCAGCATTTAAAGAAATGATTGCATAAGTGAATAGAAGAGTAAAGTGCAATGGTAGAGAGAGCATTTTCAGCATAGAAATTCATAAAGAACCGATTGCATAAATGAATAGGAGATCAATAGATGAATGATTGTTTGACTACACATATTGAAATGTATTTGATATCATTGGTAATAAGGTTATTAGACAATGCTTTAGAATATGAAAACTTGTTGAGAGCAGTCATAAAAGTTCATGCATTTGCATTTTTCGTCAGACTGATATTATTACTGTATTTGAATTTTTTTAATTGGTCTGTAACGACAAATTTTGTGTATTGCAACTTGTTTAATTTTCGTTTGGGCTCCAGTTATAGATATTATTTTTTTATTGTCTACATGGTCACATTGGTTTGAAAGAAAGAATTCTCTAAGACCAAATCCATTAGTTAAATAGGACAGTTAGTAGTCCTACATCCAACGAGAAATATCCTACAGCCTGTGCACTCATATGCAAGTGTGCAAGAGAGAGAGAGAGAGACAGAGAGACAGACGGGGGCTTATTTAACCTTTGTATAGGCTTACAAATAGGAATCATGCACCCAATTCATGCAGAATATCAAGAGGAAATGACAGCAAACAAGAAACATAGGGAATTTCATTGTCAAACAAGCTGTAAAATATAATTTGCCTAACCTCGGTCCAAGAAACAACACTCTTTAATTATATCGATCTAAACCGCCTAAAATCCATCAACAAAATGATGGTACAAATGTTACAAAACATGAGAGATATACAACTAGATATTACGTAAAACAATATTTACATCCCTCAAAATTAACAGGTTCTAAATCATAAAAAATAGCCACAAAATTCATACCTTATAGAGAAGACCACTAATTGCCTTTTCCCCTGAAAGCCTTTCAAGTGTCCATGAACACGAACATACATGCCATCCCTAATTCACAAGGCAAAACGATGGAAGTTATCAGAATTAAGACACAATATGAAAGTTACCAGAAGGAAAGCAGGTGCCATATGTAACAACATACATTATTCCCTCCATTTCCTTTGTGTCCACAGCTTCATTCACCCTAGCATGTACAATTTCGACATGAAATCAGAAGTTAAAATTGACATGATATACCAAATAAAATCTACAAAACAGAAGCAGATGAGAAAATACAAAGTGAACTAGCCATCTAATGGAATGGTGAAGTTACATATAAACACATATAACATAAACAATTCAATATGAGACAACAACAAAAAATGAATTCATAAAAGCATGTATTATATAAATCAAAAATTGGAAACTTTGAGGAAACTCACCATCTGTTGCAGTCAATACGTCCGGTTCCATCATCGAGCACAAAAGAAACATCAGTTACCCTTTCAGCCTTGTTATGTACCATCCCGACCAACGTAACCTAACCACAAATCAAACTTAAAAAACAAACACAAATTTTCAAAAGATGAAATAACAACAAACCCTACATTGTTCACATCAACGCCATCAATGAGGAAGTTTGATTTGTCATCACTGGACTGAAAAGCTTCACTAATTTGCTTCACGGTTAATGGAAGCAACGGTTGTGAATCACGACTCTGCAACGCAAACATAAACAGCCCAAAAATAAATTAAAAAAACTAGCCCCAATAATGTTATGATTAAGAGCTGAGAAACTGCAAGAAAAAACAAAATAGATTTAAATAACTTTGACCTAATATGTTCAGTTGTTCAATACGAATGAAGCAGATTCAACCCTACTCAGATTTTAACACAAATCAAGAAACAATAAATATAAGCTTCTCAATTGTTTGCCTTTGGTTCAGTTATCTCCGTAAATAGAGTCCGTAAGAATAAAGCAAACTACATGGTACATTTTTTGATGATTTTCACTAGTAAAGCAAAAAAGCATAAAAACCAGATTCTGATGGTTTTTCTCGCAGCTTCCTAATTTCGATGGGATCCAATAAATGGGTTTCTGCTTTTTTATTTGTTCTCTGTAAAAGAAATTAGCATGAAAATGGGTTTCTTGTGCGCCAGACACCATACAGAAGGGTATCTCTGAAAATAAAAAGAAAATCTTCAATTTGCAAACATACCTTGGCGGGAGGGAAGGTAGGATCGGCGGTTTGGGTGGCCTGAGAGGGCATGAAGCCGCCACCGGAGAAGGCGGCGTTGCCGTCGAATTGGTTATTGTACATCGCTTTGTTTCTCTCTCGCACAGACACAGTATAATCAGAATGGAGAGGACTTGGATTGTAAAAGTCTTTTGGGAAAATTAGGGTTCCCGCCAAGTTCATTTTTTTATAATATAATCTGTAAAATCTTTTTCCCGCTACAAATATAATAGGAGAAAAACTAAATTTTCCTAATTAGAAAATCTGACGCCCCAAAAATATCAGTAAAACTAGGGGTAATCTCACTTTGTAGCCCAAAAATTTTAAAAATTTTAATTTGTACTTTCAAAGATTATATTTTTTATTGTATAGTAAATATATTAAAAGTGTTGTAATATAACCCTTTTATTATCTTTTGTTGTTTATTCCGTCAAAAATTATATTACTGACGTTGACAAAATGAATAACAAAAACTATTAGCAAAATTATATTAGAGCACTTTTGATATATTAAGAGTGTAATATAAAAAAATTAATCTTTGAAAGTGTATATTAAAATTTTTTAAATGTTTTAGGGTTTAAAAAACAATTCTCCCATAAAACCAAAAAAATAAAAAAGAGTAGTTCTTAGCATGTCTAACACCATGAGATTATATTTGCCTGGGAGATTTCCTGCAATAGATTGAGATAGCAGTTCTCACGATGATGAACCTGAAACAATCACAAGGTCAGAAAAGGGGGTCGAGTGAACACTCGGCTTGTTCCCTCCAAAGCCTAAATCAGTATAAGATTGGAGGCTTGAGCACATTATATTCTCTATCTTAATTTTATTTTGCGTACCTTTGTTCATTTTTCTAAGAAGTATTTATATCTAGGTTAGCAATAAGTGCAAAGGCTTTAAGTTTCATCTCAACATTTAATGTTTGGCACTCTTACCCATGCGCAATGAGTGTTCCCCACTCAAATCTTCTTACATTTACTACTTTGATGATAGGACAAGTGCTCGAGGTCACACCGAGAACATATAGCTACCCCCGAGAACCCAAGTTTCTCTTATTGGTGCCTAACACCTACTCCTGAGTGTTCAATGCTCAGGGAACAGCCAAGGCGGTATACTTGGTGTAATAGTTATAAATGCCTAGCAATCATGACTGTAGGCTTAGGTCCTAAGGGTGCAATGGCTCATTAATAGTCCTATATTAGTCACTCACATCGCCATAAATGAGTGGTCGAGTTGTATTAAATGCGGATGTCAGTTTGCATACTCGGCTCCTCCGAGCCATTACTCCTCGGCGTCATTCCTTGGCACTTTTTGGGTTCCATAACGGCTATACCTGCACACATGTCGACTTGGGGGCTACTGAGTCGCCTGGAGTCTCGTCAACTGCCCCCCAGCCTCTATTTCTTTGCGATGTGGGACAGGTGGCGTATGGGGAGTGATGGCTTGCTAAACACACCTAATTAGTAGGGTGGTTACTTGCACATCTGGCGCCAACTTTTTCAAATTTCCTAATGATGACACGCCTTTTCGATTCCTGCCCCTTTTAGCAGGGTATAAATAGAGGATCCTTCGGCCCTTCAAGAACTTTGCATCCTTGAATTCTCTTCCAACCATTAACCACCGAGCACTCTTCTCTAATCTCCCGAGCATTCTTCCTTATCTTTCCGAGCATTCATCTCTTGAAGATCTCCACTCTGTAAGTACTTCTTCCTTTCTGATCTTCTTCCTCATTCTACCATCCTTCTACATTTCCTTTAGACTCCATCCATGGCTAGGACACATAGGACAATGGTGAGGGAACCCGTCAGGGCTGGGGATAACCATAGGTTGAGAAGAATAGAGGTGAATAAGGACAACATTCAAGCTTTTAGGGATAGGTACCACATTCCCAAGCCCGTTTTCACCTTTCCCTTCGATCCTCGTTACCATAGAAGGGATATAGGGAGTGTAGATATGATGCCTTTTTGGACCAAAACCATCATGGAAGGGGGTGACCTTTCCTCTCCATCCCTTCCTTCTAAAGATGCTGATGCACTTAAGGCTTTTTTCCCCTTCAATGTGGTGTCAACTTCTTCAGATTGGTCATGGGCGTGGTCGCCCTGAATGCTCGGCTCGGAGTGAATCTTGGGGTAGACGAGATCCTGTTCTGCTACGACTTGAGACTAGTAACTGGGGGCAGGTACTACGTCCAGGCTCGAGATAACACTATATATATGGTGACCCACATGCCAGACTCGGACAAGAGGTATGTGGACGATCTGATCATGCTCAACGGGATTTAGGAGAAAAGAAATGGACTCGAGTATAACGGATTGTACTGCCCCAAAATGCCGAAGGGATGAAGGTTTGTATTGTACATATCTTGAGATTGTTCGATATCTTGTTGTCATTTCTAACCTTCGCGATTTATTTTGCAGAAGGATACAGGTGTGACACTGCCCAATCCCTGAAGTCTGAAGGTAGATTTGGGGACTTGTTGAAAGTTTGGTCCTACAACCAGGTCAACCTTTTCTCCCGAGCAGCACATGTCTTACTCAACTACCAGCCAATTCTCTCAAGTCCCCCTGTCTTTCGACCTTTCAGTATGGGAGGACCGTTCTTCAAAGGAGGAGGAGGAAGAAGAAGAAAGTCTTGATGCCGAACGGACTCCACCCGACAACATGTTCAACTTTTCCTACATCAGCACCGAGACCCTCGAAGCCCGATCAATGGGGAGGCTTTCTAGGGTCGGTGGGCCCTTTGGCACCGCCCCGATCATTTCGTCGCCGTCGACAACCATCGCCTCCACCACCGCCTTGAAATTTAGTCATCCCACTAAGGGACTGACCTCCGCCACCCCCTAGAAGCCAAGGTACCTCCTCGGAGGAGAGGCCAGGGGACTGTCGCCACTGAGACTCATCACCCTCTGGCTCCGGGGAACGCCGGACAAAGCAATGCCACAATACTCCAATACCGGTCGTCCCCGATGAGTAGTCCCCCCGAGTACTGACTAGGAGGGGGAACCCAGTGATGAAGTCTGACTCCATTCTCCAATCCCTTGACATTGCATTCACCCTCGCTGGGAGCCTCCAGCTCGAGGCCAACATGGCCATCTATCGGGGGTCAAGGGGACAATAGGCTCCTGCAAAGTGTTATCCAACACAATATGCTGGTAAGTGAGCCAATCTTTCTGACTTCTTTTTGCCTTGCTTATCTGGTCATTCCTGACACAGATTTTCCTATTTCTAGGCTAGCCAGCAGATGGTGGAGGTGGTTGACCACTTCTAATAGTACAAGTAGGAGACAAGGAATCTCTAGAACGAATTAGCTCGGAAGGAGGAGCACATCAAAGGGGTGGAAAAGGACGATTGACGACCAAACCAAACACATTGCCGACCTGATCCGCAAAGTAGAAGCCCTCACTTCCGAGCTGGAAAAGACAAAGGAAGCTGAGGCCGCTGCTACGAAGAGGATAGAGGAGGCCAAGCTCAAGCTTTCCACCACCGATGTCAAGCTAATTGATGTCGAGGCCCTCGTGCACTAGGTAACGGCCAAAGTGCATGCTCTACAAACAAAGAATGCGGGGGAGGTCGAGAGGATCAACAAGGCGTTGCAGGACTTGTACTACCGTTTCCAAGACAACATGGTCCCGACCTTTGAAGAAGGAAAAATGAAAGCCTTTAAGGAGGGTTGAGATAGGGACCTATATGTTGTCGAGGTCGACATCGGCTCCCCCTTCTTCACGATGCACAGCTGCCTCGGGGAGCCTGGAGAAGGGATCTTTCCCGAGAAACAGTCTTAGCCCAGGACAGCCGAGGGAACCGGAGGGGCCGAGGCCCAAAACAAATCCATCACACTTAATGATGGTTTCGAACAGCCTTTGCCTCCTCGGATCCCTTCCCCTACTCCCCCCAGCCTCAGCGGTGACATTCCTCCCAGCCTTCCCAACATTCTTACCAGGGTGCCAGACACCGAACTTGATGAAATCCTTAGTGTCGGAGAGGAGGCACTTATGAGGCGTGGAGGGCTCGGCAGAGAAGAAGCTGACGACAGAGAGTCAGAGGGCTAAGGAGGTTCCAGAGCTTCTTAGTTTCCCTGCTTTGTATTTGTTCTCTTTTTCTTTGTTATGTAAATCCTTCTTCTTTGTATGCTTCTAGAGACGCAAAGCCCCATTTCTATCAATGAAATTTTCTTTCCTCTATGTTATGATCTTTATTTTGCTAAACTGTTCCTCTCACTTTAGGCTTATAAAATGCTTTGAAAAATGCACAAGTATTTTGGGGTCTCCATGCCAGATTTATACCCCTCAGGGCCGTGACCTTGACGATCGAGCACTAGACTCGTTAATCTTTTAAGGGCGTTGCTCCAATGATAGAGTCTTACACCCTTCGGGGTCGTGCCCCTAACGACTGAGCATTAGGCTCGTGTTAATCTTTCGAGAGCATTGCTACAAGGGTGGATTCTTACACCCCTAAGGGTCGTACCCTTAATGACCGAGCGCTAGGCTCATGTTAATCTTTCAAGAGTTTTGCTCCAAGGGTGGAGTCTTACACCCCCTCGGGGTTATGCCCTTATTGACCAATTGTTAGGCTCATGTTAATCTTTCGAGGGTGTTACTCCAAGGGTGGAGTCTTACACCCCTCGGGGCCATACTCCTAACGACCAAGCACTAGGCTCGTGTTAATCTTTAGAGGGCGTTGCTCCAAAGGTAGATTCTTACACCCCTCGAGGTCGTGCCCTTAACGACAGAGCGCTAGGCTTGTGTTAATCTTTCGAGGGCGTTGCTCCAAAGGTAGAGTCTTACACCCCTCAGGGTCGTGCCCCTAACGATCGAGCGCTAAACCCGTGTTACTCTTTCGTCAAGAAACAGAGCTCGATATTCAACTTAGTAGAAATATTTCTTCAAATTCGATACATTCCAAGGTTTAATTAAATTATTGCCATCTATGTCCTATAACCTATATGCACCTATGCCCCCCACAACAATCACTTTGTAAGGGCCTTCCTAATTGGGGCCAAGTTTCCCATCAGTGGGTTCTTGAGCAATACCTACCCCCTTGAGCAACACCAAGTCTCCTACTTGGAAATTTGTAGTCTGGACCTTCTTCTGGTGTTGTTATGACAGTTCTCCTTGGAACTTTGCCAATTTTGATAGACGCTAGTTCTCTTCTTTCTTCAGCCAAATCGAGATCTCTCGCGAGCGTCTGATCGTTGTTTCCTGATTCAAAGGCTTGACTTCGTATCGTTAGAAATCCTATTTCCAATAAGATAACAGCCTCAATCCCATATGTCATGGCGTACGGTGTTTCCCCCACTGAAGTCCTCCATATGGTCCTATAGGCCCATAGAACATTAAGTAGCTCCTCGGTCCACTTTCCCTTTGCTTTCTCCAGTCTTTTTTTAATTCTAGCTAACACTATCTTGTTTGAGACCTCTGTTTTCCCAATACTTTGGGAGTAGGCTAGTGTAGAATAATAATTGTGTATCCCAAATTTTGAGCAAAATTCTTTAAAAGGATCACTATTGAATTGAGTGTCGTTGTCCGATGCCCAAGGGATTCCAAACTGAGTGATAATATTCTGTCATACGAATCTCTTCATTTTGACGTCCCCAATACGGCTCAGGGGCTTGGCTTCGAATCCATTTTTGTAAAATAATCAGTGGCCACCAAGAGGAATTTCTTGTCTAAAGGGGCCCTCGGGAGGGGTCCCACAATATCCATCCCCCATTGAGAGAATGACCATGGACTTGTCAATAAGTTCAAATCTCCTGCTAGTTGTTGGATGATGGGAACAAATTTATGACATTTGTCACATTTTCGAACATAGCTCTTAGCATCCTTTTGCATATAAGGCCACCAATATCCTTAAGTCATTGCTCGATGTGCGAAGGATCTCCCTCCTTTATGACTCCCATATATACCCTCATAAACCTCATAGAGTAAAGGCTTCACCTTATATTTGGGGACACAGAGCAAATGCGGCCCCAAGAAAGATCTCTTGTATAGCTGGTGATCAACAGATATCCAGAACCTGGGAGTCTTGAGTCTGATCTTCCTAGCCTCTCTGACATCCTCAGGGAGCACTCATTCCGTCAAGTATGCGATTATGGTGTTCATCCACCCCGAAGGCACTTCTTGCACCTACATTGGCAATACTTGCTCGGCCTTCATTTTTTTTATACTCGGGCTTTTTCAATTTTTGATGATAATGCACTGAGTTACCTCTGAGGTCAATGTCGAAGCTAGAGAAGCTAACACGTCGACGTGGGTATTGTGATCCCTTGGAATCTGGGAGACTTTCACCTTTTCTAACTTCTTAATTCTGGATTTCACCTTCTGATGGTACGCCTTCATCTTACTGTCTCAAACCTCGAAGTCACCATCGATTTGATTCACTACCTGTTGGGAGTCGTAGAAAACATAGAGGTGCCTAATCCCGACTGAATACGCAATATCGAGTCTTGCTAACAGTGCCTCATACTCGGCCTCATTATTAGATGCTTTGAATCCTAGTCTAATGGCTTGTTCTATTATAAATCCTCCTGAACTGGCCAGTACTACACCTATCCTTGCCCCTCTTGAGTTCGAGGACCCATTAACATGTTGGCTCCATACGTCATCCTCACGAGCTTTCACTTCTTGTGGGAGCTCGAATGCAGAGAACTCGGCAATAAAATTGACAAAGACCTGCCCTTTAATTGAAGTACGGGGTTTGTAATTTATTTCAAACTCCCCGAGTTTCACCGCCCACTTGGCAACCCTTCCTGACATGTCAGCTTTATGAATAATAGGCTTGAGAGGCCGATCAGTCAAGACTTCTATGGCTTGCGCTTGGAAATAGTGTATAAGCTTCCTCATTGAAACTATTAACGCTAGAATAAGTTTCTCAATCGACAAGTACCTGATTTCAGCGTTAAGCAAGGTCTTGTTCACGAAGTAAATGGGCCTTTGTGCCCCTTCACTTTCTCTTACAAGGGCTCCACTAACAGCCCATTCCAAAACAAATAAGTAAAGGTTGAGTACTTCCCCTGCCACTAGGACAAACAAGGTTGGAGGACACTTCAAGTACTCCTTAATCCCCTTAAGCGCTCAACCACACTCCTCATCCCAGGTACCAATCGTCGCCCCAAGTACCAATCGCCGCCCCCTTAAGCATGGCAAAAAATGACTTGCACCTATTGGAAGATTTGGAGATGAAATGGTTGAGGGCCACTAGCATTCTGGTTAGCTTTTGGATATCTTTGGCGGTCTTTGGTGCCTGGATTTGAAGATTGGCCTCGATGCCCCCTATGGGTGACCAAGTACCCTAAGAATTTTCCCAAGCTCACCCTGAAAGCACATTTTGGGGCATTAAGCTTCAGACCATAGCTCTGGAGTATGGTGAATGTAGTCTTGAGGTTTTGGAGATGATTGGCGCTCTCCTTGCTTTTCACCAGCATGTCATCAATGTACACTTCCATAGTCACGCCGAGTTGCTGTTTGAAAATCTTGTTCATCAAGTGTTGATAAATTGCCCCAGCAGTCTTCAATCCAAATGGTATTACCGTGTAGCAATAGATCCCTCGGGGCATAATGAACGTCATTTTCTCCTAATCTGATTCATGTAAAGGGATTTTGTGGTAACCCGCCGAGCGTCTATGAATGTGATACGTTTGGGGCCCGCAGTTGCATCCACCAGCTGATCAACCTTTGGCAATGGATACTCGTCCTTCGGGCATGCCTTGTTCAAATCTATGAAATCCATGCATACCCACCACTTTCCCTCCCTTTTCTTGGCCCACATCGTGTTGGATAACCATTGGGGGAACTGCACCTCTCTGATGGAGCCTACCCCCAACAATCTATCCACTTTTTCATCTACGGCCTTAGCATGGTGAGGTGCCGTCCTTCGAGCCTTCTGCCTTATGGGTTTGAAGGATGGGTTGACATGGAGTCAATGGGTCATCACCTTGGCACTTACCCCGTCATCTCGGCTTGTGTCCACGCAAAGAATTTAGAGTTTTGGCGCAAGAACAAAATCATGTCAGACTTCTCGGCATCATCTAGTGATGCCCCTATCAAAAAGTACCTCTCGTCGTCGTCAGGGTTCAGAAAAACCTTGACCAGGGCTTCAGTGGAACAGTTGACAGGTTCCATAATGGGCTCATCCACCCCAAGTCGACCGCACTGTGATTGTTATTTGGTAACCACCGTTTCAGGATCACGCTCTTGAACTCGGCTACTAACCCCAGTCTTTACCGCGACGTAGAAATAGCTCTTCGATGATGCCTAATCACCACAAATCTCTATAATACCCCTCGGAGTGGGGAACTTGATCTTCTGATGATAGGAGAAGTGGACCGCCCTCATTGCATGCAACCATGTTCTGCCCATAATGGCATTATATGGGGAATCGAAGTCTATCACTACGAATTCAACTAGGATAGCGACGATCCCGACACGCACCATAAGAGTGATTTTTCCTAGGGGAAGGGCACTGGAACCATTTAAACCTATAAGGGGGGTCCTTACAAGTTCCAAGTCTTTCTACGTGAATCCCATCCTGCGAAAGAGGTTGTCGTACATCACCTCGAACGAGTTGCCCGAGTCCACTAAAATCCTTTTGACATCACACTTATCGACCCGCAAGGTGATTACCAATGCGTCTTCATGCGAGAGCACTAACCTACCCAGGTCGACGTAAAAAAAATGAATGACCTCGGCGTCATGTCGCGGCTTTTTGGGTGATTGCTCCTCACACCTGCTTTTCTCCACCTTTATTGCTGGTGAGACCCTCTACAGTTCAACTCGGAGGGACTTATATGTTAGTCTCTTGACAGTGCAGGCTTGTATGACATCAATCATGGGTGCTACTTCATAAGACGCATCGGCCACTCTCCCCACCAAGCCTCCAAGAGCTCTTTTATCAATGAACTCTCCCAAATGCCCTTCTCGGACCAGTTGCTCGAGGAAGGACTTATATACCCTGTAGTCTTCTATCAAATGCCCTATATCCTTATGATAAGAACGCCGAGTCCCTCGTTGATGGGTCTCCTTACATCCTGGGGGACCATTTGAAAAAGAACTTGTCCTTTATCATATGCAGCATTTTATAAATGGGCTCCTTGAAGATTGTACTCACCCCTTGAAAGGACAAGCGATTTAGGGGCAAGATGGGTGCCCCTCTCCTTGTAGGCAGCTCTTTTTCCCTTTTCCTTGGCATTGGGGCCTTATTCTTGGGCATGACGGATTCTTCCTCCACCCGGGCGTACTTGTTTAACTAGGCCATCAAGTCCTTCATGTCACTTGGAGCTCTCTTAGTAAGTGATCTGTATAGGTCGGTGTCTTAGGGCAGTCCTAGCTGAAATGATGTTGCGGCTATTGCCTCCGAGCACATCTCGATCTCGTTAACCTCCTCCCAGTATCAGATGGTGTACTATTGGAGGGACTCTCCACCTCTCTGCTTAAGCGTCAGTAAAGCGCCGATGTCTTTCAGATTTTTACTGCTAGTGATGAATCAAGCTACAATGAGCTCGGTCATCTGCCTCCAAGACCTGATTCTCTTAAGGGCCAAGCTCACGTAACACTTCATGGTAGTATCCCCCAGGCTCATAGGGAAGACTCGACATAGTACCCATTGATTAGTGTCATAAATGGATATCAACTGCTTGTACTGTCGCAAGTGACTCTCAGGATCGATCCTCCCATCATAAACTTTGAATCGGGGGACAGTAAACTTATTCGGCATTTCGGTCTCCTTGATCGCCCGTACGAAAGAGGAAATGATTTGTTCATCCTCGTCTTCATCTCCCTCGAGTTTGGGTCTCTTGCACTTGACATCTAGGCCCACTCGGAAGTCTTCCTTCTCTTGGCCCCCTTGTGGAGGATTTCACATGGGACTCAGTTGCTAGGATGTCTCCTGATAGTCCATGACGAAGGTCCCACCGGGATAGGCCTATCGTGTGGCAATCCCACTCCGATCCTCCCTCAGGAGCAAGCTTTCCCCAATTTCGTGGGTTGTGCCTCTCGGCTACATGCCCACGCAAGCTTTCCCTAAGGGCATCTTACCTTGTACCCCTGGAGTTGCCCTGACTGAGACTTCGGTCCTTGTGCCCAACGATTCACCAACTAGCACTTCCCAATCGCTCGAAACCATCGAGCCAATGTCGTACCTTGGCGTTATCCTTCTCGAGTTATTGGATGAGTTTTCCCATCTGCTTCTTTACCAACTCAACGATCTCACGAGCCAAAAGGCCTTGCCCCCTGAGGCCTTGATCCACAGGGAACGTTCGTTGTGAGAAATGCTCACCTCCGTCTGACTGGCCCAAGGGCCTGATTCTGTGACTATTGGGAGTTGGGTAGCCTCCGCGTTTCTCACGCGTAAACTCCCTCCCCCATCACCCTGGGATCATATGTTCACCATGATGTAATTGCTACGAGGAAACGTTCGTGTACTTTTCCCACAGACGGCGCCAAATTGCATGGGAGATTTTTTGCAATAGATTGAGATAGCAATACTCACGATGATGAACCTGAAACAACCACAAGGTCAAAAAAGAGGGCCAGATAAACACCCGTCTTGTCCCCTCCGAAGCTTAAGTCAATATAAGATTGGAAACTGGAGCATAGTGTATTCTCTATCTTAATTTTGTTTTGCGTAATTTTGTTCATTTTTCTGAGGAGTATTTATATATAGGTTAGCAATGAGTGCAAAGGCATTAAGTCTCATCTCAACATTTAATATCTGACACTCTTACCCATGCGCAATGAGTGTTCCCCACTCAAATCTTCTTACCTTTTTTGCTTGGATGATAGGACAAGTGCTCGGGGCTACACCGAGAACTTATGACTACCCCTGGGAACCCAAGTTCCTCTGTTCGGTGCCTGACACCAACTCCTGAGCGTTCAATGCTCTGAAACAGTACCCCGGGGCACACCGACGAGATATACTCGGCGTAATAGCCATTAATGCCTAACAATCATGACTGTAGGCTTAGGTCTTAAAGGTGCAGGGGCTCATGAATAGCCTTGTCTCAGTCACTCACATAGCCATAAATGAGTGGTCGAGTCGTATTAAATGCGGGTGTCAATTTGCATACTCGACTCCTTCGAGCCATTACTTCTCGGCGCCATTCCTCGGCCCCTTTTGGGTTCCATAACGGCTATATCTACACATGTGTCGACTTGAGGGCTACGAAGTCCCCTAGAGTCCCGTCAGTATTTATTAGGAAAAAAACCACTATTTGATTCCCCCTATATTAAGAAAATATTCAAGGAAAATACTATTTTGATTGTTGCTGATCTTATTTACGGATCTAATCTATCTTTCCATATAAAAGAAATATTTTTTCAGTAAGAGAACTTGATAATCTTTTCCTCTCAAAATGCTTAATTTCTAAATTTTTGAAATATTTAATTAACTTCTCCAAACAAATTATGTCATTTGGCTTATTTAACTACTTCATCCATCTTTTATAACTACTCCCACTATTTTTTTAAACTATTTCAAATTTAAATTTTTACTCATTTTTTTTCACTTTTTGTATTTAATAAAATATTTTAATTTATTAATGAGTAATTTTTCTCTAATATGAATACTAAAAAAGGATAAAATAGAGTGATGGCAAAAAAGACAAATTATGTACATTGCACGAGACGCCCCACTTGTAAATCATAATTATTGAATTAATAGCGGATTCCAAGTAATACTAGGACTCACTTTCAATATAGTTATAATAATTTATGTTAACAAATTAAGTTCAAGTAACATTATTCAATATTTAACGTAACAGTGACACTACATTATTATCGTCATGTGATATCACCGTCTAATAAAATAATAATAAATGAGTAAATAAATCCCACACAATTTAATAATTATATCTCCATATAATATACTAATTTCCCTATATATAGAAGTTGAGTTCACTTTGTCTATTTAGATATTTCTTATTAGATAGATATCAAAAAATTATTGGGCCCCAATGATGGGAAGAAAAACAATGATGGAATATTTGGTTTGAGGGTGATATGAAAACTGAATATTTGGTTTTTGAGAGGCACGAACAAAGCACACCTCCTTCAAGAAAAATAAACAAACTACCAAGGTTCAGGGGTTGACTGGCTGGAGGCACTCTGATGCTTAAGTCAATAAAGGTTCTAAGAATAAGTAAACAAAATTGTATGGAAAGAAGTGCATTTCCTAGACTTAAGCTTTACCTGGTATTTATAGTAATTTTGTACCTTCTTCTAGGGTTTCAATTAATGGTTGTACTAGGTGGCACCACTATCTTTTAGTAAAATCTTCCTAAGTTCGTGCAGAAATCTTTTCAAACTTCATTCCCTATTCACTGATTCTTTAGGTCACAAATTTCTAATGTGCACCCATGATTTAGGCGATTTCCTTACACTACCTCTAGTCTTTTGGGATAGCCTCACTATCTTTTCATTTGGTCATATCATTTATCAATGCCTAGACTTCATCCTATCAACCTTCTCAAGTTTTTAGGGATAACCTAACTATTTGCTTTTGTTCAGATAAGACTCAATTTTCAGAAGATAGAGTCAAACTTTATTCAAATTCTAGTCTTGTAACACCTTTTGCAAACACGATTTATCAGGCTCTGCTCAGCACACACTTCTCTACTTGAGAATTCTTTTCAACAAACGGACCATTTTCAGTGGAATCACTTCATTCTCAGGCTACCATTCAATTTGCTTGGCTAAGGTAAGAAATTTGTTCGACCTACCACTGACCTTTCTTGACTCCTCTTGATTGGTCATGGCCAAGCCAAACCATTTTAGTACGCGATTCTATCACGTATGCTAATCCAATTGTCACATCAAGGTTCATAGATTTTGGACCCCCTTCACTTATTCTAGAGAATGTTTTCCACCTGACACATTGAGAAACGTTTTCTATTTGTAATCATTCCTTTCATTAATTTCCTTGTATCGTTTCTTATAAAAACACACTACTTATGTCATTTCAATGGAAAAATGGTCATTTGCATTAAATGACCCATCTTTCAATGTTCATGGCACTATTTTTTGGCGCATCTTCTCTTCTATATAAAGGACCATCTTCTCAATTTCTTCACTTTCGCCATTACTGACATCTCCAAGCTTCTACACCCTTAGAACTTGTCTGTGCTTTCTTCACCTTTTTGTATCCAATTTCTTCTATTCATCTTTTCACCTGTGCCACCCTTAAAAGAAGAGCTAATACCCGAATCTAGTTCCAAATACTCCTTCCGTAATGATTTGATCATCAGGGTTGCAGGTGAGGGTGAACCTTTGATAGATTTTAGGCAGTCCGTCCTTATCCCAACTAAAGCCATAATATAGGGTGGGGCTAGGTTCCCCTTCCATCATCTGTTTTTCCAAGTTCTTCATGCAGTGAAGTTTTGCCCCATTCAATGTTGTCCCAACTTTTTAAGGATCGTTCTGGGGGTTGCTGCATTAAACAACCTTTTAAGAACAAATCTCGATGTCTAGGACATCCACCCATCTTCCTAACTCAAATAAGGGTCATGAAAATGATTCCCTATTTGTTTCGGGTCACTAGGAACATAGAGAGGGTAAGGAGCCTCCCTACAACTATCCGTCTGGAGAGGGTACCCTAGGTGATTTTCATCGGTGCCCGTGCCCTCTATTTCTTGCCTTGTTTTTCATCCATTGCTTCTTCTAATAACTGGGTTTTCTATAGCAAAAACTATCAAAGGAAAGGTCCCCAAATCAGGGATTAATTTCACTAATTTGTGAATAGTTTGGTTGTTTGGTGCAAAGGACGTCTAGTGACAAGCTACTCATGTATTTCTCAGGTATGAACCCTACCACTTGTTGTACCTTTTGTGACCTTTCAACAACTCGCCAAGCATAAAGCTGCTCTGGCTAAGGAAGAATTTACTTCTAAACCTCCAAAGAGTCCTCGAAGAAAACAAATGGGAAGAGGAAGGGTTGCCACCAATTTCACCAACCTAGTTCTAAATCTAACGCTCAGGGAAGCATTTAGTTCAGGAACAAATCTAGAGGCTACTCCGCCCTCGAGACCTTTTATTGAAGCTACATCTATCGAGCCTACCTCCATTTAGCAAGGCCCAATAGAGATTCTTGAAGATACCACAATCAACCTTCATTTTGGATAAGTCGAGCAATAAGAGAATGAGGATCCTATTGGAGACGCTGCTTCCATAGCCAAGCTTGTTCAAATGGAGCATGTTGCGAAAAAAAAAAAGGAAGGTCCAGGTTGGGCTATCTACTGTTTCCAAGGGGGAACGCTAGAAGATTGATGGGGGTTCCCATTTGATAGCCTTAACTAAAGGCCCAAGGTCTTACCAAGGACTTGACCATTGAAGACATGGATATGGTCGTAGGTATTGCTACAACAATAATTTGTTTGCCCGACCTCCAAACCACTGAGAGTTTGGACGATTATTCATTGGCTCAAGACACTCTTCTAATGATGATGGTGGTAAGTATGGTATATCTTCTAATATTTTTGGTTTTGTATCCTTCTTATTGATTTTTTGAACTTGGTAAGAAGCTAAAGGAGGGCAAAAAGGCAGCTCAAGAGTAGTATATTTGGCTGAGGGAACAACTCGCCTCTTTGTAGGAGGAATTCAAGGATTTTCAATCCTCATCCAAAGTTACTAAAGATAAAGCTTATGATGAGAGGTTTGAAAAAATGGAGAAGGCCATGGCTAAATAGGTCTCGACACTCCAAAAGATTTTCTTCAAGAATGGTAGGGATGTTGCCTTAGTTGCAACAGAAGCATCTCTTGGTTGCGAGCTCTTTTCTAGGCTCTTTGTAACTTTACCTTCCTCGGGCAATGTTGTTCCTGAGCAGGACACATCTGTCGACCCCTCACCTACATGTTTTTCTTAATGTAGCTTTTACTTTTTCTTTTTTCTTCTATCTAATGTATCCCTTTTTTGAACTAGACAATGAATGACAATCTCCCTGTCTTTCTGTGATGTCTTAATTTCATACTTTAGCAAGATTTTTGTTATGGCCTATCCTTATCAAACAAGCTCAACCTTGATGATGGGTTCAAGCTTTTACAATAAGAAATTTTTTTGATTATTGCCCCATTCCCCTAGCAAAGAGGCTCAACCTCAACG
This sequence comes from Ilex paraguariensis, assembly GCA_963454935.2. Classification (NCBI taxonomy): domain Eukaryota; kingdom Viridiplantae; phylum Streptophyta; class Magnoliopsida; order Aquifoliales; family Aquifoliaceae; genus Ilex; species Ilex paraguariensis. The sequence goes on from CAUOFW020000848.1 coordinate 212,809, forward strand.
AAGGACTAAGGTCTTTCATACTTAGAAAAATTTTAAATGTTGCCACTTCCCCTAGTAACAAATAGGCTCAGGCTCAATGAAGGATTAGGGTCTTTCATTCTTAGAAAAATTTTGAATATTTCCCCATTCCCCCAGCAAAAAGGCTTGGCCTCATTGAAGGGCTAGGGCATTTCATAGTTAGAAACATTTTGAGTATCGCCCCTTCCCCTAGAAAGAAGCTCGTCCTAAGGACTAGGGTTTTTCATACTTAAAAAAATTTGACCATGGCCCCCTTCCCCTAGCAAAGAGGATTTGTCTAAGTGAAGGAATCGAGCTTTCATTCATTATCACTTATTGTGACCCTTCACACCAACCCACTGATTTATTCGTCTTACACCTTCATTTCTAGCCTTGGGTCTAAATTTGATCAGGTGGCTGCACATGAGTTAGGTCCTTGCCTCTATTGGAATATTTTCCTCCCTGCCTGAGCAGTTGGTTGAATTGTTCCCCTAGTATTCTCGGGTCTTTTGCCTAGAATCTCATTCTTAGGACTTTTTCCTTTGCCTTGGCAAAGGCTCACTTTATGACTTATGTTCGACGTTATCTAGTACATTTTCCTATCAGAAGATCTTAACAAAGAAACTTTGTATCAATAGAACTTTACTCACTGAAAGATGAAATGTTTTACAAATTTTCAAGTAAATTAGTCCTAACTAAATAATCTTGAAGGCTCTTCAAGTAGAGACTACTTTGTTTCTTGAGTCACTCTAGCTCAATGATTGAAGGAATTTCAATCATTTTCTATTCATGCCTCTAAAGGTACTTTAGAAGTAAAACTTTCAAACATTTACCATATTTCAAGATCAGGGAATTGGCTTTCCATCAAGGGTCTTATGCATATACCGATCTCTTTAACCGATGTAACCCCTATATGGCCCTTCCTAATTAGCATCGAGCTTTGTCTCTATGGGATCTTTTGTGGTCCCCATGACCTTCCTAATGACTAGAACCCCATCTAGGAATCCCCTCTGTCAAACCTTTTTATCATGTGCTCGGGCCATTTGCTGTTGGTAGGATGTCATCCTTACAGCTGCTAGTTCTCTTAGGTTTCCTCTAGTATCCATGAATTCGGATCTAAGAGTTGGGAGTCCAACTTCTAATGGCATGACTGCCTCCATTCCATAAGCTAATGCATATAGGGTTTCTCTTGTTGCTCGATATGGCGTGGTTTGTACACCCACAATATGCTGAGAAATTCTTTCACCCATCTACCATGGCTTATTCCATCATCTTTGTGATTCCATCCAATATTTTATTTTTTGGAGATCGATATCTGTCCATTACTCTATGGGTAGGTTAGGGAAGAATAATAGTTCTTGATCCCGTAGTGCTGGTAAAATGTCTTCAATGGTCTCTGTCAGATCATATTTTATAATTGACTAATTTCGTAGAGTCCATTGTAAAGCTTAATCTTTTAAATGGTCATGATAATATCAACTTGAATATTCAAAAGGATCATTAAAGGGAGGAGATCAATTGTCAAAACGACATCATTCAAAATTTGTGTGAACCTTCATGCTTAGGACAAATGTAATAACCTAGACACTTAAGATGAACCCTTAGTTATTTAACTTAGGATGATTAGGATAAAATGGAATTAAAAGTAATCCAAGTATGGCTCCTAGGTGTTTTGAAAAAAAAAAATTCTACACAATTTTGTGTTTTGAAAACATAGATTGACCAATTATCAGACCTAGCCTCCTGTTGTTTGAAGAAACTCTCTACTTCAATTGGTATTTTTTTCATTAAAAGTAGACATTAGATAGCAAATCTAGTGTTTCAAAAAGATTTTAAATAGTGGTTCCACATTCAAGTTGATTATATTTCGTCTCTTTCTCAAAGAAAGGTGATCAAAAAATTCTCAAACCCCTCTTGAGTTGTAACAACCTTTAGTGCTCAAGAGGAAAAGTTTTTTGCTTGATATTATGCTTTAAAAGCTGGTTGGGATCAATCATAGCTGGCTAGCCTTCACTAGAGCAGTCCTTCATGGTTGCTCAAGCAGTACTCACGGTTGCTCAAGTGGTCAGTACTCCTGGTCAGGATTGAAACCTGATTTTCATTCCAGTTATAATCTCCCTCCCACTAATCTAGAAGTCGCTTATGAATCTGAGTTTTTTCATTGACCAAGACTACTCATATTCGGTATCTATAAATAAGGAGAGCCTTTCCCACAACTAGGATAAATCTCTTATGAAATTTCTAAAAGAGAAAATATATATTCTCCCTAGGAGCTTGCACCACTAACCTAGATCCATAAGATCTAAAGCTATCACTAGATATTCTACCCAACCTCACAAATTGGAGTTGAAGATTTTGATGGTTTAACAAACCCATTGGTGTGTGTATATCGGGAATCGTTGACATGCCCATGATTGCTCGAAGCCTAGATGAACTGTATGACTGGGATTACAAGTGAAGCTATACATGACATCAAAAGAGCGCCTTTGGTAGAGTGATAGCAAGAAAAGGAGCATCTAGCTATGGTATTGGTTGAGATATAAGACTCAAGTACTTGAATGTTGACTTTGTGAGTAGTGAATTAGGTTTTAGTGAACTGAGAAGGTTCCATGTGGGTTTTACCTAGGAGGGATTTTTGTGTCAACAAATCGCTTGTGTTATTTCTTGTTTATTCATATACATTTTTTATTGTTTGCACACATGCGCACTATGTATTTGATGATTTGAATGCTTGACATATAAATCTACTATAGTTATACAATTTGGGTTTAGAATTTGAGGTCACCATGAGATTGATTTTTGAGTGAATTAATTGAATATTAATTAAAATCCAATCATCATGGTTAAGTTTGGGTTATGGTGATTAAAAGGGTTCTCACTATTTATTGTTAAATTTATGTGAGATAAGAAGTAATTGTAGTCGATTAGATTTTAATTGGTAATCAATAGAGCTTTAAATTGAAAAACCTATTCACCCCTCTCTATGTAAGTATCTATAGCTCTACGTAGATAATCGTGAAGGAAGATTCACATCGGGTTTCCCCTCCTGGAACAACAATTGATATCAAAGTGTGGTTGCCCTGAGCACGTAGACACTTGTCGGCATTTCTTATTTGGCCTACCCACCTAGTTTTACTTCAAGAGATCTATTGTCACTACTATTTAGTATTGAATGGATTCTCAAAGGAAGGAGGATTGATTGCACAATCATCTCGCTTTAATGGCTTGAATTTTGCCTATTGGAAAGCTCACATAAGAACATTTCTTAAATCAGTAGACGAGAGAGTATGGTTAACCGTACAAGAGAGATGGAGCCCTCCCACTACCACCACACAAGTCGATGGTGGTGAAGCAGTGGTTGAAGTGAAATCCTCAAAGACTTGGTCGAAGATTGAGATTGAATCGGCGGGTGGAACTCTAAAGGTTTGAATGTGATATTCAATGTTGTGACACCAAAAGAGTTCTGAAGGATCTCTAATTTAGAAACTTCAAAAGAATATTGGGACATCTTGGTTTTTTTCCCACGAAAGGACCTCCACAGTAAAGATGTTTAGACTCCAATGGTACATCTCTCAGTTTGAGACTTTAAGGATACAAGATGATGAGACATTTATTGAATTTTTTGCTAAATTGTGCGACATTATAAATTCATCATTTGCATTTGGTACCAAAGTTGATGATATAGTCATAAAATGAAAAATTTTGAGATCTCTACCTGAGAGGTTTCATTCTAAAGTTACATCATTGGAAACAAGTATTAACATGGAGTCAATGGCAGTAGAAGACCTATTTGGGTATATATTGACTTTTGAGATGAATCTTTCATCCCATAAGAAAGCAAAGGGCATTGATTTAAGCTCAATGAGAGAAGAGGCATGGAAATTCAAGTCACCCCGATTAGGAGAGGATGACCTAGCCTTAATTGTACAAAAGTTCAAAAAATACTTCAAGACTAGTAATGTGGAGTCCTCAAGGTTGAAAAGAAAGCCTAGTAAACCTACTACTCCTAAGGAGGGAAGAGAGAAAGGGGGAAGAAGTTCTCGACAAGAGGTTGAGAGAAAAGGGCAAGGCTTCCAATGTTATGAATGTTAAGGGTTTGAACACATGGATTCAGAATGCCGGAATCAATTGAAGAAAGATTCGCCTAAATAAAGGATGAGGGCTATGAAGACCAAGTCGAGTGACAGCGAAAGTGAGTCCACTTCAAGTGATAACTCCTCTTCTCAAGACAATGAATAGAATTTTACGGCCTTTGTTGGTCCACTCTCCTCTCTCTTTAGAGAAACATCAACAAGTCAAGTTGAGACAAGTCCTACCATAAGGTTAGAAGACTAAAAGAAGAAATTCCATGATGTATATGATCAATTGTATGTGCAATTCCTCAAACAACAAAAGAAGGTGATTTCCTTGAGTGGTTGAGTCAACTCAAGTGAGGAAGATAGAAAAGCACTTCATATGGACTTGGTGAATTCTAAGACTCTAATATTTGATCTAGAGGAAAAGAAAAAGTCTATTCTTGATCGAGTGAGCTTTCTTGAGAGTGAGTGTCATTAGTTTTTGAAGTCAAAGAACAATCTTGAGTCAAAATGTACCAAACTTGATAAAGATCTTCATGAATCACATGAACACTCTAAAAGACTTCCCTAAAGCAATGAAAAGTTTGATAGAATGTTATCTATGGGAAAAAAGTGTGGATGACAAACATGGTTTAGGCTGCGCTCATGAACACACCACCAACACTTCTACCAAGATTGTATTTGTGAAGGGTAACACTAGCCCATCATTCCTATAAGAAAGCACAAATCCTAAAAAGGCTAAAAATTAAAAGAATGGATACTCAAAGAAATGTTATTAAGGAGAACCAAACCAATCATGATTTGTGTTCTAATTGTGAAGAACATGGTCATCATAGTAGACATTACATGAAAAATAGGAATGTCTAGAATAAGAAGTTCATGCATCTATTAAACCAATCTAAGCTTTTGAACATCCAAGTGTCAAAGTTTTCCAAGCTTTTAGAGAAGTCTTGTGAGTCCAAGCATAGTCATGATCTCATGAACCACATGCTAGAGTTCACAAAGCTCCTTCTACCCCCAAGGTCAAAATTGATCTATATACATCCAGGGAGAATAGAGTTAGTCCTCCACCTATTCCCCAACCTAATCCGAGTTTTAGGAAGAGAAAGCAAGTATGGGTGACTAGGGAGGACCTTGAGAAACTCACCATCTCAACCAAGTTGGATGCCCTAAGTGTTTTTAACAAGGTCATGGCTCTTAAGAAGTAAGAGAGGTGAGAGTATGGACCTAGATACTCATTATTGCATTGCATCAAACACCCTAGGGTGATACAATGTAATATTTTCTTTTTAAATTTTGATTTGCTTTTCTATATGAAAATGTCAAAATCAATAGCAAATTCAAAAACCAAAAACAAAAGAAATTTAAAGTCCAAAAATATTTTTGATGTCAAGTTCAAGATTCATTTTTAGGATTTATGTTTATTACTTTCCTTGTCTTTCCTTTGTTTTAGTGCATATTTATGCATATTTTTATTATATATGTTCATTTGAAAAATATTAGAAAAGAAAAATGCAAAAAGATATTCCTTTGTTTGTTTTTTTTTTGTTTATGATCATGGTAATTCACACCTTGGTTTGGATCATGGTAATTCACACCTTGGTTTGGATAATGATTCCATCTTTTAATCAAAGTTGAAATGTGCATCGCAATGAGTCATATTATGAGATTGAGAACTTAGTAGCATAAATCTTAGTGCATAATTCATTAGCCAAAGTATCTTTCATCCTAGTGTGCTTGAATAGTTTTTAACTTTGAAAAATTCGTAAAACAAGTACACGTAACCATTCATCTACATACTTAGGAGTCTAATTGATTTAAGATATTAATAATCTTAATTGACTCTAAGTATTGGTTATAGGTGAGTATATGACTGAAGTTTAGTTAAACTTCAATCCCTTAAAAGATACCGAAGGTCAATTGTGAGAAAAGAGCCCAATGTGGCTCAATTTAAAAATATGAGGCATAAATAAATGGTTAAAAATAATTACTCTTGAATTGTGAGAGTACTTACGCTTAATTGTAAAGCTTATAGAACTCATCTTAATGATGATTCGAAGCATACTTAAAAAGTACAAAATTCATAACCAAGTTAATTGAAGTCATAAAGTAGAAGGGATAAAAGATAGGGGGAGTTGTCAAGAAGACAATCATTAGGACACTCACTAATCGATCATGTATTCACACAGACAATGCATTAGGATTTCATGTCGATCTTGTTAATGATTTAAACTAAGCGAAATCCTTATTGTGTTGGAGTTTGGTTTCACACACATCACTTGAATTTGTCAAAGTTGAACAAAATTTGAAAACGTGTGAGTGAAATTGGACTAAGTGAGGAAACATTGATCTAGGATGTATAAAATTGAATTTAATATCTTTGAATATATATTAGAGTAATGTATTGAGATGATGAATTTTGGTTGGAGCTATTATAAAGTTAACATGTGTAATTTTCATGATTATACACATTGAGCATTTATTGCTTAAATTGAGAATTACATTACATTAAATCCAAATTCATCCATGCATGTGCATTTAGTTTCATATAGATTGCATATACATCCATGCATGTAGGGTTAGCACTCAAGTGAGTCAAATGGGAGTGGGCAGGGTAGCAAAAAGGACTAGAACAGAACTCGGCCCAAGGGTTGCTTGAGTGCCCCTAGACCTCGCTCAAGCGGTTTACTTCGAGAGTAGCTCCAACAAGCTTTAAAGCCAGATTTCAATAGGAAAAACTCATTCCCTACACTTCCATACACAGAACCACTTACTTTCTAGCCTACCAATTGCATCTCTTAGTGATTAAAATTCATATAGAGCGAGATTAAGTAAATTCAACCTCGAATATGTGATTATCATCTTGTTTTACACTTTTTCATCATTCATTTAGGGGAAAATGCCGCCAAAAGGAGAGAAAATGGTGCGGGTACAAACATCGGGTAATAGAGCTCGTTTTTAGACCACACAGTACCGAGAACTATATAGGAGACAATTTTCCTCCTAGACTATGCTAGTAGAGCGAGGAGTGAATCTTATTAGGGTATCACTATTGCCCCTTCGATTTCCAAAAATGGCGATGATCTTTTTTTTAAGAAATTTTTTTTGTGAAAATGATAATGGTGATTAGCTTGACTTGGACTTAAAGCAAAGTTTATACGTTTGAGCTTGACTTCAAACAAGTGTGTTAGTGTATGCAATGATGTGATAGTGGGAATTGCTGTTGTCGGTATTTTTTTTTTGTCAGGGCGATTAGTAAAGAAGTTAATTTTTTATAATTTTAAAGGAACTTATTGCAAATTTAGTTCAAGTTTTTTAGAGTTTCATACATTTTTTATTTGTCAGGCAATTTAGCAATGGTGTTTTTAAATTCAATTTCTTAAAGAAACTAACATAGATTCCTGTAAAATAAGTCTCTTGAAGTAATAAATTCCTTCATCAATCAAGTTTAATTTCTTGGTTTAATTTAAAGAGGTGTACTAGGCTTAGATGTGTGAAGGTGAGAATTAAAGTTCCAAAAGCTGAGTTTAGTATCCATTGCAACTCTCTTTTTTATTTTTCAACTCTTTTTTCTTCATATCTATTTTGCTGCTATAAATAGAGCAAAAATTTTAGAATATGTTTGGACATAAAATATTAAAACTTATGAATATTAAATGTATCGACATCTGGCAATCTAGGTGGACTAAGAAGATGTCACATGGCAGAATCTGAAGAAAGGCAAGAGATGATCAGCCACAACCATGTTTGAAAAGGGAAATAACTAACTGGAAGTTACCAGTAAGATAATCGTTGATATAAAAAAAATCGTCGAGAACAATGGTTATAAAAGGGCATGTAGTTGAGAAGATGGAGGATACATTAAAACCACCACAAGGCTCACACTCTGAGCATTTTTATGAGTAGTTTTATATTAATTTTATGAAGAAGTTACTGCCGTAATCAAGGCTATTTATTCAATCTTTTTTATAACCGAAGTCCATTCGATTGAATTAATAAAGGAGTTCTCTTTTATTAGTTCCGTGTACTGTGCATTTATCTACCAAATTCATCAAAGGAAGTTCTAAAATAGGGCATTTGAACAATTCACAAACAATCACCTGAAAACTATATGGCGATTGAGATTCTTACGTCGATCAATAGATTTTGGAGTAACAATCTTTTAACACGCCTGGTGGGACAACATTACTAACTTGAATTAAGAAAAATGGTTAGAATGAGAAAACAAGAGATGGTGTTTGGCACCAACGAAATTGTGGAAATGACACCAAATAGTGGCAATCATGAAGCAAGTTCAAATACCAACCTAGTGGAATCTATAAATTCAGGAAATGGCCAATTTAGTTGCCAGATAATTTGCAGATGCAAGAATTTGTGTAGAACTTAAAGCAGATATTGCACAATCCCAATTATGGCATTAGACAAGATTTAGTTAATGTCCTGCATGAGTTAATGAATGTAAAAACACATATTTCAAGACCAATTAATTAGAAATTAACTATCGTAATTAGAAACCAAACGGTAAAAAAAGGAAACACCGGTCTTATGGTACTTGTAGAAAATTAGAGACCACCACCAATGGTGACCAATGAAAGACCAGGCCCACCACACAAAATCATTTTAAGATAATGTTCAAGGGGAACCTGTCGAAATATTCCCTATTTTCTTCCCAAGAAGGAGTCCTAAGGGAAGAAATGGGTCAATGATGGCCCCTGAATTTCTTAGAAGAGGTCGTGAGAGACATGCATTGCCCCTAATGGAACCTAAAGATAAATTCAACCCAAAGGTTAGGGGCAACCCTTTGACCGATTTGAAAATGTAGAAGGCCGCCAAAACATGGCTTTTAATAAGAATTAACTAGTAGAGATAATTCAAGACTTGTATGGCTCTGGCCTTACAAAAACTGGAAGGCTTGTGTTTAGAAAACCATATCCACCATGGATTGACTATGAGGAATTCCCATTGGGATATTAAATCTCAGAATTCTATCTTTACTCTGATGAAGAGAATCAAACGACCATAGAACACATAGACAGATTCACTTTCCAATGTGGGAAAGTTGAAAACAATGGGAATTTGAAAATAAAATTATTCCCATAATCTTTAACAAAGATAGCATTTACTTGGTTCATAAATTTTCCTACCAATTCAATTCAAACTTGGCAAGAAATGAAAGAGCAGTTTCATACTCAATTCTTTATAAATGAACCAGAGGTTTTAATAGAAGATATATCAAGATTAAGACAGAAATCAAATGAATCTACAGAATAGTACATCAACAGATTCAAAAAAGGTAGAAATAAATGTGATGTTTACTTGCCTGAAGTTGAATTAGTGAAACTGCCCCAAAATGGTTTAGACTTTGAACTAAAATTCTAACGAATGGAGTTCAGAGATCTCTTTGAACTCTCAGCCAGGGTCACAGAATATGAGATGTTGCTCAGGTAAGAGTAGCAGAGGAAAACCAATTCACTAGGAACCTATTTTCAATTCTTCGATATAGAAGTTGAAATGGATGCGACACAAATCATAAGAAAAGTCACCAATTATGTGTAATACTTTGAAAAAGATTGAGGACCTTGTGAACAAACCATCTAGTCATCCTTTCAAAAAGGATGCACTCTCAACCTATCAACAGTATTCGCTTGATCTATCAATAAATGAGGCTCTATTTGAAGAGTTAATCAACCTATAATTCATTGTCCTGTCTTAAGGACAAAATACCCCACCAAAAAAAGATAGAAAGGGAAAAGAATAATGTAAATGTCATAATTCATTTAGGCATTCGACTAAAAACTGAATCTATTTTTAGAAATTGTGTGCTTGATTTAATCCAAAAAGGAATGCTTAAGTATGCCACAAAAAAAAAAAAAAGAAGAAGAAACCATGGGTATAGACAAAGACTCATTCCCTAAAGAAGTTAATATTAATTTAGTTTTTATTAATTTGTCAGAAGGCAAGAGGGTTGTTAGTTGGTGGTTGACAAAGAACGGATTGTTTCCAAGATAAGAATACCAGTCCATAATAGGCTTAGTCCTAAAGAGGAGAAGGCATTGGTTATGTGCTTCAGATGTGCCAAAGAGATGGCCAAGCCAGATGCTATACCACTAGATGATGTGGTAAGAGCATTCATTGATAAGGGTCTCCAATTCAACACTATAGGAGAAAGAGATGTACATATCTACAATTGCTTTGAAAAAATATTTGATGGTGTAGACCCAGGCATATTCAAGATATAGGAAAGGTATTATCATGGGCATGGTCCCTATTATTTTCCTAAAATCCAAAAGAATCCAAGAAACATCGGTTACCAAGGCCAAGCCAAGAAAGAAAGGTTGCAAGGGATGGACCATTCGGCTTGACCATTGATGGCCAAGGAAAGTGTTTGGCAAAGGATCAAAAGAAAAGATAGCAGGAAAAGCAGAATCATAAGGGAAAATGGAGATTTATATCATCATAAATGCTAGATCTAAAACAGTGAATCCCCCTGAAGTTCATGATGAAAAATGGCATCATATTCAACATCCAAAATTTTCGTCTGGGGAATCGTATCAAACACTTAACAAAACCTAGAAAAGGAGAGAACAAAGAAAGTTTGTCAGTTGGATGAACAAGTGAGATCCTACTCCCCTTGAAGCCTATTTAGGGCCAAATCCATCGATGGGGAAGTAAAATCCCACATAGACAAGAGAATAAAGAAGGAGATCAAATAAGTCCAAACTAAACAAGACATCATTGATCAAACAAATGTTGAATTCAAGCAGATACTGGATCTATTTGATGGAGAACCAAAGAAGATGCCAAAAAAACCCATCAACAAAAAGAAAAGAGAAAGTGGAAGAAGACGAATACATCTTTTTTTAGATGAGGAGCTTATGGACCTTGAAGACATAAAACCTCTCTTTAGAGATGATGCAACATGCAACATGATAGTGGCTCTGCCTGAAGCATTCAAGGCTAAGACAAGACATGCAAACCAATTAGTAGGAAATGTAGAAGATAACACTAAATTAGTGGTAATCTTCACAAAAACTATGAATAAAACTAGACCTAAAGAAAGGGTTATAAGTGTAGAACAAGGAGACTAGGGTAGTAGATAAAGTGATGTTACACTATCCCAGCAAGGAATTGGTTAAACATCTGAGACCACTATATATACAAGCCCACATCGATGGTCAACCAGTTAGCAAAGTTTTGGTTGACAATATGATAGTGGTCAACATCCTATCCTTAAGGATGTTAAAAGTTTTGAACAAAATAGAGGAATTCATCCTTCATACTAACATCAAAATTAGTACTTTTGTTGGAGGATCATCCTCTGCAAAGGAAATTTTGCATGTACAATTATAAGTGGGCAATAGGAAGATTACAACAACATTCTTTGTGGTAGACTCATCATCCAACTTCAGTGCTCATCTAGGAAGAGATTGGATACACACTAATGGTTGTGTACCATTATCTCTGCATCAAGCATTGATCTTTCTATTAGAAAGTGATGATGAAAGAAGAAAAAGGATGGAAGTGTATTTGCTAGATGCCAACCCTTTCTCTATAGATGCACACAATTTGGAAGTCCAACTCTATCACAAGGATTTGACTTCAATTAGGCAAAGAAATTGCAATAACCAATTCAAAAAATATGTTGAGGAAAGCTTACATCAAATCTGCCATGACTTGGCTAGATCTAGGTTTTTTCAGGCTAAATTAGAAAGTGAATGATCCACAGAAGTTAACAAATAGGATCTGCAAGAAGTCCTAGAATGGAAAATGGTTGCCATAAATCCATGCTAAAAAGGTTATCAAGATATACCTTGGAAGAAGGTGAAGACATTGGGTGATGCTTTTGTTGATTGGGCTAAAATTATTGGGAATTAGTCCAAAAAGAAGGAGTTAGAATAAATGGGTACAAAAGAAGATGACCATGTAAATTGGATATCGAATAAGAAGTTATACACCAGAAAGCTTTTTAAGGAGTCAAGGGGATATTTGATGGAACCTCTAAACATGGATGCCACAAAAGATCAAGAGCAAGCCATCTATTATTTGAGTAAGAGGATTGAATAATTTGTAAGTGTAATTCCTCTGTAATAGGAAGGTTTTGTTTGGTTTCATTTGGTTTTGTATCTTTTAAGCCATGAAATGAAAACTTTCATTTATTTTCATTCATTATTTTCAACCACTGTTTGATGGTTTTAATGATAATATCATGTAATGAATGAGATAATAACAAAGGTTATGGGGTCATAGATGAAACGATATTTCTTTTGTATTAATCAAAAGACCAACTGGCCAAGTTACATATGTACAAGATTATAAAAAGATCCAAAGTAAACGATGCAGTCTACTAAAAATGCTAGGATAGAGGAAAGTAGAGCTTAAAGGTATCCCACTCATTTGACAGTAGTTTCAATTATTGTTGGTCATGCCTCAAACTTTTTGTTGCAACCAACAATTTACCACTTTTATCTTGGTAGTTAGTCGGTGGTTTCTTGGTATTTAAAAGCAAACTCTCCCTTTCTTGTCTTATTTTGGCTATATTCTACACTATCTTTGACAAATTTTCTCTGAGTTCCATTTTTTCCTACAGTAAGATGGCATCTTGTTGTTTTAGTTTGTCCTCACTTTTTTTTATTTGAAGTAATTTGAGGAGCAAAGACTTTAACATAATCAATAAAGTCTATATTATTCTTCATTTCATCTTGGAAATAGCAGGCGTGTGAGATTTTGGTCTAAAGATGAGTGCCCATATAGCCCACATGATGTTGTTGTTGTTCTGTGAAGTAAGCAAACAACAACAGTAGAAATCTTGGCAAGGCAGGAGATTATGATAGAGGCCTTCTTGGATGAGTTGATCGAAGGAAAGCTCAAATTGTTTGAAGAAATGTAAGAATTTTTACTTCAAAGCTTCTTCAATAGGAGGGTGAGAAATGCTAGAAGTAGATACAAAATCAACTATCCTTATGAATTCATCTACTTTATGATAGATAGCTTCAATACCAAAGTCTGAGATTTTGATTTGAGAGGCAGATTCAAGCATTGACTGCAAAAGAAAGAAGAAAATTGGTTAGGGAACAACAAGAAAATATACATGAGAAATGAAGCAATAGAAGGATTGTTGAGAAATTACCTACTTCATAGAAAAATTAAATGGAAAGGACTTCTTCAGTTGATCTGTTTGGCCATCAGGATTCACCAAAGGGTTGTTAGTAGGAATTGGTATAGTAGGATCCTAGTATGCAGCTTCTTCAAGAATAGGACTTGGTTTAGTAGGAAGGACTTGCTGAGGAGAATCGGATTGAGGAAAGTCACCTTGACGCTCAATGTAAAGCACATGAATTGGAATGGTAGAGTCTTCGCAAACAAGTTCCTCAGGAATGATATTAGTCTCAATAGGATTATTTTGTTGAGGAGGTGTTAGTTGACCCTCAATAAGCAAGAAATACATATATTGATTGATAAGAATGACAATGACTATAGCTGCCATTGTGTTGCCTCCTTGGTCCTCTAGGATAATTGAGAAGAATGGTTAAGACTACTATGCTCTAATGGCATAAACAACTTTTTATCCTCCCTTTGAAAGAAAAGAGAATGAGACATTATCAAGCATTGGTCAAAAGAGGAAAAGAATGAGAAACATGAAGATATGTGTTTCTTACTTTAGAAGCCATTTTGGATCTTTTTCCAATTTACTTGTCTTTAGGGATAAGCTTGCTAATCAACATGTCCCCATTGTTATATAGAGAAGGAATTACTTCATTATCCCCCTTTAGAGAAGGATCAGCTGACATTGGCAATGGAGGTCCCTTCACGGAAGTTGTCTCTTTTGATATATCCAAAGAAGAGGGATTACTTGTCTTTTTGTGAAGAAGAGGAATTTCTTCAATCTCTTGCTCATCAATGGTAGGCATCTACATGAAAAGGGTTAACCCTCTTTGAGGGATAAACAGCACTATCATGAGCATCGATAGCAGATTGTAGCAAACTTGCAGAAGAACCTCTTTGTCTTTTCTTCTTTGGCTCCTCAATTAAGACTGTCCACTATTTGGATTAGTAGGGGGAGAAGGGACAAGAATGAAAGCCTCAATTGTTTTCTTCTTTCTACTGCCAGAAGTTTCATTAGCTTTTCAATTATCAAAACACAACTTGGATACATATTCATCTATAGAATAGATGAAGATTAAGGCTGAAATATTCTACCACCACTCTGAATGAAAGGAAGATTGGAAATATGCCAAATTGTTTGGCAAAACTTACTAGGATTGTAGCTTTCAAAGCTACAGTTGAAAATTTTAGAGGCAAATACAAAGCCTCCCACATGAAGATAACGAGGCAGAAACACACTACTTTGGAAAATATGCTGCAATTTATTAACCTCTCCAGAGGTAGTATGGCCTAGGCAAAGATTCAAGAAGCCAAACCTCGAGAAAATAGGCATAAAGCCAAGTCTAGAAGATCTCGAAGGTTCCTCCACAGCTGATGGTAATCCTATTGTCTATAAAATTAAAAAGACCTTTGAATAATGCCCTAAAACAAAAAAGGGTCAAGGCAAGTTTCTTTCTTTTAGCCAATTGAATGACTGCTCAAATATATTCTTTGGTCACCTTAAAATCAGGAACACAAAGAACAAATCAATAGAGCCAATAAAGAGGAAAGGAAAAATGCTCCACAAATGAAGAGTTAAGAGACTGAGAGGCAAATAAATGATTAATAAGTTCACTATACCCCATATTGAAACGGATATTGATGAAGTCACGACTAGTATCGGTAGAAATGCAAGCTTTATCTCCATATCTGTCGATGGAAATCCTGTTAGATGAAAATGTCCAGTATTGTTAGGGACATAATAACAATAGGAAGGAACATGACATTGCATGATTGGGATCAGAAACACGCGACAGAGCCAATTAGCCACCGATTCATGTGCATTTCTGGAGAGCTTAATCATTTCAAAGATACTTGAACGTCTCCATTGAGGGCGAAATAAGGCTCTAACTTTGCAACCCAATTGACTCAATGTTGATCAGGGTTAATCCATGAATGAAGAGGATTAGTCCCCTAATTTTAGGACTTACATAGGAGTTAGGACTGATTCAACATTAGGGTTTCACCTTCGTGAACAAGGTAGTGGTTTGAGAATCCTTCATAGACATATGACTTAAAGGAGGGACCAAGATCAACAGTCCCACTAGAACTGGGGAGTAGGAATTAGAATCCTATGGTCTGCCGAATCATGTGTTGTTTGCTTAATGTCAGTATGAAATCTCGATGAGAAAGGGATTTTAGATGAAGATGAAGATGGAGGGTTTTGCTTCTTTAGAGCCATCTCAAGCAGTGGAAAGAGTAATCGCTGAAAGAGAAGGAGGATAGGAAGAAGTAAGAAAAAAGAAAAAAGAAGAAAGTGAAATGAACAGTTCAGCCACCAAAACTTTTTAAATAGGTGTTTTGAAAGAAGCGACGATCGTGCCCAGTCATTTATTGGGGTTATTAATTAAATCCAATTAAATGAGGGGGATATTGTTTGGAAATAAAATATTAAAACTTATGAATATTCAATGTGTTGGCATCTGAAAATCTTAGTGCACTAAGAAGATGTCACATGACAAAATCTAAAGAAAGGTGGGAGATGAGCAGCCCAACCATATTTGAAAAAAGAAATAACTAATTGGAAGTTAACAGTCAAATAATCATTGATGGAAGCAAAACCATCGTAGACAATGGCTATAAAAGGGCATGTAGTAGAGAAGATAGAGGATACATTCAAACCCTCCACAAAAAACACGATTTAGGCATTTTTGAGAATAGTTTTAGATTAGATTTAAGAAGCAGTTACTATTATAATCAAGACTGTTTATTCAATCTTTCTTGTAACTAAAAAATTAATAAAAGAATCCTCTTAGTTCCCTATATTGTGTGTTTGTCCATTAAATTTATCAAAGAAAATCCTGAAACAAAGTATTTGAAGCCCTCACAAACAATTGCCTGAAAACTATCTGTCAAACGATCTTAATAGATTTTGGAGCAATAGAAAACCATTTGGATTTTTAATAGGAACCTAATATAACAAAACAAAGTGTCTAACTATATAAGAATGTAACAATAATACTGCAATTCAACCAAGTAGAATTGTAAAAAAAAATTAATTTTGATTAATTTGAGTTTTGCTCATGTTGTGTATTTTAGGGTTAACAACACTTTTGGTCCCTAAAGTATGCTCATTTTATCAGTTTGGTTCTCATTATATTAATCTTTTAAATTTAGTCCTTAAAGTTTCAATTTATGTCACTTTAGTTCCTAATCAGACAATTTGTCAAATAATTTTACGGAAGTAACCATGTGTCATTCTTTCAGATGGCATCACGTGATAATTACATCAAAAATTTAACTGTTTATCTATGTATGAATAATTTAAATATGAATTGAATATTTTAGAAATCAAATTAACAAAATTAATATTTTAAGGATCAAATTGTCAAAACACACTTTAAGGACTAAAAATGTTATTAACACTTAATTTTATTTTTGATTGCGGTTCATCTCTAAATCCCCTTCTCTTGCTTTCTTTCACATATTTAGTTGATTGCATTCACACCATTGTGATTTTTTGATTTACCACTATTTGCATAGAAATCACTCTTTGCACCATACCAAAGATTAATTGGTCATTGAATAAGGTTGAAATTGTTTAACAGAATGTTTTTAGAATACACCATAAATTTGCTTTTAAAAAATAGTGGGCCCATATTATATTGACCGAAGATTATCTTCAGTTTTTTTAGTTGACGATTTTTTGTGTGATAAAGTGTCTTCAAGCACTGGAATTTATTTGTGATTTTTTATTTATTACGTAGTACATTCAGGCACAACCAATTACTAATAGTAAAATACAAGATATCAACATTTCATTGTAACGATGATATACAATTAAACTCTTACATATACAAAAAACTGATCACCTACAAAAGCCATGCACATAAAATTTCAAAATAAAGTTAAACCCTTTTTGCAACACCAACCAGTGTTGCCATAATCTTCCAAGGACTGCAATACAACGAGCCGTCTTGCAAATCTCTGTGGACTTTTGATTCTTTAAGAGCTAGACCATTCGAAGAAGACGTCGATGAAGACGAGCAAGAACTTGAATTACCAAACGGAAATTCAAATTCTCTCTCAGAGTTGCTATGCTCAGAGGTTTCAAATTTATCAGAGGCAATATTATCATCATTTGTCTCTCCTGGTGCTTCCACTTTTTTCTTGCTTTTGCTTTTCTTGTTTCTCTTCCAAAACAAAACCCACCTTCTGTTTGAGTCTTTAGGCTGGTCGTGAACACAAGGCCTAGGAAGCCCCAAACTCTGCATGGCCGGTGGAGGACTGAGTGGAGGAATTAGTCTGCCTTCCGGCAAATTTTTTGGTGTCCCGGGACGCCTCTCCCATTTGAATGGCACCCCTTCAGCACTCCGATAATATATACGTGAGGATTGGCCGACGGGGGACTCTCTTGACAGAATTCTGTTGAAGTGGAAACCATCTCCATGAAGCACAGAAACTCTTTCTTTCCCTTTGCCATCCTCTTTTTCCATTGAACTATGAGTATAATGTTGGTACTTATTGGTATAACCTTTCCAAGGTTTTGTGGGTTATTAGAATTCTGATGATGAATTATAGAATGAGGCTGCAAAGTTCAAGAAAAACTAGGTGTGTTGAAGACAGAATAAAGTGATCGATCAATTGCATATATAGAGAACTCCCATTTCAAAGGCAAATGATGGAGTAGTAGGGCACATGACGCTGTTGTGTTAAACACCAAACAAGTTGACTTTTGGGACAAAATACATTAATGGCCCATAGAGAATGTAATTCAAAAGTGTCCATTCTAGTCCTTAAAGCATGCATAAAATATTACTTTAGTCCCTTGATTACTTGAGGGATCAAGTAATGTTGTTGATGTTGTTAATTATATCCCTAAAGTTTTCAGATAGAATTTAAATGGCCCTTAAAATTGCTAACAGAAATATACCATATTTACCATGTATGTTCAAACACAAAAATGTCGTGTGTGCCTCAATTTAAACGCCGAGTATCACTTCAACTCTTTAAACTAAAAGGAGAAAGTTTTAAGATACAATTGACAAAGTTGATACTTGACAAAACAAGTGACATTTCTTGAATAATTTTATGGAACGGAAATGTAGTTAGTCAAATGCATGTGACATTTTCCATCAACACCTTAAACATCTATTATCCATTCGTACATTTTCAATTTGAAAACTTTAAGGATTAAAGTGATATATTTGAAAGAATGTCTATCAAAGTGAGGCGAAGTACATACTTGTGGGACTAAAAATGTATTTCTTCTCAGACTTCTAGTTATTTTGCTTATGGTCTTCATGTCTTTTTTCTACATCCGTGTGCTTTACTTTTATGTTCTTTTTACTGTATTTATACGACTTGCATACTTTTTACATGGTAAGCAAAGAAATTAGCTTTGTGATGAAGGTTACGTTAAAAAGGTTTGAGCATGTTAGAAGTTCTGAAGCGCGTGCAATTACCAAACCCTGAAGTTATGGCTAACTTTTCTTGACTTATAATCAGCACTCCAGTCTGGGTTTTTGCTAAAGCAGGAAGCTGATATCGGCATTTGTTGGCCCCAGATTTTCCATTCACGCTAGGCTCTGTGTCTGGGTTATGTCATTTTCGATTCATATCGTTTTCATCTTATGTTCAGATTGACATGCTTGATTCGTGAACGAAAAATTCTAGAGTTAGAACTCTTTTCTTTCAACAAAATCTACCACACGTACGTTGTCCATGAGTTGAGAATTTAACAAAATCTACCACACGTACGTTGTCCATGAGTTGAGAATTTATCTTCTTTTTTTTTGGTGGAGGAAGGAGATTTGAACCCCTAACCTCAAGAAAGAAAAGAGTATCATTAAACTAAAGGCCATTGGTAATTGAGAATTTACTTAATCCACATCCTAACAAACGAAATCCTGTACTATTCATACACTACCAGACAATACTAGATCAAGAATTGAAAAATAAAATAGTTATTTATTTCATACAATATTAGCAAAACGGTTTGTTAAATCAAAATCGAGTTATTCATGTTTGTAATAATCTTACCCTTTTTTTTTCTCTCATTTCTTCAAGTTGGTGCTAGGTTCAATTCGTATACGGTCGACCCAAACCCATCTTCAATTGTCACCCAACTTCAATTGTATGTTATCATATTGCAAAGAAAATAAGGCATTGTGGAGGAACCTTGACATTGATTCATTGAATTTGTACTACTTTAATATTTACAAACTTTCGTTGACCTCTTGGGTGTTTTTATTCTCTGCATGTATCTTTGACTAGGCAATTAGAAATGATTATATTAGCTGGATTATATGTAAAGTACGTTCTAACCAAAAGTTGTAAACCAAATCGAAGAAAAACAGGCCTTCATGTAAATAACAAATGCTCACCGGACTCTAGAACGAAACCCCACACGATTGATTTGGTAAGAAATGTCCTGTGTAAACACTCTCCGTTTTCATGAATCAATAAGATTTAGGAACATTGAAGGAAGAACCCCAAGAATGTGTAGCATTCAATGCACAAACAAAAAAATTTTATGGTCGGCACACAAGGCCTGCCAGTGAACGTATGGCCATCGATCAAGTCAAGGGACCGGGTTTTAATCGGACTTAGCAGGCCAGAAAACACGATTGTAGTTCTTTTCTTGGTTTAAGTCCCTTGGCGTAAGATTTATGTTTGACCAGCGAGATTTGTCAGTGATTGCATACATATGAAATTTACTTCGGATCCAAATGGCATGCTGTGAGAATGGTTGCAGTTGCCCCCAAAACAAAAGTGTTCCCTTTGCTTGGCCCTTTTCGAATTAGAACCTGGTCTCTGGCCTGCAATAACCCCTTTAACCATCTTCCCTAGATGATATCGTGTAAGAACTCACATACAACCATAACTTTAAGTTTATTCATATCCCTGCCTTTATTCCGTTAGCTTCCAATGTGTTCCTCACAATTTCTCCAGTTTGAAAATACGCCTGGGACAAATGAATACTTCAAAAAGTTTCCCCACTTGTCGTGTTTCTTACATTCACCTTCAACTATGATTATTACTTTTATAAGTGTCAAGTGCATAAATTCATAACAAATTGAATGAAAAAACACACTTTATCCCGAATTTACATGATTATGTTTCACTTTGTCACATATTTTACTGATATTGTGAATATTTTCTATTCAAAACACAACAGAAGCTTAGTTTTGAGACAAAGCTAGCCCAATTCAAAAAAGAGAGAGGAAACAATGAAAAAAACTCAATAATAGAACGATGTAATTAAATGATTTTGAATTTCAATCGCAAGGAGCTGAATGAGAAGAAACTCAATGCACGATTTTATAGTAGAGATATAATTCAAAAACTACCGTCAACTATAACCCTTAGGGCTCATAATACACAACATAATCGTTAGATAATAATTATTTAATCCAATCGGTTGTTTGATTATAAAATTATTTCATTTTATTAATGTTGAATTAACAAAAATACCCTCAATCAGTGTTTGTTATATTGATGACAACTTAATTTTATTTGTTAGAGGGCTATAATAGTACCTGAGTAGAATAATACATTTTAGTTTGATTATAATATAACCTCTTTTGGTAATATTAAAATACTTTCATAATACAGGTCTATTATATAAAAAATATACGATAAATATACAATTAATATACATTTTTAAAATTAATATAGTATCAAATTTACTTACCAAACAAAATATTAACACCGATTAAATAAAAAATAGTACAATCTAATATTTAATCCCCTCATAATACGTCTACCAAACGAATCCTTAGAGAACAATATTCCGTATATAACATAGATGACAAATGATGGGAATATCTTATCAAGGTAATCGTATTTATTTTGATAGATATGCTCTTCAACCACTTCAACCCACTTGGATCACGTCTAGACAAATAGCATGTTCCAAAAAAAAAAAGGAAGACAAAAGCTTACGTGACTTTATGACTTGAATAACTACATACCCTCCTAAACCATTATACAGCTTTTTTACACATGCCATTAGTCTACACACTAACAACTTTCAAGTAATTCAACTCTAGTATTATGAATAACTCAAGTGTTGGATCAAATCCTACGAAAAACAGAATATAATAGTAAAAGAAAAACAAATCAAAACAGGGTAGAAATTTTATTTTGGACAGTTCATCAAATGTCTCAATACCATAGTTTTAAAATCGAGTTTCTCTCCATATTTTACTTATCAACAAAAACAAAAAATCGAGATCCTACCTTAGATCAATGGGGGAGGTTAAAGGATCGGAATCAAATCAAGAATCATAAAATCTTACAAATTGAACAATAAACAATCTTCGTATATATTCAAAAGACAAATACAGAACTTAAATATATGAATAAACTTTGAGAAATTATAATTTGAGCATTGAAGCGAGTTAAAAATCATCAAAGGTGAACTATTAATCGCATAGGATTTTGCAAAGAGAAATAAGATAATTTAAATATTTTGATACTAACTTTCAAAAAGAGACGGAAATATTAAAAGATTATTGAATAAACAACTTTTACTGCTTAGTGTCCAGCAAATAAAAAAACCAATACAGAATGAAAAATGATCATTCGCCAAAAGAGGAGAACAAACTTACCTATAATTCTCAATGAGAGACAAACAAATGAAGAGAGCGTTAGGTAATGAAAAGAACTTTCTGTGATTTTTGTCATTGAAATTCCCAGATAAATTGACACTTATACAAAACAATCACAGTTTGATCGAGTCTTTTAAGTGTTAGAACAATATATATAAAGAAAGCTAGTTCAACAACTAAATGAAGTTTCATAAACAGAACAACTTGATAAAAAAAAATTGCAATTCAGTTGATAACCTACGATCCATTAAGACCTAGGATCATAATTCATTAAGATCCTATGAATTATGAATTTTGTAAGAGACTCGGATCAATTTGCCAATACTATATTGTAAAAATGTAAGATCCAGATGAAGACTCTGATAACCATCCTTAGTAATACACTTACAATAAACTATTGAAGAATGATAAATGTCACTTAAATGCATACAAATCGCGAGTATTGTCTAATAGGCATACAAATTCACTAAGGAACAGCTAGCTACTGATCACATTACCATACAACTTAAACGTAAACCTTCGAGGTCCAATCTTAGATAGATTGATTAGTACATGTAACAAAAGGTTGGCTCGAATCATTTGATGGCTTCACAACCCCTTCAAGCAAATGAAATAGTTAGATGAGTACCTATTATTGAAGTATAGGTACATAAGTTAGACTTTCTCTACCAACTTAAATTTTTAGAGTAGATGATTATTCAACATGATATCAAAACAGAAAGTATTTTGTTCGAATCTCGCCATCACCCTAATTATTAAAAAAAATTTCACATGCTAAACCCAAAATCTAACCAACATGTGAAGGGGCATATTAAAGTATAAATACATAAGTCACACTCTCTCTAATTGCTTAATTTTTTAGAGTATATGGTTGTTGAACACCTATAACAGAAAGACTTTGAAACCTACAAAACCAAGTTTGACTAGTAGTATTAGTCTATTTGTTTGTACCTAGTCTGATTTTCTCCACTTGCATACCTATGCCAACTGACAACCCCAACCATCCTGCCAAGCCAGGATTACTGGGAAAACTTGGCATTCTTCTATTATCTCAGAATATTGTAGGGCATTCCCTTTTAAACAAAAAGTAAAAAATATGAAATGAATGGATAATTTTTACAGGTCGAAAAATAGGTTCACGGTGGCACTGGGGTATGGGCCTATATTCAATTAACAATTCAGATTGAATGAGTGGCTTCTCAGAATCCTTTCAAAACAGCATTAGCTGCCAACTTTGAGAGTGAACAGTTCTATTAGCATAGTGAAGTTCCAGGCAACCATCAATAGAAATGAATCAAAATAATCATGCTTGTTTTCCCACATTGCCACATCTAATCACAAGGGCAACTTCATATAATTGTATTAGGTGAGAAACTCAATTTAGGATTAAATGGTTCCTAAGTGGCAAGGCAAGAAGGCAGCATATACTCTATACCTCGGGAGGAGATATCGAGCCCCTATCAGAATTTAAGTGGCCGCTGAGTCTCCTGCATAATGTCGTATAACTTCTTAGATATTTACTAGCCGGGAGGAGAAAAAAGAAGTGAGGTCCCACAAAGTATTACCTTGGCCTATCAGACTTGGCAAGATGCTTAGACATTATGGATGCCTGCAATGTGACAGGATTAGATTTCATCATTATCCCAATGAAAAGAAAAATTGCACAGCAAACATGTTTCAAAAATGGCAAATAATCAGGCTGCATTTCAAAATGCCCACACTCGCACCGTGAAGCATAAGGCATGAACACAACCGGAGGGAAAATTATGATGGCTATTAAACTTCTATTTTTAGTTAAGAGTTGACAATACTTCCACAAAGACCAACATTGAAAAAAAAGGGTCACATTGTTACCAAGAAGAAAGAAAGAAGGAAATGTCAACACAACGAAATCCATGTCTCACATGTAGGACTCATATCTAGAATCTTACAGAAGACTAATAATCAGTTACTTCAAAATATATGCATAAGAGCATGCTTTGAATATACATAACTAGCTCCAAAACTATTATCGTCTTTGTTATCCTGCATATGGAACTTGCTTTGCCGTTCCAATATCTAAGGCCAAAGGCTACATAACAATAATATAAAGATGTGTGCGTGGATATGTGTGTATGTGATGCAAAACTAAGTTTATTCTTCAATCTTCAGGGTTCCTCCCTGTGAATGTGGATATGCAAGTTTTATGTAACAGATCCACAAGCAATTGACTTGTCCTTAACGTGTCATAAAATTACACTCCTGTCAATGTCTATAAATAGTCAAATGCTAGCCTACATGTAATTTGATTACAAACATTACTCCATTGATAAGACCAGCAAATATGCTTGGTTCACCGGAGACTACTTTAAAAGGTTCATTGCGTGCATTTATTGGGAATAAACGGACATTTCAAAATAAAATTCTATAGTAAACATCAAAAACCCTCCCTGAAGTTTCTGATAATTTCAGGGAGCTACTATCTTGTTCGCAATATATAGAAACCTGCTAAACATGGTATTACAGTACACATACCCCCCCCAAACTCAGAACTTGCTAGTCCCTAGTAAGGCAAACAACAAAAATAAAAAAACTAACCAAAATAAAATAAAACCACTTTCGTAGGCTTCACAGTTGCATTTATCATATGTAACAAGCCTTTAAACCGCTAGGTTCCCCCTAGTGAACGAGTATAGTCTTGTGAGAGTTTTCAGAAATGATACCCAAAAACATCAACCTGTGATCAAATATCTGAATAATAATTTTATAACACAAATTGCTATCACAATATAAAAATTTTAAGTTGTAAGTCTTTTTATAAACACATGCAAAGCAAAACATAGAACTCTACGCTATATAAATGCATGCACTTATCATGTTCCTATATAAAATCGTGTGTAGTGTGAATTTATTATACCAAGTTAACAATTTATCTGGTAATCACCTCTACAACTATCAACTATTCGTCTTAATGTCAAATCTCACTAGATAATTCATTCATAAAAGATTCTCTCAGATTATAGTGACTATTTCCTCAAATATAACATATGAGAAGAAGATATTTAAATCAAAACAAAATAATGCTTACATGTCTATTAAAAAAACGTAATTCAAAAGAAAAGGAATTGACATAGTCTCATGAAAGGAAATCAACACACAATAAACAAATAATCATCATTCTTTTCCTTATTCACATGAGTTATGCATCTACCAATACACTCTTGAGATTAGATAGGTCTTTATTTAAGGTTGTAATGGGGCCTTTGGATTAGGGTTTTGAAACGAATGATAGGAATTCAAAAAGTTATCCTGAGAGAACATTACATTACACAACCAAACTTCTTTCCATTGCCTTTCACTCTTCAGTTTTTAGAAGCACAATTTTCAGCACTAGCTCATATATATATTTTTTAAACTCATGCTTGCTATTTTTTCTCTATTTTATTTTTTTTTTAGCAAGACAACTGAACGTATATATTTTTTTTTCAGCAAAATATCTAATGCAAGTATTCACAAGTATGCAATATTTTTCTTTTTTTCACTATCTTGAACATCTTTTCCCAACCAACATCTTCCAAATTACATAAACAATAAAAAGCTCAATCTAGGGATAACCAAGAGTAAATGATATTTTTTTTATTGGCTTGGTTATTATATGTTGGGTATAAAAAATAAAATTTTGCTTCATAGGCTCAATCACGGCTTCTAGGGATAATAATATTCCAAGAATAAGGCTCAGACTCAAATAATATCAAAGATAGCCTAAAATCATATCTCAAGAGTTTTTGATAACACACTTCCCATACAAATAATTTAAAGTCAAACAATTATTCATAATATTGGTGTTGACCAAAACAAAAATAATGAGATTATTAAAGGAGATTAACTAAATAAAAATATTCTTTATTGAGTAAATGTAAATAACACTTCAAAAAAGATTNTTTTCTCATGTCAGCCTAAAAAAAGAGTCAAACTACCCAAATTACCCTTGAAAAGCCAAGCAAACCATAACAATTCGTCATATCATGGAAAATGCAACACTACTGTTATCTTCTTTTCACCCACAATGAATGAGGTTTCAGGGTTTAAACATCAGCCAAGTTGTATCCGACTTGGCCTCCAATGATCCGAAAAGCATAGACAATACAAAGATATCTCGAGTCTCACATGAATCGGTCCTGATTTAGTACAACTTGGTGCAAGTCAGACGATTCACAACTGAACCGAATCAATACACACAATATGGCTCACCAAATCTCAGATAACAGTGAAATGCCAAAGAAAAAGGCAAAAGAGATGAAGTTGGAGACTCACATTCCCGAAAAAGACCCAACTTGCAATAAAAAACCAACCAAAAAAATGGATTAATAGGAAAGAAAGGGAAATGGTAGATCACAGCTTGCAGAACCCCAAAACGTTCTCTGCAATTTTTCAAGCCTAAAAGCAAAAAACCACAAGCAATTGTCCACTATTAAACCCTAAATCAGATTCCTTTGCCATTACATAGACAAAACAATGAATTCCTAAATTTTGTAACACAAATCTGTAAATGTCCTTTAATATAGAGATCCCCTCATCCTCCTTCATCTTCTTCTTTGTAGCAAAGACCCAACATGGTTGATAGCACATCACAGCTCTACACTATGGCAGAGTATCTTCCTTTGATAGCTTTGCTATCATTCTCTTTCTCTTCGCCACTCAGGGAAGCTCTCCCTTCTCATCTCCTAACTTCGGTCTCTCTCTCTCTCTCTCTCTCTATCACACACAAAAGGGAACCAAAAGAAATGAAAGACAGTGGCCCAGTCTGTCCTTAAATGTCTAGGTTATGTTATTTTTGTTCCCCTCTAATTTCCATTTTTAATAGGACTAATTTTTGTTTTGTTTTCTGTAAATATTGCTCGATTCTTAAATGTGTAGGTGAAGGTTTTTTTTGGTGAGTAAAGTTAAATATTTAATATATTTATAAATATTTTATTTGTAACACATATCTGTGTTAATGACTTAAACATGTTAAATTAATATTTTTATTAGGTTTTTGCTTTTATATGTAATTGGGCATATAGTAAGGAGAATGATCCATAGATATACGTAAATTAATGATAAACATTCACGATAACGTCCTTGTAATCCATTTTTACTTTGTTTGATGCGATAGGTAATGTATTTTGAACATATGATGCATCCACATTATTTATGGTATTTAAAAATTTTTGTGATTTTTTTGGACAACCTATTCTAGTATTTTGAGTGTATCGACTTATACCGTGTGGCAATGACGCAACCAATGTGTATCAATATCTTCCGAGTCGATGACCAATACTAAGACTTTGAACCATGTCAACCATTGTGCTGTTGTTACCCTCTTCATTTTCCTCTCATTCCCTCTCTTTTGTGTCAATTGAATAACATAGGTACCTAGACATCCATAATTTATAAATAATCCACCAATAAAACTCTCATAACCATGCTCCCTAGCATACTTTGAAAACAACCTGGCACATATTGAAGTAAATATTTGTTGCAATAGTGATAGTACAATACCAAATTATTGACACGTGATATCATCATCTATATGGACATAGTGAGACCTACATAATCGAATCAATCACCACCACATCTACTAATAACTACCAAATGTGCATGTAATGTTCACCAGACCATACGGTAGTTTATTATTTGATGATGATACCTCGTGTCGATCATATTGTAGTACCACCATTGAAATGAATATTTAATCAATAGTTAGTCCCCATCACTCTATAATCCACCGAAGCTGACCGTGCTATAAATTTATGAGATAACCCAATTGATCATCTAACACTTCTCTATTGCAAACCCCATGCCATGAACCATCTCCTCAATAAACCAAGCAACACACAAACAGGTATACTATCTCAACAAAACCATCATTGACCATCCAATCATCATCATCAACACGTGATGGTTTGATACCAAATCATCATTAACACATGATATCACCATCTAATAATAAACCTTCATATGGGTATAGTGAGCTCTACATAATCCAACCACCACCACATCCCCTAATAACTACCACATATGCATATGAGGGTTCACCAGAACACATAGTAGTTTATTATTGGATGAAGATACCATGAGTCGATCACGATGTGATATAAACATTAAAATGAATACTTGATCTACATCCAGCCCCCATCACTCTATAATCCACCAAAGTCGACCACGCTATAAATTTTTATGACAACTCAATTGATTGTCAACCACCTAATATTGCACCACCACCTCTTGGTCTAACCTCATCCATTGCCCCCATATACCAAGCATCATTTACACACAAACATGTACACTATCCCAACACAACAATCATAGACCAAAGTCCATGATAATATGTCAATAATAAAGTCATCTTTTAATTTGCACAAATGGTAACAGTTCACACCTGCTCTTGAATAATGCTCCTTGCCTCAACAAGTTGAGCTTCCAGCTCAAGCTCTCTCTCAGTTACTTCAGAAGTTACTTCTGCTTCTTTTTGTGCATCTTGTAGTTGACCCATCCGCTCCTATAAATTTAAGAGCAGTAATGCAAGCATTAAGAATTTCTCATCAAGACAACCATCAAAAGAAAAAAAACATGTCAAAATTACCTTTATAGAGGCCATCTTATTTCTAAGACTTTCTTCTATTTGATCTCTAGCCATGTGAAAAGGCAAGTCAAAGACATCCTGCAAGGTAAGAAACTCTTAATTCTCACTTTCGAATAGAGCATTTGACTTTTCAGGTAACAATCCATATGCATCATTTCCAAAATTCTGGCATACCGTCCGCCCGCCCAATGGAGAGTTTGAGGGGTCAGCATCCAACCTTTCATTGACGGGAATCGCTTGCTTGGATGATCCATTTGGAGCATTTAAGAAATCACGCATGTCCACCTATAAACAAGCAACAACTTATAGAAAATGAGAGCATCTTACAACCTTTTTCAGACCCAAAAGTGTATATAGTTTGGACCAATCTAAGAGGGTGCATCAAGTTGTATAACAAGGACTAAAAAATTTTAAACATTAACATAACTATACAATCTTGACAATTGGAAGACCATATCACTATGCATTTTCCCCTTTATACGTTCATGAACGAGAGTAGTTTTATCAGGACACATTTACCATCATGCTTTCCTCAGATTATCTAAGCATGCATTCCATTACCAATCCATGCATGGATTCTTTCAAATATTGAGTTGACAATCACTCCGCCGTTTTATGTCTTTCATTTTCTCAAGATATAAGATAGTAAATAATAAATTTCCAATCATGCGGCCATTCAGCATGCACACACAAAAATAGAGATAGAACAGAAAATTGAAAATACAGTCGCATAAAACAACTTAAGACACATAAGTTTATATGGATTTCTGATGATGCCATACCAGATTCCATCTTCACATGTACAACAGTCAATAGCGACAAATAAGCATAGACAGGACCATTCTCGCCAGCCTTTACAGCCTTGGAATAAGTTTTTGTTGCTTAATTGTAAATCAAACTGTATAAAGCACCAATACAACAAACCTACAATTATGCTGCCTATGGTTGACCACATGGCGATTTTTGGTTCCAGAGAGCTTCTAGAGCTTGAATTTTCGCAAAGTAAAAGAAAAGTTCTAGGATTTGTTAAAAGAGCAGCAATGTGTCTTCAAAATGGCATGCTCAAGGAAGATCAGAAGAAACTTAACAGGGGTTGTGGTTGCAAAAGGTATCAATGTATCTTAAAAGTGGCATGGTGAAGAAATCAAGGAGTGTGTTGTAACTTTCTGCACAGCATGTGTTATGAATTTTGTTGTTGAATCAAAATCCAAAGGGCAGAATTTGGGTTACAGTAAATTAGGAATTGATAAGGCAATAAACAAGAACGTTTGGAGACTGTTCTGATTGCTGTCAGCAAAACTCATAAACAATAAGCTTAGTCTTGTTTATGATTTTTTAGTGGTTACGACCAAATTTTTTAGATGATTGGACTTGGTAAATAAAGAATTTTTGTTATTTAAAACAGATATTCCGCTAAGGTCAACATACCGGTATCGGCTACCATATAACATACGATCATCGTTCAATACTTGAGAATACACTTCAGATACACACCCTACATTTTAATTAATAAATAAATTATTTGAATACATAGCATATACTTAATCCAAAATGAATGTGCATCGGATATGGAAGTGAATACAAAGAGCAATATGTAGAATTTTTTATTATAATCTCTACGCTATTTTCTTGAATTCACGTACAATACAACAAAACAAATATAGAAAAATTCATATGACTTTAAAGACACATAGGTGTTTTGTAAGCATTATCTACTATCAAATGTCAAAAGAGCCTAAAATAATTAATTACACCATATCTCTTGACAAAAAATACTTCTAAACAAACAAACTAGTTAAATATGTGCTTTGATTGCTTTAATCAGTCACGGTCTCTACGTATATTGCCATTATGAGACGATGCATATTTCTTTCAAACTAAAAATTGCTAAATTTTGGTATTGTTTTTAAAAATTTACTAGAACTTTTATTTATGAAGTCATCAGATAAGAGTAAAAATATAAAACGCAATCTCTTATTGACGCATCGTGGCCATAAAGTAACCAATTTTAGGTTTTACTATATTGATGTATTCGTACCGTATCGTAGTCGTAACTTTATTCCTAGATTTTTCAGTTGAGAGAGAGAGAGATTTACAGGCTTGAAGTTAGAATATATAAGAAAACAAGAAATATAGATGAGGGTAAAGAATAATCAACGAGGAACAACGCCTAGAATCTTCAATGCTTCACCCAAACAAAGTCATGTCAGCCCGGATCACATAGCACAACCTCAGAATCTCATAAAATGACTACGCTACTAAATGAAATGAACAACGAATCACAAACATAAAACAAATAAATTATAGTACTTCATTTCTCTCTTATTGACCCTAAACCACCACCACTGCACCCTCTGCCATTTCCAAATGAAATTGTTACTGCAACAAATATGATTAAAGAATTTATGCCTACCACTATATCCGACCACACCCCCCGTGCAACACATCAACACCATTATGTTCTTACCAAACATCACAACAGTGGTAAATATACTCTCCCAACAACCTCATCAAACATCGGGATCAACACTACAACAACCTAGAAACACAACACTTCGCGAGTTGAGCAATTCAAATTCTCCATAACCCACCATCCAATTATCTTTTTCCCTAAACTTACCATAAATCACTATCTTAGTTTCTCTCTAAATCATATGCATTTATCTCTAGATAAGATTTTTAATGATACATGAACTCTTCAAAACGGGAATTCCATCAGAAGTGTTAGTTAAAGCATAATTATAATGCCACTAGATACTAGTATTGTTGATGGAACCATCAGAAATGGCAAGCGATGTATGAAGTCATAATAAAAGTTAGGGTAAATGATAGTTGACAGTGGCTTAGAGGATGATAATGGGAGCGTGACCGGTGAGATGGTCTTTCTTTTTAAAAATGACCACAAAAAAGATGTCAAAAACTTACTGGTCATTAGTTATTGCCATCAATCAAACTATTAAAAAATATGTACAGCTCTAGGAAAATGTGCATAGGGGGATTCCATTTCACATGGGGGATCGATCACATTCAAATATATAGCAAAACAAAAATAACTGAAAACTATTGATTCTACTGTGGCTTGATAAAAAATTATCAATATGCATCTTCAAATTCATGATTGCTCTGTATAGCTAAAAGTCCCAGGGGTCACTACCTAAGTCACATAATTTGTTTAAAACAAGTCACGCTCCAACGCTCTGCTCATGAATTTGCGCTTAAGAGCAAATTCATGATAAATTTGCGAATTCAAAAACTTAAACCCCAAATTCAATATTTATTATTTAAACTAAAACTAGGCCACAAGCCCAAGGCAGCACCTTAGAGGCCTCAGCCACTTTTGTAGCTAAAGCCCCACAAGTAAGCAATATTGAAGCAAGTGGTTGAAAAAAAGCCCACTGGCCCCTTTTTGTAGCCTTAATTAACTGTCATTGATTCCTTCCCTTCTAATGTAGGATAGTTTTCCAAGCATAGAAACGCCTTCCAAATGAATCCTCACAGTATTGTTTTGATTTTTTTTTTATTTTTTTTTTCTTGGGGGGGGTGGGACTTCACTTTACCACCATTGTGCTCAAGTCATTTTGCACCATTGGCGAAAATGTTGAAATGACCTTGTGCCCTTCATTCCTCTCTTTCTTCAACAGCAAACACTTCTTTTCTGACAGCCCAAAAACATCTTAATTCACCAAATTTTGAATTTTAAATTCCAAAGTTTCAAAATTAAAATGAAAAGAAAAAGATGCAAACAAAAATTAAATTCAGTAGGTTCTTGATAACAACAAACTATTACTCGAAAATTGCAGATGGATCGCCAATGGTGATGAACTATTGCTCCACGACGAGAACAATTGAAGGTGGTCGCTGTTGCAAAGTAAAGGAATGATAGTGATTGGGATCGATAGAAAATGCAGGCTATGTTGAGGTTGACTCGAGATGGTGACCATGAGTAGTTGGGGTGGTGATCAATCTACTTAGGTTTGCCCCTAGCATCCCCTTTGAAGTTGTCTCTCCCTCATTTTTACTCTCTCTACCCCCCAGCCCCCCTCCCTCTATTTCTCTCTCGCCAGTTAGTTGTTGTGTAATGGTGGGTCAACGACAATAAGTTCAAAAGGGTTTAATTGATTAAAGGTATAGGGAGAAGGTGGAGTAGCTTTGGGTGGATTGATGTATGTGACAAAGTAGAGGAATAGAGGAAATTTGTCTTTGTATCTATGGTGAAGAGACAAGCTACTTAATATTTGGGCTTCTTTAAGCCACCCATCTGTTTTGTCTCCAGTAATGTATGTTGGAGTATTACAAACCTTCCATGGAAATGATTGATAGGAGAGTTATAAGTAGTGTATGGGGGTATAGGTTTAGGAAATGGGTTTTTTTACAGTCAGTGGGGAGTCCAAGAGGTATTGTCATTAGTTGGGATGAGAGATTGATTAATGTTGAAGAATCCCTTGAAGGGGATTATATTTTAGTGTTAGAATTAAACACAGAGAAGGTTTTGATTGGTGACTTACGGGAATTTATGAGCCTAATAGGCCTAGGGATAGGATTTCTTTGTGAGAAGAGTTAGCAGGATTATTAGGATTTTGTAGGCCCAAGTGGTGTATTGGAAGTGATTTTAATGCTATAAGACACCCAATAGAAAAGTTAAATGGGGAAGTATAACAAAGAGCATGAGGGATTTTGACACTTTTATTAGCGAAACAAAACTTAGGGATCCTTCTTTGGCCAATGGTGTGTTTACATGGTCAAATTTAAGGACTAGGACAGTTTGTTAGGCTTTGTTCGGTAACCATTTTTTTTTTCTATTTTGGACAAAAAAAACAACACCATGTTCGGTAGTTGTTTTTATTTTTTTTCCATCTAAGTTGTTTTGAAAACAAACCCCAAATTTACAAACAAAAAATTGGTGTCTGCAAAAACACCAAAAAACATAAACAACACGTGTATGTCATTCTTTTAATGAGATCTCTCCTTCGAACACCATTAACAGCAAATTTGGGGCTTTTGGTTAGAAGTATAAATAAAAAGAGTCTTTCTCTGTTTTGTCAATCTCTCACTCACCCAAGACCTCTCTCTCGTCCTTCTCTCTCTATGACAACTCCATTGAAGTTCACAAAGGATAAGCCAAATCTGCTTGAGCCAATCTCCATCTCCATCGATCTCTCAAGCTCCAAATCCCCATCTCTATCTTCTATTTTTTCCTCATATCTCTCTCTCCTCTCTCTCTGAAATCAAAGGCATCTGATGAGTCACAAAGAGGAAACCGAAGCTCCCCATCTCAGATCTCTATCTCTCAAGCTAAATCCGACATCATCCCTCTCTATCAAGCGATCTATGTACATATATATATATATATATATATAGGCATAGATTTGCTTCTGTGTATGTGTGTGCATGTATATGTGGATCTGTGTGTGTGTGTATATATCTATGTATATGTGGGTATGTGTGTATGTATGTGGATCTGCAACTATGTGTGTGTGTGTGTATTGTGTGCATGTGTCGGTGGATCTGCATATCTGTGTGTATGCAACTGTGTTGTGTTTGTATGTCTGCATGTGCAACTGCGTGTGTTTTGTGTTGTTTGTATTTTGTTTGTGTGCAACTATGTCTATGTGTGTGTGTGTCTCNTGGGTGGATTGATGTATGTGACAAAGTAGAGGAATAGAGGAAATTTGTCTTTGTATCTATGGTGAAGAGACAAGCTACTTAATATTTGGGCTTCTTTAAGCCACCCATCTGTTTTGTCTCCAGTAATGTATGTTGGAGTATTACAAACCTTCCATGGAAATGATTGATAGGAGAGTTATAAGTAGTGTATGGGGGTATAGGTTTAGGAAATGGGTTTTTTTACAGTCAGTGGGGAGTCCAAGAGGTATTGTCATTAGTTGGGATGAGAGATTGATTAATGTTGAAGAATCCCTTGAAGGGGATTATATTTTAGTGTTAGAATTAAACACAGAGAAGGTTTTGATTGGTGACTTACGGGAATTTATGAGCCTAATAGGCCTAGGGATAGGATTTCTTTGTGAGAAGAGTTAGCAGGATTATTAGGATTTTGTAGGCCCAAGTGGTGTATTGGAAGTGATTTTAATGCTATAAGACACCCAATAGAAAAGTTAAATGGGGAAGTATAACAAAGAGCATGAGGGATTTTGACACTTTTATTAGCGAAACAAAACTTAGGGATCCTTCTTTGGCCAATGGTGTGTTTACATGGTCAAATTTAAGGACTAGGACAGTTTGTTAGGCTTTGTTCGGTAACCATTTTTTTTTTCTATTTTGGACAAAAAAAACAACACCATGTTCGGTAGTTGTTTTTATTTTTTTTCCATCTAAGTTGTTTTGAAAACAAACCCCAAATTTACAAACAAAAAATTGGTGTCTGCAAAAACACCAAAAAACATAAACAACACGTGTATGTCATTCTTTTAATGAGATCTCTCCTTCGAACACCATTAACAGCAAATTTGGGGCTTTTGGTTAGAAGTATAAATAAAAAGAGTCTTTCTCTGTTTTGTCAATCTCTCACTCACCCAAGACCTCTCTCTCGTCCTTCTCTCTCTATGACAACTCCATTGAAGTTCACAAAGGATAAGCCAAATCTGCTTGAGCCAATCTCCATCTCCATCGATCTCTCAAGCTCCAAATCCCCATCTCTATCTTCTATTTTTTCCTCATATCTCTCTCTCCTCTCTCTCTGAAATCAAAGGCATCTGATGAGTCACAAAGAGGAAACCGAAGCTCCCCATCTCAGATCTCTATCTCTCAAGCTAAATCCGACATCATCCCTCTCTATCAAGCGATCTATGTACATATATATATATATATATATATAGGCATAGATTTGCTTCTGTGTATGTGTGTGCATGTATATGTGGATCTGTGTGTGTGTGTATATATCTATGTATATGTGGGTATGTGTGTATGTATGTGGATCTGCAACTATGTGTGTGTGTGTGTATTGTGTGCATGTGTCGGTGGATCTGCATATCTGTGTGTATGCAACTGTGTTGTGTTTGTATGTCTGCATGTGCAACTGCGTGTGTTTTGTGTTGTTTGTATTTTGTTTGTGTGCAACTATGTCTATGTGTGTGTGTGTCTCTCTCTCTGTGTTGTTGTGTGTTTGATTATCTGTGTACTTTTTTGAATTAGGATTTTGTTGAATTGGGATTGTATTGTGTATCAAACAACTTGAATGAGATTACCAAACATGTTTTTTGTTTTCAAAGTTTCTTACAACAAAAAGTACAACCAAACAAATTTTTTGTTTCAAATTTTTACAACAGAAAATAAAAACTGATTTTGTTTTCTTTTTTTTTTAAAACAAAAAAACAAAAACGTTATCAAACGCAGACGAAGAGATTAGATATATTTTTGTTGTTTATTGGATAGGAAGATTGTTATCCAAGGGTTAGACAGGTGGTTTTATCTAGAGTGGTCTCAAATCATTGTCCTATTGTGCTTGGGGATGCTAAATTTAAGATGGGGACCATGCCTTTTTTGATTTGAAAATGTGGGTTGAGCACGGAGATTTTAGAGGAAAAATTAGAGATTGGTAGAGACTGGGAGTGATTCAAAGGTGGGAAGGGTTTAGATTTATGAAGAAGTTACAGTTTGTAAAATAGAGATTAAAGATGTGGAATAAAGAAGTGTTTGGGGATTTTCGTGAAGCAAAAAAACTCATTTTGGAAAGGATAGAAGAAGTGGACGAGATTGATGATGGAGGGGGTATGGATGAAGGATTGAAGAGAGAAAGAAGAGAGCTTAGGAATGGATTTGAAGAGGTAGAGTTTAAAGAAGAGATTAGTTTAAGATAGAAATCAAGACTGAAATGGGTGAAAGAAATAGATAACAATACAAAATTTTTCCATATAGTGGCTAATGGAAATAGGGTGAGCAAGTTTATTAACAAACTAGAGCTTGATGATGGGTCAATAATTGAGGATGAGAATGTCATTAAGAGGGAGATTACTAGTTTTTTTGCTAGGAGGTTCAAGACCTATGGTGAGGGGTCCGGAGCGAGTGGGTTGCTGGATGGATGGAGAGACCTTTTGAAATGGAGGAAGTAAGGACAATGGTGTTTTGAGTGTAGTTGAGAAAAGGCTTCCGGTCCAAATGGGTTTACTATGGCTATATGTGAGGAATGTTAGGATGGTATGAAGGATGATTTAATGAGGGTATTTGAGGAATTTTATAATAAAGGTGTCATCAATGGTGTTACAAATGCTACATTTATATGTCTTATCCCGAAAAAAGCTCATTCTTTGAAATTTAAGGATTTTAGGCTAATTAGTTTAGTTACGAACTCGTATAAGATTATTGCAAAAGTACTTTCTATGAGGCTTGGGGAGTGTCTAAGTGATACAATATCAAATTGTCAAGAGGCTTTTGTGAGGGAGAGACACATGATAGATGTAGTACTTGTCGCTGAGGTTGTTGAGGAGTATAGGAATAAAGGGAAAGAAGGTTTTGTCTTTAAAATTGATTTTAAAAAAGCATATGATCATGTGGATTGGAGTTTTTTGGATTTTGTGTTGGAAACAAAAAAATTTGGAGAGATGGAAGAAGTGGATTAGGGATTGTTTGGAGTCGACAAATTGTTTGGTCATAATGAATGACAAGCGGTAGATTTAAGGCATATAGGGGGCTTAGACTGGATGATCATTTATCACCTTTTTGTTCACTTTGGTGGTAGATGGATTGAGTAGGCTGATCAAGAGGGTAGAGAGACATAATTTGGTTCACAGATTTGTTATAAGGGGAAAAAATTAAATTTTCTCATTTGCAATTTGCAGACAACACTATATGTTTTTCTTCATGGGATGAGCAAAAATTGAATAATTTAAAGTTAATTATTAATGTGTTTTGTGTTATTTCAGGGGTCTGGTGGGTGAGTGGCCACTTAAATATTTAGGACTCCCTCTAGGAAGTAAACTGTTGTCAAGAACTTTGTGGGATCTTGTTATTCAGAAAATTGGAAAGAGATTAAATGAATGGAAGAAAGTTTTTATTTATTGGGTTTTGGGGGGTTGGAGGGGGGTTAAATTAACATTAATTCAATCTATTTTGTCTAGCACTCGTATTTATTTTGTCTATTTTTAAAATGCCTGGAGTGGTGGTTAAAAAAATTGAAGGTTTAATAACAGATTTTTTGTGGGAAGGATCATCTAATTTGCTGGGAAGTGATAACTATATCAAAAAATAAGGGAGGACTTTCAATTGGAAACTTGGTGAATAGGAATATAGCCTTAGTTGGAAAATGATTGTGAAAGTTTCCTTTGGAGCAAGATTCATTGTGGCGTGCCGTTTTTAGGAGTAAGTATAAGTTACATATTAACAAGTGGAAAGCTAATGGGGTTGAAAAAGGTACTTTCCGGAATCCGTAGAGGTTCATTTCTTAAGTTTCCCTTATTTTTCTCAAAGAGTCAAATTCATTGTGGGTGATGGTACTAGAGTGCATTTTTTAGAAGGTGTATGGATTGTGGAGTCTTGCTTTTCTACTCTCTTTCCACGATTGTATTGTGTCTCTTGTTATCAGAATCTATGACTTCATGGGATTTTGGTTTTTGTAAAAATCTAGAGTTGATAGCTTTCCTCTCTTTGCTTAATAATGTTTCTTTGATTCAAAATTTTGAAGATAGGAGGTATTTGATTATTAACTCTACAGAGTCCTTTTCTTGCAAATCCTTTTTTTGATTCTTTAATTGATAATCCCCTGATTCCTTTGGTTGATCCATCATTGAAGATTTGGACGGTAAAGATGCATTTAGAGGTGCAGGTTTGTGCTCATGAGAAGATTGGTACTAATGAGATTCTTCAAAAGAGGAGACCAAACTATTGTCTTCAACCGCAATGGCGCGTTATGTGTAGATGTGATAATGAGAATGTCGATCACCTTTTTTTGCATTGCCCTTTGGTACGAGCACTATACAACAAGTGCTTTGACTTTGTGGGCTTCTCTTGTGTTGCTCCAAGGACTATGGTTTCGATGTTTTGCATGGACAATGTAGGGTTTGAAGGCACTTAGAAATGGAAGATCATTTGGCATAGTGCGTTCTTTGCTACACTATAGGTGATTTGGAAGGAAAAGAATGCGATAATTTTTAAGGATAAAAGTGAAGAGTTTGAGGGTCTATGGAATAGAATTTATTTTTTTGCATCTTTTTGGACTTCAATGTTTAAAGAGTTTAAAGATATTCCTCTCTTTTGTATTAACTTATGTTGTGGACGACATCATGTGCTTAGTAGAATGTTTACAGTTGTTTTGGTTACAAGAGTCTGGTTTTGTTTTTGTGTGTTAGACTGCTTGTCCACATTTGTATTGGTTTTCTTGTAATGGTCTCTTGTTATCAATAAAATTTGTGTTTCTCTTTGAAAAAAACAAACCTTTCATGGTGATACAAAGTCTGAGGTGGTGTTGATCATTGGTTTAAAGAAGACCATAATGGTGTTTTTACAATTTTAAAAGGTTATTTTTGTCTTTGAAATTTTTTTGATACAGATCAACTCTCAAATATTGCACGTTGTACACACCTCCAATTAAGTTGGACGAAATCTTTGATGGTTCACTTTAGTCCATCAACCATATGCAGGTTATTGGGACATTTTTGAAAGTGAGGGATGTTATGTACATTTGGGGTATACCACAAGGAGGCAAAGTGAAGTTTGCCCCCCTTTTTTTTAACAAAAATATTGTTCTGATTCAAAAACCACATTAATCGTTAACAAAATTTAAATAAATTATCAAATATGTGTATGAAATTTACTTTTAAAATGATATTAAATAATTTAATCCCCCCTTTCTTATGCAATTTGTTTTTTTTTTATCATTACGGGATTCACTCCCCCTTTCTTATGCATGGCTACGCATTTGCCAGCACAAAGGATATTATTCAATTGAAGATCTTAAACGTTGGCATTCAAAACATAAATAGTTAGTTTAAAAAAGGCGTCTTATTAATTTTATGCAAACAATTTGTGCATATCTACACTTAGCAACACAAGAAAAAATACTTTCACCCAAGACTCACATGTCAGTGCTTATAAACTATGAAACACGGACACTCTCAAGATGGTGACGTATCCATATCGGACACCGACACTCTTCGGACACTCTCTGACCCGTGTCCAATACTTTTTTATT
This sequence comes from Ilex paraguariensis, assembly GCA_963454935.2. Lineage (NCBI taxonomy): Eukaryota > Viridiplantae > Streptophyta > Magnoliopsida > Aquifoliales > Aquifoliaceae > Ilex > Ilex paraguariensis. The sequence goes on from CAUOFW020000848.1 coordinate 252,322, forward strand.
CGTGTCCATAATTAAATGAAAAAAATTTAATTTCAGACCACGTGTCTGACACTTCTTGGGTGACGTGTCCGACAGTTTTTTAGAACGTGTCTACTAAACAATAAACATGTGTTGAAATGTGATTAACAAATTTTAAATTTTTAAAAACATATAATTACTATAATACTAAACATGTTAAAATTGTACTCCAATTATAATAATAAAAATAAAATATGCATAAAAGTTTAAAAACAGAGGAATTAAGAAAATGAGAGCAATTATTTAAATTATATATTAGGTACACATTGTCTACAAAAAAAATTGATGATTATTGACTATTATGATGATGTTTTAGTCTAAAATTTTACGTAAATAACAATGCATAAGATTTACTTATTATAAAATACTTAATCTTTTATGAATTGCATATCAATATCACTATATTTGTAATAAATTATAGAATGTTATATAAAATATAATTTTTTGTAGCGTATCCCTAACGTGTCCATGTCCTACTTTTTTTAAAAATGTTGTGTCTGCGTGTCTATACCGTGTCGTGTCCGTGTCTCGTATCTGTGTCCATGCATCTTAGTTTATAAGCATAAGAGAAATCAAGCACATGTAAAAACTAATGCATACATATCAAACTTGACACCTGGCATTGTATATCTTCTTATACAAGCACCATTGAACAAGATTATAAATCCCAATCACCGAATATGCACATAGTGTGTGTCTATTCATAAATGTGCACACTCATATACATAATTAAGGTAATTAGAAATGGAGAAAACATAAGATTGAGCTCACAAGAATTAAGATAGCATTGCACCCACGGAACATTATTAGCAAAAACAAATATGGTTAGCATTTAGAACTACCTGCATTGAACGTAATAAAGCCCTCAAATCAGCATTCTCGGCTACTAGTTCTTGATTTTTTGCCTCATAAGCATCAACCTACCAATAGCACATGATCACAGATGAGTCAAATAATGGTGACTGAAACTTAAAGTCAATCATGTTTCTTACAATCTTTTTATAAAAGTCATTGTCAGCCTTCTTTCCATTCCATGTCCCGCGTTGCCGCCCTTCTTTCTGTTGACATGTAGCTAAAGATCATTAAGTAAAGGAATTAAAAAATTTATACAAACCCTAGAAAATCTCTATTCACCTGGAGTAAATTCATTATCTCCATGCCCGATCGGGATTCCTTTTTTTTCTCCATCAAGACCTGGTTTAGTCTCTCCTGCAATAAAAACATGATCCCTCCCTCATTCCATGTGTATCAAGTACCAACTACTCCAAATACTTACTCATGCTATATTAACCAGCTTATTATACTAGATTCATTTCAGAGGCTAATAACACATTTCCAAAAGACCCCTACCTGCAATTTTATATACTCTTTTTCCTTTTTCTTCATCTCATGTATTTGTTGAGTTCTCACTTGCTTTTTGCAACATAAAAAAATGTTAGAATAAGTACAGTTCGGTACACTATATTAGCAAACTGTAAAAATGAGTAGGACAAACTGAAGAGTCCGAACCTGATTACCAATAACCATCCTNTTTTAGTCTAAAATTTTACGTAAATAACAATGCATAAGATTTACTTATTATAAAATACTTAATCTTTTATGAATTGCATATCAATATCACTATATTTGTAATAAATTATAGAATGTTATATAAAATATAATTTTTTGTAGCGTATCCCTAACGTGTCCATGTCCTACTTTTTTTAAAAATGTTGTGTCTGCGTGTCTATACCGTGTCGTGTCCGTGTCTCGTATCTGTGTCCATGCATCTTAGTTTATAAGCATAAGAGAAATCAAGCACATGTAAAAACTAATGCATACATATCAAACTTGACACCTGGCATTGTATATCTTCTTATACAAGCACCATTGAACAAGATTATAAATCCCAATCACCGAATATGCACATAGTGTGTGTCTATTCATAAATGTGCACACTCATATACATAATTAAGGTAATTAGAAATGGAGAAAACATAAGATTGAGCTCACAAGAATTAAGATAGCATTGCACCCACGGAACATTATTAGCAAAAACAAATATGGTTAGCATTTAGAACTACCTGCATTGAACGTAATAAAGCCCTCAAATCAGCATTCTCGGCTACTAGTTCTTGATTTTTTGCCTCATAAGCATCAACCTACCAATAGCACATGATCACAGATGAGTCAAATAATGGTGACTGAAACTTAAAGTCAATCATGTTTCTTACAATCTTTTTATAAAAGTCATTGTCAGCCTTCTTTCCATTCCATGTCCCGCGTTGCCGCCCTTCTTTCTGTTGACATGTAGCTAAAGATCATTAAGTAAAGGAATTAAAAAATTTATACAAACCCTAGAAAATCTCTATTCACCTGGAGTAAATTCATTATCTCCATGCCCGATCGGGATTCCTTTTTTTTCTCCATCAAGACCTGGTTTAGTCTCTCCTGCAATAAAAACATGATCCCTCCCTCATTCCATGTGTATCAAGTACCAACTACTCCAAATACTTACTCATGCTATATTAACCAGCTTATTATACTAGATTCATTTCAGAGGCTAATAACACATTTCCAAAAGACCCCTACCTGCAATTTTATATACTCTTTTTCCTTTTTCTTCATCTCATGTATTTGTTGAGTTCTCACTTGCTTTTTGCAACATAAAAAAATGTTAGAATAAGTACAGTTCGGTACACTATATTAGCAAACTGTAAAAATGAGTAGGACAAACTGAAGAGTCCGAACCTGATTACCAATAACCATCCTTTGGAATTCATCTCGCTCCTGCTGCAACTTCTCAATCTGGGCCTTAAAAGTTGCGGTAGCTTTGGCTTCCTAATTGTTATTGAATGAAAATTTCAACGCAATATAGAATGATAGCCACCATATCAAGAGGGATTTCTCATCATAAAAATAAGACCATTTCTAACCGTTCTAGTAATTGTTGCTATCTCTCTATCTTTGGCAGATAACTGCGACTCCAGCCTCTCTACTTTGGCCTCTAATCTCGATATGTCCGAGATAAATCTGTGGGAAGAGAAAAAAGTAAAAATTTATCTATGTACATGACTCTGGAATACAAGACACCATTAAACATTAAGGCTCAAGCCCATACATCAACATAAACTTCCGCCACCAGACTTGAGTAGAAATGCATGCTTGTAAGTTTTGCAAAATAAAATCCTTTTTATTCTTACTACATGCCATTTTTTCAAATGAAACAACTTTTTGCCTATGTCACTAATGTTCTAATTTTAACATATGACCAATGTCTTGGCCTGATCAGAAAGTTAGAGCTACTACAGAGTGAGGCCTTAATAGTCAAATCCCATCAATGGAAATAAGATAGTACACCTATTTTATAAATTGCAATAACGCTCCACTGGTAAATTGAAAGTGACCATCCACCTTTCTTTGCAAATACAATACCAACTTCATCACTTTTTTTTCCACAAAATGTCTCTATTTCTAAAATTTAGTCACTGATGTGAATTGCCAGCAATCTAAATTCTCTAACTCAGCCAAACTGTTAAACCAACAAATTTTAAAGATCTTAACTGCTAAAGAAAGTTAATCAACCCAAATTGAAGCAATTCTGAATGTTCAATTAAAAAGGAAATACACTGGTAAATCATGTACCGTTGCCTTTGTTCATTAGCAGACTCTCTGAATTCAATGTCCCTTTGCCTCTGCTGTAATAAAGAGTATAGACAATTGCAAGTTCGCGCAATTGACACCTATATCAATAAAAAACTATTAAGTACTCAAAAAATTCAAATTTCCACCAAAATATGGTAGGGAAAAAAAAAGTTCATTGCCCATTTTGGTCCCCATGAATCAGGGTGTCAAGAAGGATGGACCTAGAAGACATTAGCAGCACTAGATTTTTAAAATTTTAAATCACCCCCACGAATTCAAATGGAACACATTACTATATTCATGTAGGTTCTCCATCAATTCATTATGGGTGATCCAGAATTCATGGAACTGGGAGAATTTAGTAGCAAGAGAATCATTATAGGATATAGACTTAATATTTCCATTATTTGCACAAAGTGGTAGCCTCAGGACCACAACCTTAGAGTTAGAGTTGTTAAGGTTGAAACTCTTTGTACTACACCAACCAATCAGTATACAAACACTTACAAAAAATATTATAACAAAGGAATGAAAAATACAGCACCGGATCATTTGCGAGGAGATCGAGCGAAGCGGGGAATCCAAAGGTGACGAGGGTTTGGTTCAGGTATTTGGCGCAATGCTCCAAGTTGTTAATATCAGCAAATGCGGAAGCACTGAGAACGAATCGGAGCAGCATTTAGTAGAAGTAGGAAATGCGCAACTACAAAATCGGAGAGAGTTAAGAGAACAATTACCTGAATCCCAAACTACTGGACTGAGTGGACGGCTGTGAAAAGTTTGAGTCAGAAAATTTTGAATTAGAGAGAGAAAGAGAGTGAAGAGAGAATTGTGAAGTGCATTGTTACGGTTTTGAGAGAGCGTACTCTGAGATCGAAGTCTGAGTCTGTTGATAGCATTGTCGAGAGCTTGCAGACACACACGCAGAGAGAGAGAGAGAAAGAGAGAGAGAGGGTTTAAGAGGACGGTGATGGAGGTCTATTGAGATCTGGAAGTGGGGTAATTTGAAAATTGAAATTGAGAATTCAAATTGCAATTGAATTTTACGTTACAACAAAGTGACGTCGTTTTTTAAAACAATACGATCTATTTTTAATTTTTTGGATTAATTGCACTGAATGTCCCCAAAGTATGGTATTTGTATCATTTTGGTCTAAAATATTTCAATTATATCATTTTAATCCCTAAAATATTAAATACTAATCATAACTCATGCCTGAAGGCACGATGAAATATAAAATTCGAGCGTCTAAAAAATAGATAATCCCATTATATTAAATAATAATTTTTTTTTCATTCATTTATTTGATTACATCATTTAAAATTTATTTTTACCTATTATTTTTTTAAAAATATCGACAAAAATACGTAATTCGACAAATTTTCTCAACATGTGTATATTATTGTGTTTGGATAATGTCTGAAATAAAAATTATGTTAAATTACAAATTAATCAAATATTAAATGATTAAACATGTGATGGTTTTGGGAGAGAAAATATGTATGGAATAAAATTTCAAACGCCTAGCTATTTTATTATATAGATATTTCTATGTAGTCCTCAAGTAAACAAAATTCAAATTGTTAACAATTTTTTATTATAAACTTATTACGTGAGATCTAAATGTAAAAAAAAAATGTTGGTAACTCTTAATCAAAAATGTGTAATATGGGTTGCTCTTAACCAAAATTTAAAAACTTTATGATCAAAACTATGTAATTTGAATAGCTCTTTGACCAAAATTTGGATAAAAATTTGGTCAAGAATTATCAAAATTATTTTTTTACCCATATTAAAATATCACATGACAAGTTTATAATAAAAAATTATTAGCAATCTGGATGTTGTTTGCTTGAGAGATCACATTAAAATATATTCAATACTTTAAAGGTCAAAATTATACAATTAAAATATTAAAGATTAAAATAAGATAAACTCTATACTTTGGAAACTTCCCGTCCAATTAACTCTAATTTTTTCTCTTCAATTCGGTGGATCAACAATATAGCAATAGAAAGAGTAAACGTAAGATTGGAACAAGAATTGAATTCTACTAAACAAGAAAGAAGTATTCTCAATCATTGAGCAATTTTTTGCAAATGGGTGAGAGTAGCGTAGGTGCGAAAAGAAATATAAAAGCTAAATTTATCATGAAAAAAAATGTAGAGAGATTAAAATTACATGTTAGATATAATTAAGGTGATAATAGAATTTTTATTGTAACTTTTTGTAACCACGATTCTAAAATTGAAACCATTACAAACCAATGACATCTAGAGATGTTGAAAATTGTATATTTTGAAAGAAGGCTAAATGATATATGCAAACTTAAATGACGTTTTCATATTAAGTTTAAAGTTTTGGTTTGACTAATTTTGCCGTCTTACCATTCATAGTCTTCATTGCTTTTGTGATATGAATGCCATCTATATATGGTTATTCAATTAGAAGTATGTGCCCTAATCAAAGGATGAAGGGAGATGAGTAATTGATATGTTTTTAATATTTTATGGTTTATCATGGTTGGTGAAGACATGCTAAGTTCATCGACCCCCAAGGTTTTTAACCTTCAATATTTGGTTGACCCTTTTAGGGAAAACTTTTGGTGGCAGCATATGAGCAATCCAGTTGTGTATTTGGTAATTTGGAAACAAATATTTTTCAGAAATCAATATCACTTTTGTGTAATTTGCAATGTTATCAGAATTAGATCGGTCATTGAATCAACAAGGAAACTGGATCAATGGTTCACTGGTTCAATCGTTAGGTCAACTGATCGGACCGGTTATATAATAAAAATTAAAATATATATATATATATATAATAATTATAAAACATAATAATTTAGCTAAAAAATATAAAATATGTCTAAAATGTATACAATTTACCATAAAATTAATGACTTACTAATAACTCATAACTTAGTAAGGCAGTACAACCACTAACACAATCACATTGATTTCTTAAAAATTAACAAACTACCCATATAAAGTAGTAATCACAGTGTAAGTCGTATTATGACACTTATCAAATAAAATCAGAACAAAAGATAAATATAAACAAGGTTGAATGACACTTTGTAACCTAAAATATTTTTAAATTGTTACTTTACACCTGAAAAATTAATTAAAATTTTCACATTACACTTTCAGTCAGATAAAAAGATAACAAATAATAGTCCAAAAAATAAATCATTATTCTATTTCTATACATAATTATTGCATAATACTCAATTTTAAATATTTTTTATGAAAACTTTGTGTTCAAATTTCTTAAAATAGAGTTGTTTGGATAATATAAAAATTTCAAACATTCAGGATGTAAATTAAAAATATAAAAAAAATTCAAAGCACAAAGTGTCATTTATCCTCTAAACAAATAATGATAATTACCATGTACACATGTTTTGTGTTCTTCAATATCTCTAATATAGATTTTACCTGACAGCAGAGAGTTGGAGCCTTGAAGCTGAATTGATCGATTGACTAAATAGAACAGCCTCGTTGATTGCTGAGTGGTCACTTGAATGCACACAAGTATTGAATAGAAACAGCGTCGATACTCGATAGACACCTGAGTTGTCGCCCTGAGCACTGATCGTTGTCTCACTATCACTGGTGAGATGAAGAGCGACGTGTTCTCACTCAGTTCTCACTTCTCGTTGGACACCTCACTCACTGCTTGAGTATAGAACAACATTGATGGACTGCTTTCTTGGTCGCCTAAGTGCCACCTGGGCACTGATTGCTGCCTCCCTTTAGCTGGTGAGACAAAGAGCACTGGTCGCTGAGCACTCATTCTCTACCTTATGCAATTTAGGGCAAAATCAAAATGGCCCAAATTTAAAACAGTAGATTCAATTATTCATTTTTTTATGGACTTCAAACCGTCCAGGTTTTAAAAACTATCTAGTTCACGATTTTTTCCAAAAATCGGTTGGTTGATGGTTTTTATTCGGTTCCCTTCCTTATGCGGTTTAACTAGTCAACCGAACCGATTGAGGTCTCGAGTCACCTTTGAACCAGTCCGATTTTGATACCACAAAAAATCATTTGGCAACTCAAATTTGTCAAGTTCAACACTTTTCATACCCCACAAGAATCAATCACTCTTATTCCTTAAGGAATATGTTCTAAATCCACTCGGACTATAGTGAGCAATATCCAAACTTAAGGAAGTAGTAGGTACAAGTCTAAATACCTGTGAGAAAAAGAAAAAAAATCAAAATCTCCATGCATGTTATTGGCCCTAGAGTTAGTACTTTGGAAGACCAAATGAAATGTTGTTGCTAGCCCAATAGGTGTCCAGTGTAGGTGAATGATAGGTGAAGACGTAGCATACCATTCAATAGGTGTCCAGTGTGGGTGTATGAATAGGATCCATTGTTTCTTCCTTTTTAATAAGAGCAATCCTATTTGATCTAAAAATTTGACATCATTAGAATCATTTGATCAAAACTAAGTTTTAATATTTAATGGGAGCGTCAATCTAAAGGTCACAATAAATTAGCCCTCAATAGCAGTGATCTTTTAATAAATATGAAAATGATAAAATATATAAAAAATAAGATACATAGATATCAAGGGAAAGAACAAGTTTGAGGCTTGCAATGTGAGATCAGAAAAGATTTATTACAATTTTCAGTATTTGAGTTAGCTTTAGACAAAAAAAAAATCTCATCCTAACATAAATTTGGGTGTTATTCAAGTTGGGAACTTAGGGCTTTAGGACCCAACTCAAACCCATCATGAATTACTAATTAAGGTTCAACCCTAAATTCAATTCGAACTGTATAACACTAGTTCAACTTGAATTGACACATGAATTATAAATCAAGCTGAACTTGAATTTCAATCCAAGTTGGGTAACCTCTGCATTTAACCGCAAGCAAACAATAATTTCAACTTGGTAATTGAATTCAAAACTAACTCGAATTTTAGATCTTTGTTGAAGTACCTAAGTTCAAAAATCTAAAGACAAACAATATTTAGGTCGAAGATGGTGTTCGAGTTAAGCTCTGAAGAGTAATAAAGGTTTAACACGTGTTGAATTTGAGTTGAGAGTTTTATAGCCCAAGTAGAGTCTGGGTTGGTCTCTGTTGGAGTATAGATAGTAGTCTAGGTTTATTAGGATTCCTTTTCTCTTTTTTACCCTTACTATGATTTTTATATTTTGCCTAAACTACAAGGATGTTTAAGTCACTCTGTATTATTTTTGGCTATATATACGGGACTCTACTTTGAGTTTGAGTATCCCTTTCACATATTCCAAGTTAGTATCAGAGCCAAAACCCTAGCCTCCATCTCTAAGCCTAACCCTAACCCTAACCTTAACCCTAGCCTTCATCACCTTCCCAGCAGCCACCGTTCCACTCCAGCGCCACACCCAAACAATCTGCAACAGCCTGCCCAACCTCCAGCGCCACACCCAGGCCACCAGAACCAGCGACAGCCTCCATAGAACCCAGCGACTGCCGACTGCCCACCGACCGACATACTCCAGCCAAACCAGCGAACCAAAACAGCACCTCCAAAACCAGCGACTGCCTCCATAGAACCCAGCGACTGCCGACTGCCCACCGACCGACATACTCCAGCCAAACCAGCCGCTGCTCACCCAACTCCGATAGCCGGTTCCTTGTAACAGTTCTCCAATAAACTGCCCAGCCACCATTACATACCCACCAACCGACATACTCCAGCCAAACCAGACACAGCCAAACCAGATTGCACTAGCGACAACCCAGCAAAGAACAACAAACCAACAGCCTAACCGAAAAGAAAATCCACTGACTGCCGAAACACCAAAAACACCACCGACTGCCCACCGACTGCCTACCAAAACAACCAACAAACTATTCTTTGATCAATATAACCCATAACCCATAACCCTGCCCACCTCAATTCGTCGACCCACTGCCTAGACCAGCCCCAAACCAGCCCACTCATCAACCCGCTATCGGGTCCCGTGTATCTTTTCGTCACAGTGTCGCTATTTTTTCGCGCCACCTTTTTTTCTAGAGTTGCAATATCTAGGCCTTTTTGAGGAGGCACCAGATCCTTTTCTCCGTTGATCTGCTTTTAATGCAGTAGATCATTTATATTTATTGGATTTCTGGGCACCGTGACTTGATTATTTGGGAGCTTTTTGGACCTTCCTTATTTGTCGCTACTGTTCGACTGAAGGTATATTGTTCTCCCTTATTTTATTCCTCTATTTATCTTAGAGTTATTTTTCTGTCACGGGTGCCCTAGTATTGTTGTTGATATGGCTACTACTGAGGGACTTGAGAACCCTACTGTTGACACCTCTACCGTTGAGACATCTATGGGTACTTCCACTTTTATGTTTGACCAGTATACAGTGCCTACTAGCACAGTTGCATTACCAGCATTACCGGGCATGATCTCTCAAAAAGTTACGGCACAATTGTTGAATGGTCGTAACTTCGCTGAGTGGTCACGCTCATTCCAGCTTTTCTTAGGCCGTGTAGGGAAGCTTGGTTGGCTGACGGGATCTCACCCAAAGCCAGCTGATGCCGACCCTGGATATTCTGCGTGGTTCTCTGAAAACTGTGCCATTCTTGGATGGTTATTTGGCTCAATGGAGCCCTCTGTTTGCAGGATCCACCAGTTTCATAGCTCTGTTCCGAAGCTATGGAGCGCATTATCAGAGATGTATTCTCAGTCAGGACGGGGAGTTCGTGTTTATGAGCTTTCTCAGGAGCTCTCATATGCTCGGCAGGGAGATATGACCGTTCAGGATTATTATGGCTATTTGACCCAGCGCTGGCTTGAGTATGAGTCTCTACGTCCTCTTGCTGCTATTCCGAAGATAGAGCCCGAGGGAGCAGCATTCTTGCATACTCGAGAGCAGGAGGATAGGATTCACAAGTTCCTTATGGGGCTTCGTGATGAGTTTGAGGGACCTCGTTCTCAGATCTTGTCGATGTTGACACTTCCTTCTCTTTATGAGGTGTATGGGATGATTGAGCAGCATGAGCGTCGAGTCCGTATTGCATCACTTCCAGTTGCAGCTTTGACTCCTTCAATTGACCAGATGGCCCTTGCAGCTGCTGTAGGGTCCCGTTCAGGATCCTTAGTCAGGGATGGGCAACGCTCAGACCAGCGCCGTCAGGGCATCCCAGATCAGCGCAGACGGGGGGATTCCCGTCAATGTGATTATTGTGGCCGACCAGGACATCTCAGGGCTACTTGCTGGAAGCTCCATCCAGAGCTTAAGCCACCTTCTCGCAGTCGTACTGTTGCTATTGCTGAGATACCACCGCCCACTACCGCCATTCCTGCTACTGCTCCTCCTTGGCAAAGTGATATGGATGCTATCACTTCCCGATTAGATATACTTATGTCTGCTCTGACTTCTCAGAGTCTGACTACTGCTGCTGTCACCACTACAGGTATATCTCGTGCCTTTCACGCTTGTGCCAGTTCATCTCCCCTTTGGATGTTGGACTCGGGTGCGAATGGTCACATGACAGGTGAGGCCCATCACTTCACCACTTTTGACGAGCCGTTACATACACAGGTTCAGTTAGCAGATGGAACACATGCCCCTATTGTTAGTAGGGGTACAGTCCGTCTCCCAGATGGCCTTACATTACATTCGGTTTTTCATGCGCCAAAGTTGGCCATGAATCTATTATCTGTACATCAGTTAGCCAGAGATTTTCACTGTGCGGTTGTATTCTTATCTGATTCGTGTTATTTGCAGGACCTGAGTACCAGGAGGATTATTATCAAGGGACATGAGAAAGATGGACTGTATTATCTTGGCAATCCATCTCCAGTTTCACCAATTCCTTCACCTGCACCTGCTTTGTCTTTTTCTGTTCCTAGCTTGCATGCTAGTATTTTACCTAGTAGTTGTCGTTATGATTTTTCGTCACAAACTGTTCAATTGTGGCATGACCGTTTTGGACATACAAATTTTAAATATTTATGTATGTTGTTTCCTGCTTTGAGTAATGCTTGTGTTGGTGGTAAACTTGATTGCGTTATCTGTTCCCTATCAAAACATGTTAGGGCCAATTATATTCCTCGCATGCACCAGTCACCCAAGCCATTTGACCTAATACACTCTGATATTTGGGGACCCTCTCCCGTTACTGCTCTGTCAGGTGCCAGATATTATGTGACATTTATAGATGATCATACCCGTTGTACTTGGGTCTACCTTTTGCATAGGAAGTCTGATGTGCTCCCTATAATCACTCAGTTTTTACAGATGATTAAGACACAATTCGATGTCATTGTTCGTGCTCTTCGTTCGGATAATGCCAAAGAATATGTGTCTGATGCTTTAGTGTCTCACCTTTCTTCTCAGGGTATCCTTCAGCAACTCACTTGTCCATATACTCCTGAGCAAAATGGTGTTGCTGAGAGGAAAAATAGGAGTTTGATAGGGATGGTACGTTGTCTGCTTAGAGGCATGAGGGTACCAAAATCTTATTGGCATTTTGCTGTTTTGACTTCTACCTTTCTGTGCAATCGTACGCCGAGTCGTGTTCTTCAGCATAAGGCTCCCTTACAGGTTTTATTTCCTGAGCGGACACTTTTTCCGGTCCCCCCTCGTGTTTTTGGATGCACATATTTTGTTCAGGATCGGTCTCCTACTCGTCATAAACTTGATGATAAAGCGATTCGTTGTATCTTTGTGGGCTATTGTCATCAATCTAAGGGGTATCGATGTTATGATCCTATTAGGCGTCGTATGTATCACAGTCTAGATGTTACCTTTCTTGAGCATATTCCTTATTTTCCTTTCAGTCCTTTGTCTGCCCCTCCAGTTGATGATACTCCCTTTGATTTTCCATTACCACAAGAGTCAGAGTCATTGATCACTATCCCTACAGGGTCATCCGTTTTTCCTCCAAAGGAGTCACTCATCCCTGTCAGTACAGAGTTACCAGTCTCTCTTCCTTTGCAGGTGTATGCTCGTTGTCCTCGCTCTCATCACCCTACTGATATCCCCTCTACCTCAGGCGATGCAGGTAATACTTCTCAGTTTGTTGAGCATATTGATGCACCTGTTGTTAGTACTGATGAGATTACAGGTGCTGATCCAGTTACTTTACCTGATAAGATATTATCAGTAGAGGATGGTGCTTTAGGGCGTCGTTATCCACGGCGTGATCGCCGTCCAGTTGATCGATATGGTTGGACCGCCAAGATTTTATATCCGATCTCTGCTTATGTTTCTTATGGTAATCTGTCTCCCACATTTCGAGCTTATACTATGGCCTTATCAGATACGCTGGTTCCTCGCTCTATTTCGGAAGCTATGCGGGAGCCCCAGTGGGTTCTTGCCATGCAGACAGAGATGGACGCTCTTCAGCGTAATCATACATGGGATCTTGTCTCCTTACCTTCAGGGGTGAAGCCTGTTGGCTGTCGCTGGGTTTACACCCTGAAGTTTCTTGCGGATGGTACTATTGATCGTTACAAGGCTAGACTTGTGGCGAAGGGCTTTACTCAGGTACCAGGTCGTGATTTTGGTGCTACATTTGCCCCCGTGGCAAAATTGACTACTGTTCGGTTGATTATTTCTCTGGCTGCGGAGTACTCTTGGCCTCTTCATCAATTAGATGTGAAGAATGCGTTTCTTCACGGTGATCTGGACGAGATTATTTATATGGATGCACCACCGGGCTTTCGTGGTGAGGGGGAGTATGCTGGAAAGGTATGTCGACTGCGTAAGTCTCTTTATGGACTGAAACAGTCGCCACGAGCCTGGTTCTCTCGCTTCAGTGATGTAGTCATACGATTGGGGTTCACCAGGTGTCATTCTGATCATACCTGCTTTATTCGACGGAATACTTCTGGACAGTGTGTCATCCTTCTGGTATATGTTGATGATATTATTATTACTGGTGATGATGTTTCTGGGACTGCGCAGGTCAAGATAGACCTTGGGAAGGCCTTCGATGTGAAGGATCTTGGATTTCTGCGATACTTTCTTGGGATTGAGGTTGCCCGTAGAAGCAGAGGTATTGTTCTTTCTCAGAGAAAGTATGTTTTGGATCTTCTTTCAGACACTGGGATGTTGGGGTGCAAACCGGCATCATCACCTATGATTCCAAACCTGAAGCTTACTGCTGAAGGTGAGGAGTTGAAAGATCCGACAGTTTATCAAAGATTGGTAGGTAGACTTATCTACTTAGCCAATACTAGGCCGGACATTTCATTCGCAGTCAGCCGAGTTAGTCAGTTCATGCATAGGCCATGTCAGCCTCATCTTGATGCAGTTTATCATATTCTTCGGTACCTCAAGTCTTGTCCTGGACTTGGGTTGTTTTATGCATCAGGATCTCAGACCGGTTCTCTAGCCTGTTATTCAGATTCAGATTATGGGGGAGCATGTGATGGTCGATCTACTACGGGTTTCTGTGCTTTTCGAGGGACTCATCTTATCTCTTGGAAGAGCAAGAAGCAGGCAGTTGTCTCCCGCTCGTCCGCAGAGGCAGAGTATCGGGCATTGGCACTTGGCACATGTGAGATTATCTGGCTACGATCGATTCTTGACGAGTTGGGTTTTTCAGTGACCTCTCCATCCACATTATATTGTGATAATCAATCTGCTATTCAGCTCGCTTCTGACTCTGTACTACATGAGAGAACGAAGCATATAGAGATCGATGTTCACTTTCTTCGGGAGAAGGTCAGCAGTGGTCTTGTTACTCCATCGTTTGTGGGGACCAGTGATCAAGTTGCGGATGTTTTTACCAAACCTGTCACTCTGTCTATTCTTCGGGACTCCGTTGTCAAGCTTGGCTTAGTTGACATTTTTGCGCCTAGCTTGAGGGGGAGTGTTGGAGTATAGATAGTAGTCTAGGTTTATTAGGATTCCTTTTCTCTTTTTTACCCTTACTATGATTTTTATATTTTGCCTAAACTACAAGGATGTTTAAGTCACTCTGTATTATTTTTGGCTATATATACGGGACTCTACTTTGAGTTTGAGTATCCCTTTCACATATTCCAAGTGTCTCTTAACTCGTCTAGGGTCAATTTATTGGTATACACCATTCCTAAAGTTGGATATCCTTGCGAGAATTGGGTGTGTGTGTGTGGGCCAGGATATTCTCGATGTGTTTATTCATGCGATGTCATATATCATACCTAAGATACATTTACATAATGTTGTGAAAGATAACAAGTTATGGCTTGATATACATTGTGGGTAATGTTACAAGTTGTGGGTTATTGGTTATTGTTATGAAAATGACTTATTGTTGAAATTGGTTTTACTTCCTCATTTTATACATCAAGATTGCGTAAACTTGAGATCAGATGTCACTGTTTTCTTTCAAAACTTTATATGATATTTGTGAAATGAAACCAACTTGTTTTATATGTTTTCAAAACTTTGTCTAAGTTTGGGAGGATTTTCCTACAGAGTTTAATGCTCACCCTCTACAAACAATATTATTTTCAGATTTTACTTTAGAGGAAGAGCTTGGAGTAGACGAGTAGGTACTTTGGAGAGCTTAAGTGGATGGACATGTGGATCTGGAGGGGAATGTCTAGAATTGTCTTTTTATGTACTAGACCAAGAGTTTCATTTCGAGATATTGTTCATGTTAATACTTTCCATATTTCGCTGCAAGATAATGGTTCAAGCATATTTTTTTGGGCCGTAGTTGCCATAGTTTAACATATTCTTTTGGATGATGTTATATCTATTATGGATGATGAATGAAATTTTTTTTACTTATGTATCTTATTAGTTGCTCTTATGATGTGAATAGTTTTAGATAGTAATGTCTTCCAAAGTAAATTTTGGGGCGTTACAGATTTTGGTATCAGAGCCTAGGAATTAGGTCTTACATCAAAGCTGTAGGTTATGGATTACCACTAGAGATGTAGGACTGGGTTGAATAAAATTGTTGACTCAAATCTTATGCAAGCCTCTTGTTTTGGATTAAAGTGATAGTTAGGGTGTCTTGTACATTAAGAAAACTAAATTATGAATTGATGTGCAGGATATGACATGGACGTGGAAGTGGTCGGGGTGGCCAAGCAAACCCACCACCACCACCACCTCCTAATGCCATGAATGACATTTATCAGTGTTTAAGAGAGCTAATCACTCTGGTACAAACACCAGAATGGAAAAACAACCACAACGATGGGGTTCATCCCTTAACTCAGGAACCAAGACGAAAACTGAAGGATGATAGTTCTTCGAGAATTTTTGAGGCAACGACCACCTACTTTTCAAGAAAACTCTCATCCCTTGGATGCAGATAAATGAATTCGCCGGGTGAAAAAAATGTGTGATGGCATGGGAGTAGCCGGCGATGTACGGGTTGGCCTAGCTACATATCTGCCAGATGGGGAGGCAAATCATTAGTGGGACTCGGTAAAAAGAAGGAGGAACACAGATGCTCTTACCTGGGAGGAGTTTGATCAGATCTTCCAAGAAAAATATTTTCCTAAATTCGTTAGGGACAAGATGAGTGTCAATTTTCTCGCTCTACGACAAGATAGCATGACGATAGCCGAGTATGAGAGGAAGTTTGATGAGCTATCTCGCTATGCCATAGAGTTTATATCTACTGAGACCAAGATGGCCAAATGTTTTAAGTAGGGCTTGAGGCCTGCCATTTGGGAGAAACTTGTGGCTCATAAGATCCGGGATTATGGGGATCTAATTGATAGAGTTTCACTGGTAGAGAGAGAGACACAAAAGGACAGCCAAAGGCGATAGAACTTCCCAAGGGGAGGTTCGATCAGAACTGGTGCTAGCAGCAGTGGAGTGCAGAGAGCGACACCATATCATCACCCAGACCAGGAGATTGGATAGAGACTTCAGACAGCTCGAGGAGTTGGAGGCGTACCAAAGAGGGTAGGAGTAGACTCACGAGCCTGCTTTGCATGTGGAGGTTTGGGGCATATTCGAAATCATTGTCCAATCTTTCCACCTCAAAAGAATGCTCAAATGGCAGGACAAGTACCGGCAAATAAGCCACCACTATAGAAGCCACAACAGCAGAAGCCATTGGGAGCTATAGCCCTAGGCGGTACCAATCAAGGAAGAGTGTTTGCTTTAACCCAACTGGAGGAAGATATTTCCAATACAGTTGTGGAAGGTATTGTTCTTCTTTATAATTTCTAGGCCCGAATTCTATTTGACCCCGGGCTACTCATTCATTCATATGCACTATATATGCTATTAATTTGAGATTGGAATTGAGAAGTTAGAACATGCCTATGGATGAACGGTTAGTTACTAGAAGGGTGTGCAGAGGTTGTGTGCTTCGAATTAGGCAGCAAGAATTGATTATAGATTTGGTTGCATTAGACATGAAGGGATATGACATAATATTTGGAATAAATTTGTTATCTACCTTTCGTGCGGTAATGGATTGTTTTCGTAAACGGATTTCATTTCAATTACCGGGAAGGGTAGTTTTCAGTTTCATGAATGATCGAAATTCTTCTCATCCATTTTTTACTGCGGATAGTAGATTTTTGAAAACTAAGGCAGGGAGCAACTTGAGTTTCTTAGCTAGCTTAATAGGAGATGATCGGGATAAATCTCAATCAGACGTGGTGTTGATAGTGTTAGATTTTCCAGAAATCTTCCCAAATGAATTACCCGGGTTAACCCCAAAGAGAGAGATTGAGTTTAAAATTGATCTCTATCCGGGAACCGAACTCATATCCATTGCTCCCTATCAGATAGCACCTTTGGAGTTAAAGGAGCTAAGGAAGCAGTTGGACTATCTCTTGACTATTGGGTTTATCCATTTAAGCACTCCACCTTGGGGAGCCCCGGTCCTCTTTGTCAAGAAGCATGATGAAACACATCAGTTATGCATGGATTACCGAAGATTGAATCGGGTGACAGTGAAGAATAAATACTCATTGCCATGAATTGATGATTTATTCGATCAGTTGAGGGGTACTAAGTATTACTCCAAGATTGATCTTCGCATAGGGTACCACCATCTACGGATCAAGGAGGAGGATATTCCTAAAATAGTTTTTCGTACCCGTTATGGTCATTTTAAATATACGGTAATGCCGTTCGGACTGACTAATGCTCCTACAACTTTCATGGATTTGATGTACAGGGTATTCCAGTTGTATCTGGATCAATTTATCATTATGTTTATTGATGAAATATTAATCTGTTCGCGGATACAAACGAAACATGAACACCATTTTTTGGTAGTGCTTCAGACCTTGAGAGAACATAAGTTATATGTCAAGATAAGTAAATGTGAAATATGGATGAAGAAAGTAAATTTCCTTGGCTATGTTGTGTCAGAACAGGGTGTAACTGTTGACCCTGCAAAGATTGAAGTCGTGATGAAATGGGAACAACCGAGGAATATGACCGAAGTACGTAGTTTCCTGGGATTGATAGGCTACTACCAGAGGTTTGTGGAAGGGTTCTCAAAGCTTGCAACGCTGATGACTAGCCTTACGAAGAAGGGGGAAAGATTCTTGTGGACTCAAGTGTGTGAACTAGCCTTTCGCACCTTGAAGAAAAGGTTGACAATAGCTTCGATCCTCATTATTCTGAGCAGTGGAGAAGGATACGATGTTTACACAGATGCTTTGTTATGAGGCTTGGGATGTGTGCTGATGCAGGGAGGTAAGTAAGTGGCTTATGGCTCTAGACAACTAAAGATGCATGAGCAGAATTATCCCACTCATAGTTGGAGCTTTCCGTTGTGATTTTTGCGCTGAAGTCGTGGAGGTGTTACTTGTATAGAGAAAAGTTTCAAGTGTTTTCTGATCATAAGAGTCTCAAGTATATATTCACACAGAAAGACTTGAATCTTTGGCAAAGAAGATGGATTGAGAATCGAGAAGATTACGATTTCACACTTAACTACCATCCGAGGAAGGCTAATGTAGTCACAGATGCACTTAGTAGAAAGTCTAGGGGTGAACTCAATATTTTTGCAAGTAAATGGAAGATGATGGATCCCCTTGGAAACTATGATCTATGGATTAGAGGAGATGAATCCCAGTTATGCTTATTTAACCTTATGGCTTAACCTACCCTTCAACGTAGGGTTATGGAGTTATAATGCTTGGATCCTTACTTAGAGTCGATTTGAGCTAAATTGAAAAATGGGGAAGTAGTTGAAGGTTGGTCTTTGAGGAATAAAGAACTAAGATATGGGGAAAAGCTATGTGTACTCGATGATTCATCCCTAAAAGAGGAGATACTTAGAGAGTGTCATCACTCTAAGTTTGTTATCCACCCCGGTGACATAAAAATGTATAGAGACATGAAACGTCAATATTGGTGGGAGGGAATAAAGAAGGATGTGGCAAGATTCATAGTAAGATGTGCGGTGTGTCAGTAAGTGAAGGTGGAGCATCAAAAGCCCGAAGGATTACTACAGTCTTTGCCTATCCCAGAGTAGAAGTGGGATCACATCACCATGGATTTCGTATCTGGTTTTTCCCGGATTGCACAAGGGCGTAATGTCGTATGGGTCATTGATGATAGACTCATCAAGTCCGCTCATTTCTTGAGTATGAAGACCATTGACTCCTTACAGACCTTGAGCAAGCTTATATCCGTGAGATTGTTAGATTACATGGAGTTCCACTCTCTATCGTGTCAGATCGTGATTCTCAATTTATGGCGCAATTTTGGCAAAGTCTACAATGAGCTATGGGGATAGAGTTACACTTTAGCATTGCCTTTCATCATCAAATAGATGGCCAATCGGAGAGGGTAATACAAATTTTGGAGGATATGTTACGGGCTTGTGTGTTAGACTTCAAGGGAAATTGGAGTGATCATTTGCCCTTGGTGGAATTTGCATATAAAAACAGTTTTCAATCTAGCATTGACTTGACACCCTATGAGGCATTGTATGGAAGAACATGTAGGTCCCCGACTTGTTGGTTGGAAGCTGGAGATAGTAGCTTGTTTGGGTCAGAAATTGTTCGGGAGACTATGGAGAAAATTCAACTCTCCGGGAGAGACTACGCACGGCACAAAGTAGATAGAAAAGCTATGCGGATAGAAAATGAAGACCATTAAAATTCCAAGAGGGGGATTATGTGTTCCTCAAGGTGTCGCCAAAAAAGGGAGTGTTTAGATTTGGCAAGAAGGGAAAATTAGCTCCAAGGTACATTGGACCATTTAAAGTGATCAAAGCAGTGGGCAAAGTGACGTATCAACTTCGATTACCAGCTCAGTTGTCAGGGGTACATGACGTGTTCCATGTGTTAATGTTAAGAAATTGTCAATCGGATACAACGCATGTCGTGAATTTGGAGGATATAGAAATTCAAGATAGAGTAACATATGAAGAATAACTAGTGGAGATTCTCGATACCAAGGAGAAGATTTTTCGCAATAAAGTCATCCAACTGGTGAAAGTTTTGTAGCAACATCATGGGGTGGAGGAAGTTACTTGGGAACCAGAGCTGGAGATGTGAGAGAAGTACCCACATTTTTTCTCTACTTAAGGTAAGTTTCGAGGATGAAACTTTCTTTAAGAGGGGTGGATTGTAAACCCCCACATTCTTATCTTTATATAGAAACGAAATTATGTTTTGAAATGCTAAAATATGTAATGATATATGCATAAACTAGGTAGATTTTAAGAGTAGAAATAAAAAAAAAATGTTAGTTGAGATAATAGGGTATGTTATAGAAGTTTGAAAGTATTCCAAAGTAAAAGCACACGTTAGAGAAAATTTGGATAAAAAGGATTTTGGACACTGTCTAGTATTTGGAGCATAACTTTTTAATATGTCAATTTGATCTGAAATTTTGACAGTAGATAATAAACTTCTAGGGCTACGAAATAGTATTTCACGGAAATTTTCTAAATAGATCTCTAAATAGGTCAAAACTTCACTGGAAGTTTCAACAGAAACTAAGAGGACGTTCAAACGTTAATGATAGTTCGTCGTAGTACTTTTGAGTTTAATGGAGCTCTGATGGAAGAGAAAAAGTATTGGGAGCACGCGACGTTCAAACGCCAAATGATGTTCGAATGTAAAGCAATAATTTGCACTAGTGATGTTCGAACACCAAATGACGTTCGAACGTGAGCTACGAATTTTGACTTTCAAATTCGCGCACAGAAGACCATTTCACCACTATAAACACTTAAGCGCACCTCTCTTAACCCCATTTCAACATTTATAACCCTAGAGAGGCTTAGAGAGGAAGAGATAAGGGGGAAAACACAAGATCAAGAGGGATTTGCATATTGAAGAGGATTAAAACTTCTAGGTTTTCAAGAATACCAAGGAAGAAGAAAGGTCGGGGTTTCCTTTCACTCTTGTCCATTGAGGCTAGGGCATATATATATATATATATATGTATTTTTTCACTCTCAATCCTACATATATGCTATGAAATCATTATTTCTTAATGCTCTTACAAAGAGTATCATGTTTTGATGGAAGCTATGGGCGAATAGTCATGAAATCTTTTCTTCTTGTCTTAAAAACCCTAGTTTTCAAGAAAAATGAAATTTTCTCTCAATATTCATTTGTTTTTGATTTCAAAACTCTAATATTCCTTTGTTATTGATTTCAAAACTCTAGTGGTTGGTATTGAACAATAAAATGGTATTGTTGATGATCTCTTGTTTATTTTCTCAAATTGTTCTATTGGAATCATACATGTAAAATTTGAGAATTTTTGAATTTTGCTTGTGATTTGAGAAATTGGGTTGTATTGTATCTCTTGTGGATGTTTGGATGACCATGAGTGATCGTTTACCAGGTATCGTAGAGAGATGTAGATACATTTTTTATTCTGTATGGGTTTGAAAGTTCCCTATCACTTGTAGTGAGGTTGGTGCCTTGCGAGGACCAAACCACTATTCGCTCACGTGTTATCGATGCTGAGGATTAGTATACTATTCTTGGGTTGGATTTGTCACTGTCAATGTGTTGGTATACACCCTTCCTAAAGTTGGATATCCTTGCGAGGATTGAGTATGTGTGTGTGGGTCAGGATATTCTCGATGTGTTTATTCATACGATGTCATACATTATACCTGAGATACATATAAATAATGTTGTGAAAGATACCAAGTTGTGGCTTGATATACATTGTGGGTAATGGTACAAGTTGTAGGTTATTGGTTATTGTTGTGAAAATGGCTTATTGTTGGAATTGATTTTACTTCTTCATTTTATACATCGAGATTGCGTAAACTTGAGATCAGATGTCACTGTTTTCTTTCAAAAGTTATATATGATATTTGTGAAATGAAACCGACTTATTTTATATGTTTTTAAAACCTTGTCCAAATTTAGGAGGATTTTCCTACTGAGCTTAGTACTCACCCCCTACAAACAATATTATTTTCAAACCTTACTTTAGAGGAAGAGCTCAAAGTGGACGAGCAGGTATTTTGGGGACCTCAAGTGGATCTGGAGGGGAATATCTAGAATTGTCTTTTTATGTACTAGCCTAGGAGTTTCATTTAGTTTGACATATTCTTTTGGGGCGTAGTTGTCATAGTTTGACATATTCTTTTAGATGTAATTGCCATGGTTTGACATATTCTTTTGGATGATGTTGTATATATTATGAATGATGAATGAAATTTTCTTTACTTATGGATCGTATTAGTTGCTCTTATGATGTGAATAGTTTTAGATAGTAATGCCGTCTAAGGTGGATTTTGGGGTGTTACACAAATCCTCCAATGTTGCTGCCCATGAACTAGCTATTTGGGGACTTAGAACTCAATTTGATGGGACACTAGAACCTGGGGTTCTCCTGTAAGAATTAAATTAAGTTTTTTAAACTTTTCATTGAATATCCACTTTAATTGAGTTTAAATAGTTTCAGTTATATATTTTTTAATTGAGTTTGGAATTTTTAGTTACATATTTTTATCTAATTTATTGTGTATATTAAAGAATAAAAATTAATCATATTAAAAATAGTTTTAAAGGCTGTGTGTGTAAGTTACTAACTTAATGGGTATATAAGTGGCTTTGAGATAGCTTTTGGCTTCCAATGAAATAAACACTCTAGACACCTTCCAATTGCTTATGTCAATTCTTTTATACTTGGCCTACTTTTTCAATTATCATCTATTAGTTTATTTTTTGGGCAACTTAGATTCGAGTCAGGTTCACCCCTTCCTTCCAGTGGGCGTGACCATTGAAGAGGTGCTACTGCGAGTGTCTGGGTTTGATCTTAGAGTCGCTGGTGTCCATCAGTACCCTTACGCGGGGAGACTCAACTGCTTTAGGACAATGTTCGCACAACTCTCGGACTCGCAGGCCAACTCTTTCTAAATTATAGTATCTATTTTATTCTATTCTAAATTGATTGTTATTTTATATTCATTTGTATATTCTTGTCTGAATATTATTTTATTAAGTAAAATTATGTATAATTATGCTTATTTATCCAACATCTCCCTCCACTAGCCTTGCAAGTAGTCCTAAAAGATGTCAATCCACATGGCATAGGATAAGAATGCTTTAGTTTTAATTCCTTTAGCTTTAGTTGTCTTTATTTAATTATTACTGTCTCTTGTATTCACCTTTCTTGTTCCAAAAAAAAATAGCCAGCTTTTAAAGATTTTTGACTAAAATAAGTGAAGCCTATTTAGACCTTGACTTTGTTACCAACTTATGCAAGAACTTTTTGAACCCAAAACGGTTTATTTAGGATGATTTAAGAATCTAATTTATGAGCTTTTCTTTTGATTTTTTAGAGTTTTGTTGTAGATTTCATATAATTTTTTAATTTATTCTATTCATAAAATATTATTAGTGATATAAACAAATTGAAATTCATATTTTAAGAACTATTATGTATAATCTATACGTACATGTAATTATTTTTTTTTTAATTTTGACACAAAAAAGCTAGAAAGTCACTCAAAACAAACTTTTCTAACTTTTTCAAAAACATCCCAAACAATTTTGGGAGAATTGTTTAACTCCGACTTTTTTGTGAAAATTTTCAAATCGCAATTTTTTACCTTAAAAAATTAAACTCCAAACAAGCCAAATATCTAACACGTAGTAGAAGAAAAACTTGAACATTACATCCTTACCAAAAACTTTGATTGAATCTAGAAGACATCAACATTACCACCTCCCATTGAGCCACCAAAACATGCTTTTACCGGATAGGACAACCTAAATTTGAGTGTCGATCAAACACTAACAAAAACCTAAGCATAGGCCAAAATTTGTGTGAAGTTTGAAATATATATTTATAAAATTAATACTAATTTAATAAATAAGTTTAAAAATACGTTATTCTAATTGAGAATTATAAAATTAATAACGGTAAACCGTGGAAAAAAATTGATTCCCACCAAATTATCTCTTGAGATCATTTTGCCCTTTGAGCGAAGTCTGAATTTTGAAATTGACTTGTGGAGTGTGTGTGTGAGAGAGAAACATTAATGGATGGATTTGGTAAGGGTCATCATAATCATCGCTATCAACAAAACAACTCAATCATCGAGAGAGAAAAGCAACAAAAAAAGCGATGGGTGAAATCTAAAAAATTATTGAAAGACTTTAGCATTAAACTTTTTTTAAGAATGTCCCTTTTCTTTCAAGTTTCCAACCTTTCAAACCAGAAAAAAAATAAGCTACCAATAACTTGATATCCCACTTAGTTTTATGAAAGCTATCATGCACACACACACATTTCTCTCACACTTGTTTCTATTTTATTCTAAAAAGTAGGATTAACGATGGATGCTAGCTAATGACATAATGGACAAAAAAAGTAGTTATAAAGAACCCCAAAAATGGAATTAAGTATTGAACAAACGAACAATGGTTAAAATTGTAATGAAGCAAAATGAGCTTACAATAATGGACTTGTTGATCCTGCAAATGAAGGTTTCAATTATAAACTAGTCCGAAAGAACAATCAAAATTCAAGGAAAGAATAGTTGCAAAAATCAAACAACCCATTACTCACAAAAAACAAAGACACCAAATTCCTATCAATCATTTTTTCAAACATCTTATGAGCAAGCCCAAAAAGTAGAAATCAACAAAATTATAAGCATACAATTGGACATTGGAATTAGGGCACAATAGCAAACAAGAATCAGTGTGTGGGAAGGGGTATGATGTGTGTGTGAATGTGACGTGTCTGTTGCTCGATGGAATTTGGATACATTTAGATCAATGGATCACGATTTAGTATGTGTGTGTTTGTCTTCTATGTGTAGTGGAGAGGAAGGGATGGGAGTGGGTTTGAGTTTCGGTTGTAGTGAAATGAAAGGGGTGGAGGATGTAAGTTCGGCGATGGTGGTTGGAGGGGATTGATTGTGTGCATTCAGGAGGGGGTTTGGGTGGGGGTAGGGGTGGAGGTGGCGGTGGCGGTGGGAGTACAAGTGGTTAGAAAGAGGAAGGGGGAAGGTCTTATATGCTTTGGGGATATTTAGAGTTTAGGAATGACAAAGTCATAGATTGATTTTTTTTTTTTTAATTTTTTTGATTTGCATATATGCAATAGGCAGTGATTATTGACAGTACAGACCACTCACATATACATTTATTTTAAAAAAATTGACAACCGTTATCTATTAGAGTGATATGAAATAAAATTGATTTTTTAGTGTACAAGGTAAAAAAATTTATAGGGTTAATTATAAATTGCACCCCGAAAGATTGTTTGAATCTCAATTTGCACCCTCAAAGATCAAAAATTTTAATTTGCATCATCAAAGATAGAAATTTGTATCAATGTGCACCCCCAAAGATCAAAAATCTTAACCTTCAAAAATAGAAATTTGAATCAATGTACACCTAAAACTAACTGCCGTCAGTTTGTTGCCTAAAATTAAATTAATAAATTATATCTAGATCCCCTCATGCTTGTCGCTTAATCATTTGGACCCCTTCACATTTAGAATATTACTCTTATATCTCATGACGTTTGTTCACGCGTAACACGCAACCCTTTTTCGTTAATATTTGTTAATATAGCCGTTAAAAAATATGATTTTATTCTAATAAAAAATATAATTTCATATTACCCTTTATTTTTGTGAGATCCCATATTTCATATAAATATAATGATATTAACTTGATAATATTTTTAAAATAATTAAAATGATGAGAGAAACTTTGAATCGTTGTTAAAAGAATAGTCGTGTAAGTTTGAAGTACGCACGTATTAACTTTTGTGTCAAATTTAATTTTTAAAGGTGTTTAAGATTGATAAAGGTAACTAAATAAAAATATTAATATTTTTAGGTCAAAATAATATTACCATTGAATCCGAGAGGTCCGAAAAACTTGGAATAGATACTTAACTTATATAGCGGTTTAGAAGGGTAAAATAGTAATTTTAGTGTTTTGGGTGTAAATTAACTTTAATTTTGAGACAAATCATAAAACTAAATTTTTTTAAGTTAAAATAATATTAAAAATGAATTCGGAAAGTCGAAAAACTTTTTGGGTAGTCATATGGATCAAAATTGGAATGTTTAGTGGTAAAACTGTAATTTTAAAGAAAAAATATACTTTTCAGCCCATGAACAGTAGAGTTCGGGACTGTTGGGTTTAAAATCCAGATTTCAGCCCCTTTTCTTCCATTTTTTCTCACATCTCTCACCCAAAACTACTTCACCCATCTTATAACTAGAGATAGAAAGAGAGAAGAAGATAGAAGAAGGGCTCTAGGGCATGAGCTTGGCTTGAAAATCTTGAAGATTAAGCTTGAAATTTTGATTTTTATGTGGGGTTTTCCTCTCTCTTGCATCTACAATGCGTATCTCATTTATTTTCTTTAGTTAAAGTTTACTATGTGTTGGATGGTAGAATTACTTGTTATAAATTTGATTTAGTGTTGAATATGCCATGGATTGTGAACCTACATGCATAAAAATGATTTTTGTGTTATGAGGTTGAAAAATTAGTTTGATTTTAGTTATGGGTATTTGATTAAATCTATGATTTTTGGGTTTTGAAATATGCTATTACCTTGTACATAATATATATTACATATTCTATTGGAAATAAAAATAATTTTGTGGTGGGTTTGAAACCCTAGTTTGATTTTAGTTTTGGGTATTTGATTGAACTTATGATTTGGGGGTTTTGAAGTATGCTATGATTTTGTACATAATATATATGACTTATTCTCTTGGAATTGGTTGTGTTATTTTGAAAATGCAAATTTTGAGATTTGAGTATACTATATGTTTGATAAAATGTCAAGTTTATGACATGAGTTTTTAAAAGGATTTATCAATATAGAAAATATTTAGTTTTAAAAAATGTATGCTCGATACTAACAGGCAGAGGGTTAGTAGATGGTTGGACCTATGGAGTAGGTTGCCAAGGCGGCTACTAGTCCTAAAGGGGATTGGTTATGGTAATGGTTTTCGGTGATGGCCTATGTGACGTCACAAGTTGTGCCCTACACATTCCCCTTTAAAAGCAAGAAGGGCGATGAAACCCTAGGGTGCAAGACCCAAAAGATTTTTCGGGGATGGTTCATGCGTGAACTAGTGTGATTGACTACATTGTCCGTATGCGAGGTATGCATGATATTTGCTATGATGGTTGGGCTTTAATTTATACCTTGTATGTTTCTAATATTGAGGTGTTGGGAGATTTTTATAAATGTTTTACTTATTATCTTGTACTTGTATTTAATTATAGAAAGTTTTTATTACTTATTCGTATGATTTGTGGAATGTTGATTTTTAAAACTTTGTAAATGCTTGGAAAAAAGATTATCCTACTGAGCGTGTGGTTGCTCATCCTTTACTAATATTTTCAAAGACTAGCATGCATCCTAGGACATAAGTGATGGAATGCTTGGACTAGAAAGAATTTTTTTTAAATTTTTTTGTATTTACCTTTAAAACTTATGTAGAAATGTTAGCACTCAAGCATTGTATTTGAAAATGTTGTCTTGAGTCATTTATGGTGTACTCTTGATCATCCCATAAAAGAATTATTATTTTGGGTATTGTAATGTAAAATTATGACTTTGGGTACTAAGTTGTGGTANGTTGAAAAATTAGTTTGATTTTAGTTATGGGTATTTGATTAAATCTATGATTTTTGGGTTTTGAAATATGCTATTACCTTGTACATAATATATATTACATATTCTATTGGAAATAAAAATAATTTTGTGGTGGGTTTGAAACCCTAGTTTGATTTTAGTTTTGGGTATTTGATTGAACTTATGATTTGGGGGTTTTGAAGTATGCTATGATTTTGTACATAATATATATGACTTATTCTCTTGGAATTGGTTGTGTTATTTTGAAAATGCAAATTTTGAGATTTGAGTATACTATATGTTTGATAAAATGTCAAGTTTATGACATGAGTTTTTAAAAGGATTTATCAATATAGAAAATATTTAGTTTTAAAAAATGTATGCTCGATACTAACAGGCAGAGGGTTAGTAGATGGTTGGACCTATGGAGTAGGTTGCCAAGGCGGCTACTAGTCCTAAAGGGGATTGGTTATGGTAATGGTTTTCGGTGATGGCCTATGTGACGTCACAAGTTGTGCCCTACACATTCCCCTTTAAAAGCAAGAAGGGCGATGAAACCCTAGGGTGCAAGACCCAAAAGATTTTTCGGGGATGGTTCATGCGTGAACTAGTGTGATTGACTACATTGTCCGTATGCGAGGTATGCATGATATTTGCTATGATGGTTGGGCTTTAATTTATACCTTGTATGTTTCTAATATTGAGGTGTTGGGAGATTTTTATAAATGTTTTACTTATTATCTTGTACTTGTATTTAATTATAGAAAGTTTTTATTACTTATTCGTATGATTTGTGGAATGTTGATTTTTAAAACTTTGTAAATGCTTGGAAAAAAGATTATCCTACTGAGCGTGTGGTTGCTCATCCTTTACTAATATTTTCAAAGACTAGCATGCATCCTAGGACATAAGTGATGGAATGCTTGGACTAGAAAGAATTTTTTTTAAATTTTTTTGTATTTACCTTTAAAACTTATGTAGAAATGTTAGCACTCAAGCATTGTATTTGAAAATGTTGTCTTGAGTCATTTATGGTGTACTCTTGATCATCCCATAAAAGAATTATTATTTTGGGTATTGTAATGTAAAATTATGACTTTGGGTACTAAGTTGTGGTATATATTGATATAAGATGTATTCGGGTTTGGGAGAATTTTTTGGGTCTCTAATTGCCACTCCGGAATTAGTTGAATTATATTTTTGATGGAGGCATGTTGTGGATGTTTAGTTAGTTTAAATCATGTTATGCTCTCACAGGGATGCTCGTACTAGCTAGTTGGAAGCCTAATTTTTAAAGAAAACTCTGCCGAAATTTTGAAAAAAAAAAAAATTCAATGTTTCATTTCATTCAATTATTATTGTAAATTGGCAAGAGAATTTGGGGTAAATATTTATTTTATTAAATCATTCTTTAGTGAAAATTGGGGGCGTGACAATTTTGTGGATCCGATATATTTTAAAGTTCAAAATCAAGCTTACTATTTCAATGTCCAATAGAATATAGGTATTTATATAATGTTTTTTATATGCAATGTCATATATCACTTAAACATAATTATTTGAATGCCCAATTGGGGGGATATTTTAGCTTGAGAGTAATTTTATTAGGATTTTATAACCGTTAAAAAATATAATTTTATCCTAATAAAAAATTATAATTTCATATACCCTTTATTTTGTGAAGGGGTCCAAATGATTAAGTGACAAGCTTGAAGGGATCTATATATAATTTATCAATTTAGTTTTAGGCAATAAATTGATGACAGTTAGTTTTAGGTGCACATTGATACAAATTTATATCTTTGGGGGTGTAAATTGAGATTTTTTATCTTTGGACGTGCAAATTAAGATTTGAATAATCTTTCAAGGTGCAATTTGTAATTAACCCAAGTTTATAATTAAAGGTGTATAGTGAAATAAAGATAATAGTTTTAGGAGGTAAGTATAATTTACCCCTTGATTAAAGTGATTCGAAAAGTTGAAATATTTTAGTGGGTTAAAAATATGTGTGCGTTGGATCGATAATTTTGAGATAATCTGAAACATCGACAGTTTGAGATAACCTGAGGTAACCTTCTCCATTGAATGTAAGTTATTTTTTAGTGTAAATTTCACTTTACCTCCTTGTAATTAGCCCATTTTGCACATTATCTACTTGTCATTATAAAATAGTGCTTAACCCATTTGTGATTTATGGACTAAAATGTACAGTCATATTTTTCATCCACTTTAACAGTTTGTATGAATCACGCGCATTCTCAGTGGTTTGGCATGCAAAATAACATGTTTAAAAGATAGAAAAATCCATCAAACTCTCTATCTCTCTCTCTTCCGACCCTTTCTCCCTCTTCAATTACTTTGCTTCTACCTCACCTATGGGATGCTCTGTTTCATTTGCATCCCATAGCCATCAACAAGCAGACCACCCCTAAAGGTTCTGCAGAAATCACAAACACACATATGCAATGCGCCCCTTATGGGATGCTCTGTTTCGATTAATCTTTGTTTTCTCCAGATTTTGGATTGATTCCAATTTGGATTCAATTTTTATTGGACTTTGGATAATTTTGGTTTGTTTCTGATTTTTGTTTACGATTTTGATTTAATTTTGGTTTATTTTGAGTGAAGCAAATTTTAGTTCTTGTGATTTTTTTTTGCATTGAATCTTGATTTTGTTTCTATTTAATATCAATTTTGGTTTGTTTTGATTTTGTTATGGGACTTTGGTTCAATTGTGAAAATGAAATGTTGGATTTCTAGATGTTTTTGCTCTAAGGAGGAAGGAGAGAGAGAGAGAGAGAGAAAAAAAAAATTTGGACCAACCGGGAAGGATGGGTCACAAATAATGAGGTCCCCAAAAAAACACAAATATACATATATTATATTTTTAGTGGACAATGATTTGGACTCACCATTTATTTGGTAAATTGTGTAAAAGTAAGTTCGAATATTTTAACAAATTAATTTTTTTTTTGTTATAATTGATAAAAATAGGACAATAAATTTATTTAATTATATCCTATTTAATACTTAAAATTTCATTAAATCCATCATACCGAAATTTGTTAAGTCTAGTATATATAAACGATAATATTTTTTTAAAAAAAAAATATTAACTAATTAAAAACATTTAGAATTGACTTTGGTAAGTTTTTATACTTTTAAAATGTTGTATAACAACTTTATTATTCTTTAAATACATAATCATGTTATCACTTTAATATTTATAAATCATTTGATTGATTATGCAGCCTAATGTGTACTCTATAATTTTTACTATAATTAGCAAAAATAAATGTCAAAAACACAAGTAAACTAGTGAATATGTATATCATGTCTTTTTAAGGTTTAGAAAATATAAAATAAGTTTAGTATATTCAAAATTTATCTAAATAGGTACATAACCGGTCCAAAATGTTCCAAAAAATTCATATTCATTTGATATAAAAATATACTAATTGATGTGCCAAAAAAATAGGGATGACATAATTAAAATTATTCATTTAATATAAGTTTACATTAATATTTTTATCTTTGATTTTGGATGAACACAAATACTATATTATATAAATATACAATATATGTACCTAAACAATAAAAAAACAAAAAATTTAAGGGGGCACTTGAAACAGCTGCGTCCACCGTTGAATGGACGTTATAATAAGGATTCATATATAGTACAAACCTTAGGCCCACATTTATTTATTTTTTTAATTCTTTCCCAATGGACAAGTAAGTCAGCGGTTCATAGTTAGCCACGTCAACCAATGGTTATATAATTTTCTCCTAAAATATGGAATAAATATAATTGTTCTTCAAAGTTTTAAATAAATACATTCAAATATGGTGACTATTTATTACTAAGATCATGTCACCCTATGCGTGTCGTGAGATAGAAATTAATGGCAAATTATACGCACTCCCCATAGAATCTATTAAAATTGCAGATGGTACCCTCATTTTTTGGAACAATTATGAGTATTTCAGATGAGCATTAAAATTGCAGATGTTCCCTTTGGAGCATTTTCTGTTGGGATTATTTCATTTCATGATTCGTTAAAAAATGGAAACGAAAAAATGAAATGATAATTCAAATAGCACGCATGTAACAATTATTTTAGCGGAGAGACGATTCGAGAAGTTTGCCCTCTACGAATATAAAATTTACTTGGTTTTGGATTATTTAATTAAAGTGCATTGGTATCTTCTAATTAAATCCTTTCAAGTGGCCTATGTAACTACTCTCACCATCTTTTAAACTACTTCAAACCTAAATTTCTCATAATCTTTGTTATCTATTTCACATTTAAAATTAGATAAAACTTATTTTAGCACCTCAATGTGTAATTTTGGCCAATAATGTTAGGGTGAGGGTGGTGGTGGGGGGTGGGAAGGCAAGGGCAGAGCCAGGAATCTATGTTAGAGAAGGTACCTTAACTACAAGATTTAATTAGTTTTTTTCCAAGTGATAAATATATAAGGACAAATTTATATCTATTTAAATAGAGGTCTATGAAAATTAAAAACTAGTCACAGATCAAGGGCAAATAATTTCTTATGTAAATTAAGAATACATACCAAAAATCCATAACTAGACAAATCAAATGCCAGAAACTAAAAGTTTTAACACAATAAAAAACAAGAAACATAAAAAAAAAAAAAGCACTGTTAGAGTAAAAAAAATTAAATAAGAAAAAAACAAGCATGTGTAAAAATGTTAAAAATTAGCAAAAATTAATAGTTATCCAAATTATTTTTTTGTCCATATTTAAATATCATGTGATAAGTTTATGATAAAAAATCGTTAGAAATCTGAACATTGTCTGTTTTAGGGATCATCTAAAAACATATTCAATACTTCAGGGACCAACATGATACAATTAAAATATTAGGGATCAAAATGAGACAAATTCTATACTTTGAGAACCTCCAATGCGATTAACTCTTATTGTTTGATGAAAATAATCTCACATGATAAAGATATTTGTTTATATGTTTTTTTCAATTCCTTATGTTTTTATCACTTCGTTTTATGAAAATGATTTTATATACTTACAATTTGATAAAATTTTATATTTTATCACTTAATAATCCTAACAAAAAAAATCACACTTTTCTTAAAAAATTCACAAAATAACTTATCACATGTCCAAAATATTTCAAAACGTACTTGAAGCATGCCCATATACGTTCATTTGCCATTTTGTATTATTTTATGCTAAAATATTAGAATGAGCACAATCAGTTACACTTGAAAAATATTTTAACAACCAGATATATGTATCTATATAAAAAAATTCTATATTTTTGATAGTGGACCAACACTAATGTGCCTCCGCCTCCTGGGGGGTAGGGGCCCTTCGTAAATATTGAATGCAATGGTGATACCATATCATCAATGATGATATGGTATCACCAACCAATAATAAAATGCCAAATGGGAAAGGTAAACCCCATTTGGGCTTACATGACAGAAGAGTGGGGAGTTATTTGCTTACATGACAGATTAGTTATTGATTTTTATAGGGTCCATCTGTTTATTTGTTTTATTATTATTGGTTGGTGATACCACATCACCTTGCCACATGGTATCACCGTTGTAATGAATATTTTCTCCTTGTTAGGATGGTAGTTCAAAAATATTGCAAGTTATGTGCATCACACATGACTAGGCCTTTCAATGGGCATAATTTTCGGTCCGAATTCGATTCGAATTTAAATCCATTTAATCAGTCCAATATTTTTCATCCGTTTATTCGAATCCATTTAGATATCTTAATCAAATATAAATATGGATATATTCAAATTTGATCTGATAAAAATTCGATCCAATTAACAAATTCTCTAACGATTACTCTTACTTCCCCAATAAGTTGTTGATGCTGCACCTCATCTCTATTGGGTTGCACATCCACTTTCTTTTGGTGTTTGTGCACAATATACTTGCCAAGGTGCCCCTTATAAATAAGGTCCTCTATTTGATTTGTTAGGACCAAAAAATCTTCGATGTTGTAACTGTGATCCCAGTGGAATCTGCAATAGTTGTTTCTAGGCCTCTTGTTAGGGTGAGTCTGCATTTTCCTTGTCCATTTTAGGACTTAGTCATCCTAAATCTAGAAAAATATCTTCTCAACTGGAGTGTCTAACGATGTATATCTATGAGTGAGCTTATTTGGAGCCCGGGGACATAGACGATCCCCTGCACTCTCTCGTTCAATCCACTTCTTCTTTGGCATGCTAGCTCTATCATTTCTACTTATTTGGTCACATCTTTTCCTTTCCTCGTGCTTTTCTTCCTGGCTCATGCGAGCAATGAGGGTGTCTTCAACATTCATATGACTGTGCTTTTGAAAGCAGATCGGTCATAGTCTATGGTGAATCTTTAGATAGGAAGAAGAGGAATTGAGAGGGTTGGAGTCCTCCAATAAAAGTAGTGAGTGCTACTTTGTTATCCACATTGTCAATTTGGATAGACTTTATGGTGAATCTATCCTGAGAGTCTCATTTCTCGTCTACTTTACGATGAGGAGATAAGTGGGTGGTCTTCTGTGTGTTCTCCCTCCATAAGTTGCTGAGCTCGGCAAACTAGCAAATGGAAATGGGCTTTTAACTTGTTAACCCAGTGCCTTACAGCCCCCTTAAGGGTAGTAGCGAAGGTCCTACACATAATTTGGTCTAGGATGCTGATTAGCACAAAATATTGCATATCTTATGTATATTTGTACCCCTTTTATACTTGTTTTTGTGTTGAGAATGACAGATATTGCAATGTTTTGACCTATTAATGGAGTTTCAGTATGTTTGTAGAGAAAGGGCTTAAATGGTGCATGTTAGGCCCTATCATAGTGCTTAAGGTCAATGGATATGAGGTGGAGGCTTGACGATAGCTTAGAAGGTGAAGGAACCAATAATTTAGCAAAACAAGTGAAAACCTATCGGTAGGACCTACCAGTAGGTTTTGGCTACTGGACCTGCATCTACCACAAACCTATCGATGGATTTTGCCCACTGGAGTAAAACTTACTGGTAGGTTTCCATCGACCTACCTGTAGGTTTTGCTGAAACACGCTAGATTCTGCAACTCAAGCTCTGCAACTTTGGAGGTTCCACCATTGGGTCTCCCACTTGTTCTTTGATAACTCCTTACACACAAACATCCCTTCCTCAACCCTAGCTTGGACTTTGGAGGATTGGACATTAATGAGGAGAGAGAGAAGAGGTGAAGCTTGGGAGTGCAGGCTAGGCCTGTGCTAGCCTGCCCAATCCATCCAATCAGCCTCCTATGGATGGGAGATCTGTTACACAAACCCGGGGAGCTCCATGGACGTTTTGCTAAGCTTAATACACCAATATACAGATTACATTGAATTGTAGAGAGAGAAGCTCCAAGGAAGAAGATGAAGTTCTAGAGAGAGAAATTGATATTTTTGTATTTTCTTCCATCCATTCACTTGTAGTTTCTTGTAAGACTTGTGTAAGCTTCATTTAATGTCTTTAATGTCATTTATTACAAGCACATTTCAAGTTTAGTCTTACATTTTGGATTTCACCATTGTTGTATTAAACTTTCTTCATTTTCAAGCTTTGAAATGGGTATTCAATATTTCTCTTCATAGTTTATATTTTCTTACATTGAATTAAGTTCAATCTTCATTTCTTTACAATGTCTCTTCATTAAATTTATTTCTTAGCTTTATATATGAGTAGCTAAACTTTTAAGTTGGCTAATCTAAAGGAGAATTCCTCTTTGGTATGCCAAATCAACCTTTTTCATTCCTCCTCGTAGTATACGATGATTTGGTTTGACTAGGTTGAGTGTGAACGTGGTTGTGAGTTCTTGATACACCGTAGACTTGTCATGAGATATGCTTGAATCCTCACCTCTATTTTAGTCTCGCGCTTCCTACGAATTAACCAAACATTTAGGCACCATTGGAGGAAGGTCTTGAGTTGATTTGACATTCCTATTGGAATAACCTCTTTGGATTAGCCAACACTTGTTTCTAATTTATTTTCACCAAGAACACAAATCACCAAACTCAAACATCAAGGATTTTTACACTTTTCATTTTTCACCAAAATCACCTTCAAAACGATTCACCTTCCTTCCTTGAGAGAGACGACCTTAGAATACAATTTCTAAGTAAAACATGACCTGCAAGAGTCGTTCTACGCTTAGAGAGCACTTTTGTTTACACACATACATTTCATTCCACATACCCGTTTTCCCATTTCTTGCATTAAACCCGAGTGAGATTGACACTCACACACACACACATATAAGTAATACACACATTGAGGGTTCATATGTGAAGATTAAGATACAGCAACGGAAAATAAATCAAGCATATGCTATGGGGCATCATTAGAGACTTGTAGGTTGCGAGGAATCATATGATAAATGAAGCAAAAATTTAAAAAATAAATATTTGATTCGTCAGTCTAAGATCTATTCATGTTTAATACAAATCGATAAACCTTAAATCTATAGAAAAGATTAAGGGTTACTCTTGAAGTGTGCTTTTAACAATCTTCAACCTTTCTCAAAAAATTTGAATCTTCAAATCTAAATTTGATCTTTACCCCAAGCCTCACAATTATTTGGCCTTTATAAGTATCCACACGAATTGAAAAACTTGAAGAATCTACCTCAACCTTTGATAAACTAGTGTAAAGAAAGAATAATTGGTGAATTTTCTTGTGCTAGTAAGAGAGTTGTTATCTTATATATTCACATCCTATATGAAGGAATTTATAGAGCCTTAAAAGACTCTAATCTTAGTTTGGGTCAAGTTATAATTGTCTCATAATTACATATACCCTTTATTAATCATTAATTATAATAAATTCTCTAATTAACTCTTACTTAGGTTTCACCCCAATTAATTCTTAATTGATTTTCTCTCCTTTATCCTTTAATTTTCAATCAATTTTATTGTGTGTAACCCTATAGGTTCAAGCATATCAGGTTGAAGGCAATCGATATTATTACAAGTAACATCTCAAATTAGAACCCTTTTTAATTTAGTTTGAATTAGAACTCTTCTAATTCTCCCTTTATGAATAATAATTAATATATTTGTGATGCCCCAAAAATCGGGGGTCCCGTTGATCGCCCATCAACCCACGAAATACCTGTGGATATCGTATAACTCGATACCACACCGTTGTGTTCCATTTACCGGGATTCATAATTTAACAAAATCGGGCAGAGTCTCCTTTGTACAGGGAAACTCTACCCAAAATACAACCTGTGTACCATACCATTAGATGACCCATCCGAGTTCCCATATATCAATGTTGACCACACCGGGTCCATTTATAAGAAAATATTGACCACACCAGGTCCAATTATCTATACTTTCACATCATGAGTTTATGCATTAAACATAGTTAATACAAGTTCAAAATTATGATTCTTTTACAAATATTACATGTCAATACATAGTTTGAACAAAAGTCTACAAAATAGTCATGGTTAAAGGCCACATGTCGGCCCCTCTTCACCCTTGAGGCCCCGAATGAGAGTCCTCCGCCAGTACGCACCTTGCACCTGAAATGTTTTCCGTATAGGGTGAGTCAACGCTTAGTAGAAAAACTCCTACAGATGCTACTCCCCACCTAAAATGCGTTTGCAATGCGCACATGTCATAAACAAATTCTTCCATTTCAAATAAGAATATGTTATTCAAGATAGAATCTCATGATGCCATGCTAAGTAATGAGACAAAACTCACTCATGCATGCTATCCCGAGTTCACACCGACCCCCACAACACAATGCGACGCATATGTGTAAAACAAACGTCTTTGATGAAACACATTCAAAGATTATTTTGAAATTAACTATATGTCATAAAACCAATTCATTCTTAAATGTTTCCCATCAAATGAATAATTTATATATTAAAATCATGTGCCTTTATTGGGTATCGAATTCAGGAATCGCACCTCCGGCTCCGTACGCCGTTACATTTTTTTGGAATTTCACCGTTGGTAAGTGTATGAACCAAGTAGCCGGGTTTTTCACCCGATCGAGTGTCTAGCTCTACTTGCTGTACCTGACACAAATTTTTTTATACATGTAACCGTGCGACTCAATAGGATGTTCTATCCTACTTTTTCGAGCCAACCACCAACCACTAACCACCAAGGATGATGATTAACCAACCATGCAACCACACACCCATCCTCATAGTTATGGATGTGTTTACCCTGTGCATATGCAATGTAATGCATCATTTCAAACTACTGACATGTTCAATATGTAATGAATGTCATATAAACAATTTCAACATATTTTATGATCAATTATATCCAAACATATAAATTCTATGATCATCATAATGCTAACATATCGTTAAACATACATCAACATAACATTACAATTGTAAATCACATCATAAGCATGTAATTTCGTTTTACCACATTTTTCCAGCATGTTATTTCATCAAACAACAACTTCAATAACTTAAGGTATTTTATTAAACACCTTCACGGCACCAATTATGTTATCACATAATTCACTCACATTCATCGTATAACTCAAGAAATCATGTTAAGTGACTTCTACCGTTAACCCCTCCATCAATCCACGGAAAGATCCATGAATGTCGCACTAATCGACATCACATCATTATTATCCCTTTTTCTGGGATTTTAACTTGCACGTGTAACCCATGTTCCTTTACTAATTTAATCCTATCGAGGTCCAATATATCCCAATATATCTCATTTAAAATCAAAGAACACATAGTGATGAGTGCAAAATATTGCATATTTGAAGGCCTCATTATATGCATTTTAACTCAACTTTTGCTTGTAAGTACTTAGAGTGAGCCGAAATTATGAATAATGTTGATATTTGGATGTTGCAAGTATTTATAGCATAAATCAAGTATTTTAGAACCTTGCAACTATCTTGGATGTGTGCTGAAGGAATGACCACATTATATGAGGATTTGGAGGCTTAGAAGTTAAGAAATCAAAGAGGTATTGGTGTTTGGTAACAAAGGCACCAGCACTAGCTCCCTCTAGTGAAAGTACCTCTTTTTTTCTCCATTTTGACCATGATCCACTCCGAATATGGAAACATTCAAAACACAAAAGTTGTATATCTAGATGTCTTCTATATTGTGTCAAAATTTCAGCTCAATCCAACGGCTGGATCAGCAGTTATGACGATTTTACGACAACTGGTCTAGAGCAAAAAAATGTACCGGCTTTTCTTCACCTAATTTCTATATCCATTGCAAATCCTTTCTTACAAGATTTATTCAGCATATTTAGGCACCCTTTTCCCACACTTAACATACACTAATGGTGCATTCAACAAGATAAACCATCAATTTTAAACTAAAAATTGATTATATCCTTTCTACACCAACTCCATAACCATAGGCAAGTGAATTACATAGTTCCATATGCCCACCATTTTTCCATCCAACCAACTATGGTAGGAAAATTTTAAAATACACAAAATAATCCATGTAAACCCAATTTTTCAAGAGTTTACACTAATAGCTTCCACATATCAAATGTGAGCTAAAACTTGGTTTTTTCTTCCTTCTCTTTTAATCTCCCTCACTTTAGGTTTCCAACAAGCAAGAACATGCATACACACACTAATGTATGAGTTAAACACACTCACTTTACTACATATTAAAGCACACATAATTTTCATCCAAGAAATTACACAAATACTTTCACATAGCAAAACAAAGTAGGACTTGAATCAAACTCATTCTGTACCTACTTCCTCAAGACATAAAATAACATTTGTTATTTAATCACAATTCACAACACACATGTTATACATAGCTCATGCTACTAACACATTCAATTTTCAAGGGATTTCACAAGTGATTCCCACATATCACATACAATTAGAAATTGACCTAAGTTATTTCTACACCCTTTTTCATTCTCATTTTATCTATTTCACATGCATAGGTGAGTGATATATATATATACTCTTTAATAACCTACACATTTCATATACACTATAGGTAGAAAATGAACGAAGGTAGAAAAACCCCTACCTCTTTGAAGTGTGGAGACTTCAAAAACACCAAAACAAGCCCCAAGTTATTGATTTCCCAAAAATTTACCTTTGAATCTTTGATGAAAATCGTTGTTTTTAGTACTTACGCATAGCCCACATCGCGTAGATCGACTTTAATTCTTGGCCCGACGAATTTCGATTGACGGAACTCCGAGAATCGGCGGAAGAAAACTTGAAAACTCTCTTTCTCTCTTCTCTTCCTCCAACGTCTGAAACCAACTAGCAAATGGATAGGAAATATTTGATTTTTCAGATATTTCACCCTATTTATACTTTTAGAATGTTTGGCCTAAAATGCGCCACACGACCTCTTTTTTTCGGATTCGTTTTCATCCCGAAACGATTAAATTTTGTTCTGATTTAAGTTCAAAATATTTTTATTTTTAACTTGCCTCAAATTTTTTCTCAAATTTTAAAATTTTTGCCAAAATCCTGTTTTTTTTTTATCACCCGAGACTCAACTGTCTTGAAAAACATGAAAAATTCGACTATCTCGGAATTCAATGAAATTTGACAGGATAACTAACTTTCGTGAGACAAATCCAATGGTGAAATCCATTTCGTCATTCGAGTTTCAAAAATTTTTAGATTTTTGACCCGTACTGTAGCGACAAAATTATCATTTTGCCTTTATTTTCAAAAGTTTAAATTTATTGGATTTTACAATATTTATATTAATTTCATTCTTCGGATTTCTACTAATCATGAGTGACATCTAGCATCATATAATGATCAACCTCTGAATAGCACGAAGTAGGTAAAAAACTCATTCAGTCTATAGTTGTCATGTAATTCAATCCTTCTATCACACAATGTCCCAATTGAATTACTAGGGTATAAAATTATTGTCAAACCCCTAACTAAATCCTATTGTTTGATCTTAGGACTATGCCTCTTAATGATCAATTAGAAATTTTTTTTTCAAATTTTCATTATGTCTTGGTTAAGGGCTCATTGAGTTATATCCCAGAACATCACATAGGACATTCCCTTTAATTACTAAAGGTGATAGATTTCATGTTCTACACTCATAAATCTCCATGCATAACTATGTCCAACGATACATATCCAAGTTACATGGTTAATATATGAATATATTGCATGGTTAAAGCATAGAAGTCTATGCACAAGACAACTATGGTGTCTCAAGTTTAAGGATTAGTTGCATAACTGGAACTTTAGGATTAACATTGACAGATATATAAAACTCTAAATGAAAAATCCTACGTTAGTCAATGGTCATGTTCAGTGTACCTGTTCTCTAACAAGCACCCCCACACACCCATTTCAATGTCCTTACACTAGTGACTTAGACGATAATAATCCCATGACTAGAAACATTTAAGAGTTAAGTGCTAAAAAGTATAGGTCTCATCTTCTCAATACTTTGAGAAACTATCTTCTTAACTTATACTCTATGGACTTTATCATGCATGTTAAAATGAAATTAGCTAGTAACATGATAAATTAACTTGCCCTTTTATTTAATTAAGTAATGAATATTGCTAGTAAAACTCTAAAACTTTATCTATATGATTGGTCTAGAGCATACTACTAACATGCATGATAAATTCCAAAACTTCATCTATGGAGCATCGTTAGGACTTGTAGGTCTCTAGGTGGTCGAGCGGATCTTTCAGTCCATCAAAACTTTTGATGGCTGGCATTTTGAACCTCATCAGGAGAGGATAGTTTGAAATATCTGGAGTAAAAGTTGACTCCGTGTGTTGCACTAGGTCCTCCATTAACTCGAGCTTTTACGGTGTTAATGACATTGTCAAGCTTGTCATTTACTTCTCAGAACTTTCATTTCCATTGGTAATTAATTTGTACGCGGATGACCTCATTTTGGTTTAGCCCTTCGTTTTCTTGATTCTTTTCACAATGCTCCTAATTTTGGGAAATTCTTTTCGGGGAGTTGTTGCATAGTGAAAAGTTACTGGATTTTCCGATTCTATTGAACCAGTTCCTCCCCAGTTGTTTACAACTTCTTTAATCTCATTGCTTCCTTTTCTGGTGGAATTTGGTTTCGACAGTCAATTGTGTACGACCTTGGTTGTTCATTCTCT
Organism: Ilex paraguariensis; assembly: GCA_963454935.2. Lineage (NCBI taxonomy): Eukaryota > Viridiplantae > Streptophyta > Magnoliopsida > Aquifoliales > Aquifoliaceae > Ilex > Ilex paraguariensis. The sequence goes on from CAUOFW020000848.1 coordinate 294,082, forward strand.
TGAATTTGGTCTTTAGCTAGATCTTTGGAACTTATGATGACCATTGGTTCAAAAACTTAGGGATGGAGACTTTGCAATTTCGAATTTCTTAAAGGGAAAAACTTTGCATTTCCCTAAGACGACGCTAATTGTTGATACTAGAAATTGCTCTCCGAGTTCCTTGGATAAAATCGCCTTCTAAATAACCAAATGAGGTACCTGTAAGGGCAAGTTGAAGACCAGAGGGGCTTCAGGCATTGAACCTTCGATGTTGAGCTAAAGTGATTGTTGCATACCTTGGTTTATATCCATTCTTCCCCTTTTATAGGCCCATTTTCCTCTTATTCAAATCGAGGCAGTTGTGCTGGGAGCATTGGAAATGATCTTCTTGGTTAGGCGAAAGCTTTAATTGAGTTAAACTAGTCAAATTTTTTAGGGGACAAAACATTGTCGAGTTGGAGGACAAGTGAGTTGGACTCTTTCTGAGCTACAGAGCTCCTTAGTCCAAGTACATGTTCAAACTCCTATTATCAACTCTAATTTAAATGTAGTAGTGATTTGTCTCCCAAACCCAAATGCAACTGAAATTTTGGTCTAAGTATTGAATATTTTTGATTGAGTCTGACTTGGGTTTGAAGTGACCCACTTTAAGTCTTAATCCTACTTCTTTGTGTTACGTATATAAGCACTAGACATGCTCCCTTGACAAGATACAACAATTATTGCACTAAAAATAGACTGTGGCTAGCATTTGTACTATTTATTAGGCTTAAATGCTTAGACATTAATCGCTGTTAGGTACTAGTTAAAACGGTGGCTCTAGAAAAAGAGGCTCAATAAATTAGAGTTCGTCAATTGGAGGTTGTTGGTCTCTTTGTATTACCAGAAAATAAATTTACTAGGAAAAATCTACTACATCGACTCGATATTGCACCTAAAAAATATAGTATATGTGAATGAGGTAAAAATTACTAGTCAAAGATATCTAAAAATTTATGGTTCACCATAAAAAGCTTGTGCTTGATCCAAACAAGTTGGGATCGATCTCAATTTTTTAAGATTGGTTTCACCTAATCTAATTAAGTCTTACCTTAACTTGTTTAAATCATACTTTGACTTGATTTGATAGTAATTTTTGATATGGTATTGATGGGATGTGGGTAGGCAAGCCAATTGACTAGGGGACACATATACAGGGATGATTCCTATTAGGAACGATTTGCACCCCCAAGTGACTAAGGCTGAGGTAGCACTCATCACTATCTCGTCAGGCTTTCCTTGGATCTTTTTGGAAATCAGATCGTCCATAGATATCATGCCCCAGGCTCGAACAATAATAGTGATCTAACTATTATGTGACCTACTAATGTCATCTAAAATCACTAACACTACGAGTGGTAGGGATCAGCTACCCCATCACACCCACAGGGGGACCAACACTAGATCCCATGAATATCAGGTAAAGGCATGACCTTTTTTTTTTATGTGAACTGGTTGGGAGGTATCCCAGGTGTGCATCAATTAATGTTCAACACTCATCACATAAATGCTAGGGGCCAATCATTCGGGCTCTAGAGTGACAGTGCAACATTTGACCTGAGCGCCCATCGGCTCTCCTTAAGCCAAGTAAATACACAACTCGAGGACGAGAAGAGCCATTGACATATTAGCCTTATGAGTGTTAGTTTTGGAGCAGGAGTGGGAGTGGGAGTTGAACAAGCAATCAGACTTAGTTTTGGAGCATCAAACAATGAAGCCAAGTATAAGACCCTTATATTGGGACTTGGCATGGAAAAAATATTCTAGGTCAATTGTCAACGTGTATGATGCAATTCTCAGTTGGTCATGAACCAGATTAATGGGGAGTTTGAGACCCGTGACCCCTTGATGAAGGATTACCAATTTTGTATCAGTGATTTGGCACCAACTGTGACCTTCTTAGTCTCGACCGAAAAGGCACACTCAAGTTAGATGGATCCGCTAGTCAAGTACTTGAAAATGGGAGAACTCCTTGAATGCCACAAGGAGGCTCGACATATTAGACTCAAATCCTCAAAGTTCTGGGTCTCCCCCTATCAGATATTGTGTCGAAAGTCTTTCTTGGGGTCGTACCTCCTCTACATCCCTGAGCACAAAATCCAACCATTACTGTATGAAAGTTCACAAGGGGATATCGAGAGCCACACCGATAGTTGGTCTTTGGCTCATCGGTCTATTTTTCAAGGATACTGGCAACACTACATGCAAAAGGATGCTCAATAGTATGTCCAAAAATGTGCCAATGTCAAAAATTCGATCACTTCATTTGACAGCTGCCTAGAGACCTTAACCCCCCATGAGTCCTTGGCCTTTCTCTCAATGGGAACTGGATATAGTCAGGTCCTTGCCAAAGACTTTGATGAACAAAAGGTTCGTACTAGTAGCTACCAACTACTTCACCAAGTGGGTGGAAGCCAAGCCCTTAAGCCACATCCAGGGCGCTAACACCAAGAAGTTTGTATGGAAGAATATCTTAACTTGATTAGAGATACCTCAGGCTCTTGTGTTGGAAAACGACACCCAATTTAATAGTCCCCTTAAGTAGTTCTTTGAGAGCTTCAACATGTGGAATTTCTTTTCAACCCCAACCTACCCCAAGTGCAACGAGCAAATCGAGGTCTCCAACAAAATGATTATCACTAAGATTAAGAAGAGGTCGGAGAAAGTTAAAGGAAAATGAATTACGTAATTATTGGACGTTCTATAGGTGTACTGAACAACACCTCATAGCCCCATTGGTGAAACCCCTTGATACCCTTGAAGTAGGTCTCCTGACTATCAGGAGCCAAGCCTTTGAAACAGGCATGAATTATCAACAAGTAGCACAATACCAGGACCTCACTGAGGAAAGGAGGGAACTTACAGCCATTCGATTAGCGAAGAATTAGAAAGAGTCGAGCAGGCAACATAAAAGGAAGGTCAAAGCCCGAGAATTCCAAGTGGGAGACCTAGTACTTCACAAAATTGTTGGGAGCACTCGGGAACCGACTGAAATGAAGTTTTGTCCTAATTGGGAAAGACCCTACAAAGTAGCATCTCTCTCTTCTTTTTTTTGGGGGGGGGGCTCGAGGTCATACAAATTGGAACAGCTTGAAGGAAGACCTATTCCCTAGCCGTGGAATGTAGTAAACTTGAAGAAATACTTTCCTAAGCAAATGTACAAAATTTTGAGAAATGAATATCTTTTTTAGTAAGTCAAGCTTTTTTAAACATATGTATCAGGCTTGGTCGTTGGGGTCCATGCCCCGGGTGAGAAATGTTTGTGTTCAACTTAGGCAAGCAAAGACTTGATCTTACTTTCCTGAATTTACCATACGATCTGTACCAAACCTTTTTCATATGCATAAAGAACTTCACTTTAGGTTGAAGACAAGAAAAAAGAAGCAGCTTCGCCTTCCTCCTATTATAGATATGTGCTTGCAATTCCGCATTTTCATTGCATCCCTAACTTAAGTAAATGAACATGAACGACCACTGCTTTTCATTGTGTTACATAAAATGAGGCCCCCCCTTTCACTTAACACAGCCTCAGACAGGATAAGACTCTACACCAACCAAGTACCATGCCCAAATAGATATGGGATACGCCTTCCTCGGGAAGGGACACATCCCATATGACGAGAGGTACCCCCATATGTGCATGTTACACTTAATACAACACAAGATGGAACCAAAACAGAGATTCCATTAATATGCCAAGGGATTTGCGTCACTTCAAGCATACAAACAAAAACCTCACATCTCAAGAAGATGACATAAAATAGAATAAATCTCCATCGAGGTCCCAGAAGTTTCAAATCTGGCCATCACTGTTCCGACCATCACCATCCTTATCACCACCATTTGGTCGCCGAAAAAATCATCAAGATATCCCAAGTCCCAAAGGGTTTTGTTTTTGGGAAGCAATAAGGCACCAACTTCCTAAAATTCAAAAAATAAATAAATAAATAAATAAAATAAGAGCACTAACACAATTTTTTATGAAATTAGGGGGCATATGTGTTCAATTAAACATCATGGTCACATATATAAGGGTGTTTCAAAAGTTGGGGGGAGTGCTCCCTTCCTTAACCAGCCCACTAATAAGTTTTTTTTTGTTTTTGTTTGTTCGCTCTCCATTTTTTATGTTCATTTTTATTTTCATAATGAAGGACTTTATTGGCCAAACACCATTTAGATTCGTTACTATAAATTAATCTATCAAGTTAAGCTAGGTATATCAAATTAAACGTGACTCAAACTTACAAACTCACAATATTACACTGCAAGATCTTTTCATTCCAAACAACATTTGGGAATTAAATTTTGTGCTTTTTATTCAATGCTACAAGTCATTGGGATCAGTATAACTATAATGGGAACTATCTCCTTCCACAGTATGGCTTAGGTTGATCCTAAAGGCATTATATAATAAGTTAACGCAAACAATAATTAGATTAGGTATAGTCTTGAGGCTATTAATAAAAAGTTAACGCAAACTAGTAATTAAAAGTTACTACAAAAGCAATAACTAAAATGAAATATTAGAAACATGTTTGAATCCAATGTTATTATTGTCATAAAAAGTAGGAATAACAATTTTTAACACCGACTTTTTAATTTGATTCGTAGCCGAACCTACATAACATGATACCCTGCCAACCCATGCATGACATGCTTATATTACAACAATCAAGTTCATTGTGACAGTTAAGTACAATTGGATCATTCAGTATGCGGGAGTTTGGAGTAATATTCCTACCATCCCGCAACGAAAATGTCAAATATTTCCTCCAATCCATAAGTACTAAATGTATCTTCCGGCCAGACGTTTCAAACCATTAATTGATGGCTGCTCCCACGCTTCACCGAGTTGGTGTGACCACGTTTACGAGTGGTACTCCAGAGAAAATGTGTACATATATATGGCTCGTGAAATTCCACATTCCCACTTTTGGACCAACTAAATAGTATAGTGTCGTTCTCAACTCCCGACAAGGTTATAATTTGACCCAGTTGGAGTGTTTTTTAGTATTGATATTAACATTTTTTTGGTTGCAATTTGACCTAGTAAAAATTGTAATCTAATGTGTAAAAGTTTTACTTTTATGTAGATACCTTCTTTGATAACATACTCTTCCCATTAGCAATACTCAAATAAAAAAGCTGAGTTAGTAATTTTATATCTCAAAAATATAAATGTGGGTATATCAAACCCAATTTATGAAGGGCTATGTATATAGATTGGAAGAGGGATACAAATTAGGATACATATGATGTGTCAATGGATTTATTTTTTGTTATTTGGTCGCTAATTGACTAATTTATCTATCTATCTATCTATCTATCTATTTATATTACTTATAAATATCAGCATTTGTAAAAAAAGTTTAATGTTTTATTTTTTTATAATTATTATTATAAAGTCAGTGATACCCACATATTACTGTTATTTATTTTTTTATTTCCTATACTTTTATTTGAATCCTAAGTTCATTTGAACTCTTTTATTAACAGTTTTAAATTCTTTAGTACTTTCATTCAATTTTTATTTTTTTACATTTATTTGACTTCTAAGTTCTTTTGAATTCTTTTATTAATAATATTTAACTCTTTTTTTGACTCATTTATTAGTTGTCCATTTGTATATGATTTTCTATATCTATGTTTATATTTATACAAAGAAATAAAGGTCAATCTATATTCTATTACTATATACATGTAGTTGTTGGATTATTTTATGATCAAATATATATCATATTTGATTTTTTGGTACGCAAAAATATCATATTATTATACTACAAATAAGAGTATTAAAATTTAATCAATTTTTTGACAAAAAATGTAATAAATCTATAATATAATTAGATATGAATGTACTCAATAATGACAATTTTATAATTAAGCTTTATAATAAACAAAAGAGAACATGTCTAATGGGTCGGAGAGATACCTAAACAAATGATGGATTAAATATTCAAAGAGGGGTAAAATAAATCAACAATAAGATTTAACAATAATTAAAATAAAAATTAATTATATTTATAAATAATTTATTTATTCAATTTAATTACATATTTAATTTAATTTTATTATTAAAAAATTATTTAAATATATTCGCGCGTGCACTGCTAGTATAAGTAAAAGCAACAAAGGTTTTAGAAGCACAAATAAGTGGACAGATTCTGTTGTATCTAAATTTGTTCAATTTATCTCTAAGATATTTATAATTGGTGTATTTTGAGCATTACCAAGGTTGCTCTTCAAAATAGTTAATCAAAATATATTAAAATATTATATTCTTTATTTTAAAGAATTACTTTTACAAAGTTAATCTAATCATGCTATCTATTTTAACTATTTACTATTAATATTTTAAGACAAAAATACTGCATAATTTGGCACGTCACCAAAATGTAAAATAGTTGGCTACTTGCAGTGCAAAAAAAGCCATTTGGATTTCCAAAGGTAAAATAGCTAACCCCTTAGAGTTAAATTTTGTGATTTGACTCTTTATTTTAGCTAACAAATATAAAATAGTTAATCCCTTATAGATGCTTTTTATGCATAAAGCTATATTTAGCGAGGTCCATATCATCGATCTTGAGTTATTTTGACACATTTATTTGACGAGTTTATCACTTTTGCTAAAGGTGGATTGTATTTGTCATTTGCCATGATCAAAATTTTGTTTCAAAATGATCGAAAAGTTTAAAATATTTTTATTTTCAAGGAGGCTGAAACGAATTAATGGTAGAATCGAAATTCTAATATTTCAAAATGTTTCATAATGTTTTGAAGTGTTTTTGTAATTTTTAATGTATTTGAACAATTGTTTCGGAATGTTTCAAGGTATTTGAATAAACTTTGATATATTTCGACTAATGTTTTGAAAAAATTATTCTTCATTTTTTTCATTATATTTTTTAAAACGGGCTGAAACGTTTCTAAACAAATTGAAACGTTTCCTAATGATCAAAGCAATACACCAAAATAAAATTTTAATCCTTAGTTATTTGTGTGGAAAATTGATAGATCTAATTATCACGATCAATATTAAATCTGATAATGGTTTAGTTAGATAATTACGTCAACTATTTATGCATAGTTTGATATCCTTTATAATAGGGCTTTTTTTTTTAACCTAAATTATTATTCATTGAATGTGAGCTGGGGGTATGGATGTAATTATAAGAATATATAAATGGACTCTACATTAAACTCTAATTTGTTAATAAAAAGTATATTATTATGACTACAAGAATGCTAAACCAAAATAAAAAATAAAAATTGATGCAATTTTTTTTTGATATGAAGTGATGATGATACCCACTAATATTTTTAAATACAAAAAAAAAAAAAAAAACCTAAATGTATTGATATTTGCAAAATGTCACTATCAAATATTTTGTATACAAATCATTGCTAAAAGTCCTTTATGAAATATTTTCTTGATCATAATTCACATTTTATGGGTCCATCTTACAATAATTGTTTGCTTCTAAATTCATGTCTATTCTTGAACTTATGAGGCTATAAATCTTGTTTGAGTCTCATAAATGCGTCATAGATATTAGAGGTCGCATCAAATGTAGTTAACCATCACACATAAATCTTAAGGCTAAGTACCCTGAAATCAAAGATTTTTGGAACAGGTGGCAGCATATGATTGATCACACAATTAAAATAAATTATCGTCTTATCAGAAATCTGCCCAAGCCCAAGGCTATCATCACTCACTTAATGAGCATGTTTCAAACTGATTTTTTACGGTGATAAATTACGATTTAAAAAGTTTTACAAAATTTGACAAAAAAAAAAGTATTACAAAAAAATCGAATTTAAAAAAGTTTCCAAAACTGTTGAAATATTATTTAAAAAGCTAAAAAAATAAAAAAAAAATTCATTTAGAATGACTTTCTATTTTTTTTTAACTTGTTTGTGTCCAAATAAAAAAATTATTACGTATACATATAAATTATGCATAAGAGTTTCCAAAATATGAATTTTAAATTTTTTTCGTCATTAATAATATTTTATGAATATAATAAACTAAAAAGTTGTATGAAACCCACAATAAAACTATAAGCCGAAAGAAAAACTCATAAAATCTTTTTTTTGAATTAGTTTAAATAAGTCTTTTTAAGTCCAAAAAGTTATTGCATAAGTTGGTAAAAAATATCAAGATCCAAATAGACCTGACTTACTTTATTTCAAAACTCTTAAAAATTATCTCTTAAGTTAGTTCCAAACGGATCAAATATAGTGATGTCAAAATTGAATTTTCTTTCCGATTCAATTCAAATACTAGTTTGATTAGTTTAATATTATTTTATTGAATTTAAAAAATAAAATTTTATCTATTTAAATTTTGATATATTTGATTGTACTTTTGGTTGAATTTTATATGCTCACATAAATAGATGATAAAAATTGAGTTAAAATTAAAATATAATTTGTTAAAATTCAATTCCAACTGATTTATTCGAATCATATTATATTTTTGATTTTTATTAGGCCCGAGTATCAGTAAACATAAAATAAGGAAAGTTTTAATAAGTACATCCGACTGTTTCAAATAGATTTATTCAACGACCATCAACATCCATTTTAAAATTATTCAAATTTCACCCTGCCTTCAAGCACATATAAACTAAATCAAATTATCATATTAAAATTGACTTAATTTTTTTAAACTATATTCAAATTTAAACCAGATAAATTCTATTTATGTTGACATGTCTCCACACACCTTACATGGGACATGGGCGGATCTACTTTGAGGGGCCTGGTGGTCGTGGGCCACCCTCAAATCTCTCTAAAAATTATTACTATTGTTGATGTATTTTAGAGCATTTCAAATTGGTTAGCTAATTGACATTTGTGAGCTAAAATAAATTAGATAAATCATAAAATTTTACTTCAAAGGGCTAGCTATTTTACCTTTATGTTAGAAAATCTCTAAGAGATGCTGTAAAGCACAAAAATAATGAAAATTTAGCTAATTAAAGTAAAAAATCATACTCTAACAGAATATGTTCAGATACTCTAAAATAAATTTTTACTATAATAATACTCTAAATATAGAGTATCATTGTAGTAATATGTAAAATTTGTTTATAATATTTTATCTCCCTTCCTTTCTTTTCTTTCATTCCCTCTTTTTCTCCCTTTCATTATTTTCAAAAAAAATATAATACAAAAAGAATGAGAAATAATATTTAAAAGGAATAGTTAAAAAATTAAAAAATCTGTTGGAATATGTATTAAAAAAAATGAATAACTAAAATAAAAAATATTATTTTTTGAATAACTAAAATAGATTTTGTTGTTAGAGATGTCCTTAAATGACTCTCTACATTTAGAAAACCTCTTTAATTAGTTATTTTATATTTTAATGAAGTGTCATGCTATGAAATATTTTTGACTTAAAATATTAATAGTAATTAACTAAAATAAAAAATATGATTAAAATAACTTTATAAAAGAAACTCTTTAAAATAAAAAATAATAATATTTTAATATATTTTGAGTAATTATTTTGATGAACAGCCGAGAGTTCTTATTTATTACAAGAAAAACAATTAAAATATGTGATTGCAGTGTCCACCCAAGAGTTCGTTCCTAACTCCACTCTGACCTCAGGGAGAGTAAGCCACACCCACGCGAGGCACACGTGGGACTTTTCCCCATTATTCTTTCTCAAATAAAAGACGCATTTCAGATATTTGGCTTCAAACAAGAAGTTGTAAGCCAAAATGAGTAATACTATCTGAAATTAAAAATTTGATTTAATTTATTAGTATAATAATATGATTTCAGTAAAATTATTAGATCAATACTAAATTTTAATATTTGATGGACTCCACAATCAATTTAAAAATCATAATAAATTAAGTTAATAAAATAAATTAATAAATTACATCCTAATAATATTTTTTGATTAAAATATAAAAAAACAGCAGGACTTATTTGTTTATTTATTTGAGTCAAATCAAACCAAAGTCTCCTTAACCATGGTTAAGAGGAGTTAGGTGAGGTTGTAGTCTGGTCTGGTAGGCGTGTTTAGTTGTCCCTATAATTCCCTCTCGCTCTCCTCCTCCTTTTCAGAGTCTCTCCAAACCTCACCTACACCAAACAAAACAGCAGGGTAGAGAGAGACTCTCTCTGTGTTCCTCTCACTAGAATTGCATTTCCTCAGTTTCCGACGAGTTTTCCTGACCCAGATAACCACAGCAGAGAAAAAAAGTGGGTCTTTCTTTGCTTCTCTGAGTACAATTGTTTATAGTCATTTTCTCGCCGGCCAAACAGGAGTTGCCTGACCCAGATATCAAAGCGGAGAGAGAAAGTGTGGGTCTCTCTGAATTCAATTGTTTAAAGTTATTTGGTCGCCTGCCAAACAGGTTTAGACGTAATTGACTCGGTCATCGGTGACGTGATCCACATAGTGAAAAATGGAATCCAGCAACATGAAAATGTCTCCTTTCGATTTGGTGACTGCGATTTTGAGAGGCGGGAAGATTGATCAATCAAACATGTTGTCAGATTCTGGCAAGACTTTGTCGCCGACGGTGGCGATGCTGCTGGAGAATAGGGAGCTGATGATGATCTTAACGACGTCAGTGGCTGTCTTGATTGGATGCGTCGTCGTTTTGTTTTGGAGGAGACAGAGATCTGCTAAAAAAATAGAGCAGCCTAAAATGGTGGCTCCCAAAATTGAGGAAGAGCCCGAGGTTGATGATGGGAAGAAGAAAGTTACTATTTTTTATGGAACGCAGACCGGTACAGCTGAAGGGTTTGCTAAGGTATATGGAGTTTTTACACTATTCTTATTTGGGTTATAATTATTTGTGATTATTAGAATATAGTTTTAAGTTCTTACCCAATTCTTCTTGCCAGCACTATGGATCAATGAAGACCAAAGTGTGTATTGATCTTTGTTTGAAGTAGTTGGATTGATTGTTCTTTATCCCATTTTTGAAAAAATTGGAAAAGGAAACAATGTTGTTTCACTCATTTTTGTGTTGTTTTGGCTTCATTTGGAGTCATTTACTTGGCGAATTTATTGATCTTTGAAATTGATTGTACTGCTTTGGGCTCATTTGAGATTGTTGGATGCATTGTTGTTTGAATGTTTGAAATGATCTTTATGCTGTTGTTATGTTTTAGGCACTTGCTGAGGAAGGAAAAGCTCGCTATGAGAAGGCTACTTTTAAAGTGATTGATTTGGTGAGTTTGATGGTGTTTCGTGTGGTTACTTTATACTATCCACTTACACTTGGAGGAAGAATAACATAGATACCCTTCTGTTATACATATTTTCTGGTTCCAAGTGCTCCATTAGAAAACATAAATTTTACAAAAAGAATAGGTATTGAGGGGGTATAGGAATAGTTATTCTTAGACCAAGTGTAAGTGTATCCTCACACTTCTTATACTTTAACATATTGGATTTGATACTTGAATTGAGATTGTGACTATTGGATATACTGAATGGTGGGTAGGATGATTATGGGGCAGATGATGAAGAGTATGAGGAGAAATTGAAGAAAGAGACTTTGGTGCTTTTCTTTTTAGCTACGTGAGTCCTGATTTTGCCACTTTATTTTGAATTGCATAAAGACATAATTTTTTGTGTGTGCATGATGAGCAAATGTTTGTTAGTATCTTTTCATTGAGTTTATTTGATTGTTGGTGGTGTAGATATGGAGACGGTGAGCCGACTGACAATGCAGCTAGATTCTACAAATGGTTTGCAGAGGTAAATTTGATTAATTGAAGTGAATTATAATTTTGCTTTTTAAAATTTCCGTAAGATCCAGGGGTAAAATTTCGAATATATTGCTTGGTACAGGGAAAAGAGAGGGGGGATTGGCTGGAGAATCTTCAGTATGGTGTATTTGGTCTTGGCAACAGGCAATATGAGCATTTCAACAAGGTTTGAAATGAATTTTATTGCAGCTGTAATCTACTTTATTGTTTATGTGAATGCTTGTATGAATGGATGTAAATATGTATGTTCACTTTACGTGCAAATGTTGTTTTGTTTTGGTTGTTGACTGAAATATGATTTTATGTTTGGTTTACTGGGAAACAGATTGCAAAGGTGGTGGATGAGCTTGTTGTTGAGCAGGGTATGTTTTCCTACCTCGTTTTACATTACAAATGGGATGTTAGACACAAATGTCCCAAAGTAACTCCAGTGACCTTTTTTTGCTCATGTTGGTAATGTTTGAAATGAAGATTTTGTCAAATTTTATACGTGCTCTACACAAACTGTGTTTGTGAATTGTTAAATGTTTGCATTTTGAAGTCCGGGGTAGCCTATAAGTCCTAGTTTATAATATCATTGGCTAGCATAGGCAGTTTCATGTGTTTAATTCTTTCACTATATCATTGTAAAACACATTCATACGTATCCATCATTAAGAGAACGTGTCTTCTGTACAAAGATAAATTACTATTTTCTTGTGAGTTGCTATTCAAAGTACCTTTGTGTGGTGCATGAGACCAAGTTAGACGTCGTCACGTCGCTATCTTAAACTTACCAATATAAAGTGGAAGATATTAGCCAGTTAGTTGACATAGGCTTTCGTAATTTTGTAATGGCTGAAGGAAAATTTACACATTGAAACATCAATAGTGTAATTATATTCCTCTAGGTTATATTATGGTGGGTTCTTTGATATTGTGCTCTTGTTACCTTCAACTTTGTTGTCCTTTCTAACATGATCTGTGCCAATTGTAGGTGGGAAGCGGTTTGTTCCATTGGGTCTTGGGGATGATGATCAATGCATTGAAGATGACTTTACTGCATGGTATAAGGAACACGGACTATATCTGGAAGCCTTAACTTCCAATTTCTTTATTACTTGTAGAGTTAAATTTGCAGAAACAGACAAAATGATGTTTTCTATCTGTCACTAATTTAGGCGAGAGCTAGTGTGGCCCGAGCTGGATCAGTTGCTAAGGGATGGGGATGATACAACTGGTGCTACTCCTTACACCGCTGCTGTTCCAGAATACCGAGTTGTATTCCATGACCAACCAGATGCATCACTACTGGAGAATGGCTTTGGTAAAACAAATGGTCATGCTGTTTATGATGCTCAACATCCTTGCCGGTACCAAGAAGTTTTAAATTAGTGATATGCTTTTTCCCCATGCGCCATAATATACCTAACATATGCTCTATTCTTTGCTTGAAGAGCCGATGTGGCTGTGAAAAAGGAGCTTCATACACCTACATCCGATCGTTCTTGCACCCATCTAGAATTTGACATTGCTGGCACTGGACTTGCGTAAGTTGCTCTTCTGCATAACTTAGTTTTCGATATGTAGCTGTGGTTATTGGATAAAGACAAATTTTTGTTTTTGTCCCACCCACTTTGGTTTCCGGTGGGAAATTGTTGGTTGTGTGTCAAAGATAAGGGGACAAAAGAAAATTATTGTGATTTCTTACTTGTCAATCATGTTCATATATCTTTATTTGCTTTCTTTTTGTTCAGATACGAGACTGGGGATCACGTTGGTGTGTACTGTGACAATCTCCTTGAAATAGTGGAGGAGGCTGAGAGGTTAATAGGTTTACCACCAAATACTTATTTCTCTATTCACACTGATAAAGAGGATGGCACCCCACTCAGTGGAAGCTCCTTGCCACCTCCCTTCCCACCTTGCACTTTAAGGATTGCTTTGACTCGGTATGCTGATCTTTTGAGCTCTCCCAAAAAGGTTGGACTTTTTCCTACATTCTTCCGTTGTTCCTCGAAAATTTCCTCCTGAATTTAACTCCTTACATGCATATGTTTTCCAGGCTGCGTTACTTGCTTTAGCTGCTCATGCTTCTGATCCAAATGAAGCTGATCGATTAAGACACCTTACATCTCCTGCTGGAAAGGTGTGGATTCTTTCTTAACTTTTGAACTGAACAGTTCCCTGTAATTTGCTTCTCACTGAAACCTCTCTTCTATTCTTCAGGATGAATATGCACAGTGGGTTGTTGCAAGTCAAAGAAGCCTCCTCGAGATCATGGCAGAATTCCCATCGGCCAAGCCCCCACTTGGTGTTTTGTTTGCAGCAGTTGCCCCACGCCTGCAGCCCAGATACTATTCTATCTCTTCCTCCCCAAGGTGAATAGATTTCAACCCATCCCTTTCCCTTTTTCTTAAAAGAGTTTGGGGTGATGCTTCTTCTTGTGCATTGCACATTGACCCAAGTACAGCTAACTCTGTCACGAGGTCTTCTCGATGATCTGTTTATCTTGAGACTGTCTAAATGTGTATAAATGATCTACTCGATGGAATCCCTTAGGAAATTTTTGCCCTGTACAAGAAGACAAATGAATATCTTGGGCATCATGCGTCCATTGTGCTTGATTTTGTTTCATGCTGCATGCTACTTACCTGTGATCTTTAGAAATAAACTTATGCAACCATATATGTTGATTTACGTATCATCTTTGATTCTATTCCACAGGATGGCGCCATCGAGAATTCACGTCACTTGTGCATTAGTGTATGAGAAAACACCTACAGGACGAATTCACAAGGGGGTGTGCTCCACTTGGATGAAGGTAGCGTTTTATGTTCTCTTTAAATGCTTGGTTGCGAGTTCACAAATAGAAAATACACAATTTTTTGAGGGTGATAAACGATTAGAATTTCTGGAATGCCCATCACTACATTGGTCATTTAGGTTTTCTGAATTTATCTAGACTGCCTACTTTAGATGAATGGAGATTCCTTTTCTACTTTTACATCAACACTTAGTCCGACTAGAATATATATAGCCCAGTTGAGCTTTGTTGTTACATTTTCTCTTATCTCCCACCTTCTTTGGTCCCTTTTCAGAATGCTGTGGCTTTGGAGGAAAGCCGTGACTGCAGCTGGGCACCCATTTTTGTTAGGCAGTCAAACTTCAAACTCCCTGCCGATACTAAAGTGCCTATTATTATGATTGGTCCTGGCACTGGATTGGCTCCTTTTAGAGGTTTCCTTCAGGTTTGAACCAACATCCCTGAAGTTGCTTATTTCATCCAGATATGCTTGGTGTTGCATGATCAAGTAGAAACTGAAATGTCTCCTATTTCCAGGAAAGATATGCTCTGAAGGAAGCTGGAGCAGAACTGGGACCTGCTGTATTATTTTTTGGATGCAGGAATCGCAGAACGGTTAGTTAGTCACCGACCATTTTCATGGATGCTCTGATTTAGTCTAAGTTCTATTGTAACAAGTATGATCTAACGAGCTCAATTTTTGCAGGACTACATCTATGAGGATGAGCTAAACAACTTTGTTGAAAATGGTGCAATTTCTGAGCTCGTTGTTGCTTTCTCCCGTGAGGGACCCAGTAAGGAATACGTGCAACATAAGATGGCAGAGAAGGTATGGAATCCGTTATTTCCTAGTGCCAGTTGTGTCGAATGAGATTTTAAAGAGCTTCTTCACCTATTGTTATTTACTTATTTTCAAATGTTAAATATGGGTGTTCCTTCTGTCTTAACAGGCCTCCGATATCTGGAAAATGATTTCCGAGGGAGGTTATATATATGTCTGTGGTGATGCCAAAGGCATGGCTAGGGACGTCCACCGAACACTTCACACCATTGTGCAAGAGCAGGTATGCCACCATATTTTTTAATTGTTGGGAAGTAACCAGACACACCAATACAGAGAGACAGAGAGAGTTTTGCACCCTGAAGAAAGTCCTAGCAGTGTGTGGCTTTGTTCTGTGCATGCCCACTACTATTTTTTTTAATTTTTTGGGTAGAAACAATTTCTAGGAATCATGGTACTGAATAAAAAGTTGTACGAGGCAGCTAATGAAGTTTGCAAATGTTGATTTCAGGGATCTCTGGACAGCTCCAAGGCGGAGAGCATGGTGAAGAATCTGCAAATGACTGGGAGATATCTGCGTGACGTATGGTGATTATTCTTTGAATGCAGTCCCTCTCTAATGACAGAAAAAAGAAAAATTCCGTAAATTATATACCTGCCGACTTAATGGTATGAGAAAGGTGAAGTGGGAAGACTACTGACCTTCTGCTGCCAGCCTTAAAGTGGCAATTCTGCTGTGTTGTTATATACTGGACTGTTTTTCATTCTTTTTCTTTTTTTAATGGATTTTTTGGTTCTTATAATTTTTATATCCTATCCTACATTATAAACAAGCGGATGCTCACTCTCGTCCTCTACTGTGCATAATGTGAACAACTGCTGTGGGGGCCTTCGTCCTCTGCTGTGCATGATGTGAACAATTGATGCGGGACCCACAACAATAGGTCCCAGTTTTCCAAAGCAAGCCATTTTCTTTACATAGAAAATAATTACCAACAGTCGGGGGTACCAAACACGCGCACACACAGCTCACTATATGGAAGCGTATTGCTTTCACTTTCTGTAGCTATTCCGCTGTGGGATGGATGAAAAGAGAGGCAGAAGACTTGGGAGCTTCTTGCTTCTACTTTTTATTGGCTTTTCGATGTGAGAAGGAAATCCCCACTTGAAAAAAGCGAGCCTGGCGGAAAGGCAAATAGGGATGCTAATTTTACTCATTCATACAAATACAATAAGAAACCTATAGATGGCATAACTAACGTGACTAATAAATGGATTAAATTAAAATTAGAGACAAACAATACAATTAATTGATATGGTAAGCATAAAATAATATTTAATAATTTTTTAAATTTCTTTACATGGTACCATATGAATATTGACACGATCAAGACACAAACTAAAATGACAAAATTAGAAAATAACATGACCGAAATTGACACAACATGATTGACACCTGTTGAGGCAAGCCAATTATTTAACATTAGTAAAACAATGGTGGGTATCTAAAATAAAATTTGAATTTGTGAGCTACACAATTGCTTGTTCTATGGCATTTACATGCGGAGAACCACTGAAAAATATTAAACCATCTTAATCTGTTAAACAAATTTTTGTGATTGCTAAAAACAAGCATTATAAAGGGTAATATGCAATCCTTTTAAACAAGTTTAAAAGACATTAAAATATATATATATATATATATATATATATATATATATATATATATTTGGTGTACAATAAAGACATGGTTTTTTGCTCTTTCTAGTAATGGTTGTTCTTGATTCCTTCTTTCCCACAATTAATATTTCGGAGCTTAGAAGTACACTAATTACACATTTTGGAAGTTTTCTTAAATTATATAAATGTGAAACACCTATAGAGAAATCTATATGACGACTGAAATGCTTAATGCAATGGCTAGAATTGTATCCAAATGTGGTGGCAGATGTGGGTTATTTGCATCTATTTTCCTTTTTTGTTGCATATTGTCATTTTGTTTTTGTTTCATTTCTTGGGAATGGAGAATAGAAAGAGGTTGGAACCCAAAACCACATGCTGGCGGGAGTGAGCCCTAACCACTGGGGCACTGCTCACCGCTCTACTGCATTTTGTTACCAGTACCTTATCGTTTCCTAAGACTGTTTGGTCTCCGCATATATAAACAAGCTGTTTGTTCACGAGTCTTTTGAGTTGAACAATGTAGTATTCATATTCGGCTCATTTATTCAATTAACTTTAAACTTTGGCTAAAACTAGGTTAAATTTTAATATATGAACAAACTTGAATGGGCTCCAACATGAGCCGATCCCGAGCTATGCATGACCCAACTCGGTTTATTGGCGACCTTGCATGCAATTCTCATTTCCAAATACATTAAGTTCACATTTCTTTTGTCTTCCGTTTGAATAAAGTATAAGTAATGCTATTTAAAAATAAAAAAATCTAATTTACTAACTTGATGATGTAGCAAGTAGCAACTAATATTCTCGAATTACATTATTCTAGCCACAACATTATACCAAATTAATGATAATTTGAGTAATTAATCAACAATTATAGTTATTTATTTTTTTAATTAATCAAAAAAATAAATTTGGTGTAATGTTAAAAAACAAAACTTTAGTAATTAGTATTTTATCCCCCACACCAACTACCATCGCCACCCCCACACCCACTTATGACCACATCGCCCCACCACTCTCTCTCTCTCTCTCTCTCTCTCTCTCTCATTATTTGTTGTCTTTTCCTTTGAACTTGAGTCTAATAGTCGCCGACGTTATGAATTCCATTTCTTCGTTTGTTGCCAATGTATGAAGCACGAATACTTCGTTGAGGTTGACGTACCCATAATCGATACTGTATCGGATACGATATTTGTCGGATACTTGAAGATACGTATCGGATACACTTTCTACGTATTCGATAATAATTAAATATTATGATATTTCACGGATACTTTTGTGGTCGAACAACATATATAATTTTTGAATTGAACTTTTAATATCTCTTTTCGAATTCACATACCATACAGTAAATTAACAAAACATTTATATTACTTCAAAGACACATGAGTGTTTCTTAAGTATTATTTACAATTACATGTCAAAAGAGCATAAAATAAAGCTATTATATTATTATCTTAACAAAAATTACTTCTAAATACTGGGTAAATATTAGCTTTGATTCCTTTGATTAGTCACTTCACTTTGTGAATATATTACAGCGATACGATATATATTTTTTTAAAACTAAAAAAAATTATTAATTTTTCCTATTGTATATTACAGAACTACCAAAATATATAAGTATTAAGCTGGTTAAACATAATAAAAATATTTAATATATTTTATTATAGCCATATCTTGGCCGTACCCGTATCTTACTTTTTTAGACTTTGTCGTATCGCCGTATCCGTGTCGTATCGTACTCGTATACGAATATGGCATACGAGATATGGGTACGATATAACACTATTGCTATACCCCACTGATGATATCAATAATCGGGATATGAGTCGGGTGCTCGAGCTGAGGAGCTCAGGGCTTGGTAATTACGTATCTGTGGGTGTATGAGGGTTAATGATTGATTAATGGTGATGAAGTCTGGGGGCCTTCATAAAGTAGCTTGGAAGATGAGAAGAGGAATTGAACTGGGAGTATGGGATTGCACTGGAGTTATAGTAGTTCACCAGCTTTTTGACATGACTAATCCACTATAATGTAGACTTTTGCTCTTGGAGGCCTTGCATATTTCGTGAAGAAGAAGAAACAATTACAAAATATTCTCTCCTTGCTCGAGTAAGGGTTTTTAGTTTGTATACTCGATGATCATGTCACCATGAAGTGGTCATCTAGTTTTCTTAGGAGTTTGTTGAGGGAATATTTAGGGCCATTTGAGTTTATATTCTCTAGGCCATTAGAGGCTACATTCCCTAGGTGTGATGTGCCTTTCTAGAACATGCGGTGGTGGCATGATCACTTGTCTTCCAGCTCGGACATGCGATGACCTTATATGCCTCTGGTGGGTTCTGCTATTTGCTGAACATACTTCAAGATGAGCTTCTTAGGGTGAGCTCATACATAAGGAGATCAGCTTGGTCAGTAATCCCGTTCTCGTAACGCTAAGTTTCTTTGGGATTTTGTTGGGTAGACTTGAACAATCCTTCTTGAAGTCACCCTAGACCAACTTGGGCTTCCTTCCTTGGATAGTCTTCACTATGCGACATTAATATACTTTTAATCTCTTTGATCTAATTTCCCTTGCTTAACGGTGCCATTTTCTAGGTATCATTAGCTACCCCTTTGTCTCAGACTTGAGCAACCTGTCTCAGTAGTAGCTCGAGACTATGCTTCTAGTATAACTGTGGTGTTATTCTCTTCTAAAAGCAGCTATGGATACCTGAATTTGCTGATAGGACGTGACAAGAAAATTGCATGAGGATTGAGAAATAACGTGAGTGTGAGGGGCTGACAATGCTTGTTTTTCGGGTCATACCAATAAAGTTAAGCCACGTGGAGTGGCGTGAAAATGCATTAAATGCGCTTGGAGACAGAACCACTAAAACTTTATCTACTTAAACTTTTCCCAAATCGAATTTTTTGCTTTATTAATTCATTCGCTTCATCAGGCCTTTTTCTTCTAAATTCCCCCTTTCGTGTTCCTAAATCTGTGTGGGTCCTGAAGTTCCTTAAGTGTTTCCATAGGCTATGAGGAGGATTAAATCGATGATTCGAGCTGGCCTAGAAGATTCTTTTGGTGAATTTTCCCTTGTTCGTGTCTTGATTCTCTGTCTTTGCTTACTAGGTATGCTATTCTCTTTTTTTCCTCTTTGATTTTATACCAATTCTGGACCATTTTGGTCCCTTGTGGTGGTCGACTCCATTTCTTAGTCCTTTGTTTTTGCTAGTTTAGGAGTTTAGAGAGATCATTGGTGGCGACACTCATCTTTCTAGATCCTTGGAGTACGACTAAGATTTTCTTGCTAGGTCGTTGGTGCGTAGATTATCATTCGATTAAGGATTGCACTTTCCACATATCTTGAATTCCCCCAGAACTAGGATATTTCAAGTTCTCCTTTTCACCCATGTCCGCAATTTCTTCTAAGGCCACTGGGTCCTCTATTGCTTGCTTGCTTAGGCATGCGAGTGGCAATCCTGAGGTTGAATCCTCAACCTTGCGGAGGCGAAGATGCAGGGGTAGAGTCATCTCATTAGAGGGACCTGGTGGATTTGGAGGAGACTGAGGAATCCTTGTCTCAACTTCCTCAAGGGGAGAGTTTGCCTCGTAAGGAGGTGTTTTCTCCTATTCTAAAGGGCACAGAGGAAGATGAGCCCCTCACTCGAGGAAAAAGAAAGTGTACTCTTAAGAAGAGGGTTCCAAATATACATCGTGTTCCCCATTCTATTGAGGCCGGTACTTCAGGAAGACCTGAAGAAATGCAGGTTCCTTCCTCTTCTTTTACCATTAGTTGTGTTTCCAGACGTTGACTTCAATCCCTAATTGACCATTATTGCTTTCCTTTAGATGTTGAAGTTTATCTTCTTTCCAAGGTAGATCATTACAACGTCTACCTTTCTGAGAGGACTTGCTTCTTTGTCTCTGCATTTGAGTCACATTTGAGGTTTCTTATTCATCCTTTTTTGAAAAGTGTACTTTGTTTTGACAAAATCTATCCTGCAAGGTTATCTCTTAACTTTTGGGGGATGTTGGTTGGTCTCCTAGTCTTCTGGAAGGAGAACGACCTAGGGGGTGCTCCCTCCATGGCCAAGCTCCTTCATTTTTTCACCATCAAATGTTCTCCATCAAATGGCTGCTATATCTCTAGATGCATCCATACCCATTTACTGTTTATTGGTGCTCTGTCTTCTCACGTGACTTGGAAAGAGCATTTCTTCTTTGCTTCAGGCGATGCTTAATGACTTGATCCAAAATGTGTACACCCAAGTGCAAGCGGTCAAGTTATAGTAATAATCCAGTTAAGTCCGAAGTCAAATCTATAGGAAATTAATGTTGGTGTTTTAAAATAAGTAGTGACATAGACCAAAGTGACTAGAACCCTTGAGATTTAGAGTTATGATGCTTATGAATTTTCCTGGATGGAATATAAAATTCTTTCCAAGAGGATTTTCTAGACAAAATATAATGTAATCTCAAATGTAAAAGTCACCCTTTAGCTTGAAGATCTGGACATGCAGTCAATCATCTGGTTGTTATACTTGTGCTTGGGAACTCAATTAACTCCTATGTCAACATAAAGTTAATCGGAGGACAAAAATGGATTGTGAGAATTAAGAGCATGGTTCCGATGTCTTTGTAGAGATTTACAAGAATTGTCTGTACCAAGACTCAACCCGCCTTCAAACAAGCAAGTGTTTCTATAAGACATCCAACCATGGTGTTGGTATTCCATTCTTAGTTGGAGCACAATAATGGTGAAGATTGAAAGGTAGTCATGAAGATCTACTGAAGTACTTGTAAAGAACCAATGAGTCTTCCTATGTCAAGAGTCATCTATGTCATAGAAAGGACTCATGGTTGTGCAAAGTACCTTAACTTTGCTAGATGCATTCAATCGTTCAATAAGCAAGTAAGAGATAAAATATTAAGCATAAACGAAATGTACAAATATAACTTCCGAACATTTTATACATGTCCATCATTTCTTACTAAACAGTGAATGAGAAACTACTCACTTTTCATGGCTTTGGTAAAGCTAGAAAAGTGAGTGATTCTCATCTCTCCAAGTAGAGGAGTTACAAGGTAAAACACACTACACAAGGGGCCGATCTTCGACAAAAAATGAGTGAATCACGTTCTACCCTTCACGGCTTTGGTAAAACTCTAAAAAAGTGAAAGAGTTTTACTCCTCTAAGGGAAGAAGGGAGCTCAAACAATGGAAGCAAATGAAACTAATAATGAAAGTAAAAGAAAACTAGTCACTTTTGGAGGGTTTCCTCCTCAACCAAAGGATGATCTATCTCCCTCTATGTATGTCTACCTATAGCTAAGTGCAAGTGTATGCAAGTGTAAGTGTGAGTCTAAGTTCTAGTCCCCTTTTGAAGCTTCCACAATGAGAGTATTTATAGGCAAGGAGGAGGGGCAAAGAAGTGTGAAAGAATAGTACAAGGTCTTCGAAGTCCAAGTGAATGCCCCAAGGTCTGGATAGAAAATCAACCACTCTGCAGCCTGTCTGGGGACAACGTTTGAACGTTAAATGGTGTTCAAACATTGTCTCCTGCCTTCCTTGATAGGCATTTAAACACTGGATGGAGTTTGAACTTCCTACTCAAGTGGCCTTTGTTCTTCTATGAGAGTAACTGCAACACGCCATATGCCATTGCCCTAACATTCTTCCAGGGGTCCTCAAATAATTCAATCCAACGTTTGAATGTGGATTGACGTTCGAACATGGTACTCAAGTACCGCTTTGTTTTTCTTCTTAGGGAATAACTGCAACACGCCATGTAACATCACCTCAGTAGTCTGGTCCTCAAATAATTTCAAGAGGCCGTTCGAATGTGGATTGTCCTTTGAACATTCATGCCTTGTTTCAAACTTCTCCAATTTGCTTCCAGAACATGTAGGTGTTGCATGAAAGTTTGGTATCCATTGAATTTAGGCATTTGTACAATCTTTCTCTTGAAATGTCATCATTGAAAGTCTATCAAAGTATAATTAGTCTTAAAAAGGCATAGAAAGTTGATAATTTTAACTACTAATCACACCCCCTTACCTAAATATTGCTAGTCTCTAGTAATACAACAATAAATTGAATGAGAAATTATTTACAATGCCATTTTCATAGGACGTCCGGTTGCATGTAGCATCTGCAACAAGCTGTTAAACCCCCTAGGTTTTCCCTAGTGGATGAGTGTTGTCTTGTGAGAGTTTTCGGTGAAGCTACCCACAAACTATAGTCGAACAGATGTGTGTGTGTGAGATTGCTTGTCAGAGTGAGTTAGCACCATAGTTATTGAGACACCCAACCCTCATTTTTGACTTATCTCCCAGGCATTTTTCTTTCATCGATATGTACTTTGTGCAAAAATAAACATATGTTACATTGATTTTTGAAATTCACTAGGTAGTAGGAATAATCATTCTAGCGACAAGAATTGTTATATAACAAACACTCCTCTTTACAACCTTCCATGGATAGTTTTGATTTCACAGACCTTTCTTAGAATGTTCTCAGCAAAAATTTCCTTCGATTATAGTGACTTTTCTCTCAATTGAACATGTGATCCAAAGAAGGCTAATTGTAAATTTACATGCATAATTAGTACGAGAGTGAAATCTAAGGAAACAGACTAATCATGTTTGGCATAATCTCATAGAAGAATATTGATACAAATAAAGTAACACTATCTAACATACCCCAAACTTTTGATTGACGACCTACATATGCATCAATTTTGAGAACAATTAGGGCTTTTTATAAGTTGTAATATGGCCAGAGGTTAGTAGCTAACGAAACGACGTCAATGGTATTCAAAAACTATCTTTTCTTTATGTAGTGTAGCTCACCTCTTTCTAGCTTTTTGAAACTTCACCTACATGGTATTTTTTTTTCTTTCATTCTTTTTCTCACTTTTCACTTTCTTGACCATTTTCTATTTTTCTGTCTCTTTCTTTTTTAGATATTCCCACAGACATTTATTTCTTTGAATAGTAGTTACCATCGTCTTTTCTTTTTTTCTTTCTTTATTGTATCACACTGATTTATAAGAGGGTGTAAGAAAATTAGACAATAAAGGTATGTCAAATATATTTTCCTGTGGCTCGGTTATCATATGGGTTACCAAAAAGAGATCATACATTAAAGGCTCAATCACGGCTAACTAGGGATATAATTTTGTAAAAGAAATAGCTAAGGCTCAAAATTAAATCAAAGATAACCTAAAATCATTTCTCAAGCATGTGCACATGTATGTGTCGTATGAATAGATTCTTTGTGGGATATGTCAATAGATTGCTTTAGTTGTGTCAATCAATAACAATTTTAATGAGATTATTCAAGAATAGACAGTGAAAAATCTTACTTGAGTAAATGTTGATTGTCACTCAAAAGCATCGCAACGCTCGAAAACTTACCATAGTATTCTTCGTTATCTTCACTGGTTATGTCAGGTTTTTCAAAGAATGTCGGTTATATATCAATTCCATTTTCGAGTGTGGTCATCTTGAACTTTAAAATAACAAATACCAATGTAATTTGTCATTTAAGCATAGAGAAAATACCATTTTTCAAAGACATGTGGTCTTTAGTCTGGATTGTTAGGTGAGGTGTCAGACCGATCACGTGATTAGTCACTTTAGCAAACAATCTCAATATTTTCATTTGTTTCGTCAATTATTAACAGATAACAATGTAATGCTAAGGCTAACACATGCATTTAAAAAGATAGATATAATAAAAACTGATTCGTTCATTTCACAAAATATCATCGTTTAGCACAAAAAATATTCAAATCATCCACACAACCCTCCACACTAAGTACATAATCTCTCTCACTCTCTTGTCTCTCCAATGCCTGAAGGTCCTCTAGCTCCACCCCTCAAAAGGCTGAGAATCTCCTATTATTGTCGGAGAATCTCATCTTGCTTGGCCTCGATGCCAAGCATGATATCCTGTAATGACCGTCGAGTGCTAGTACCTGCCTCATCCGGTGCCTATGCATGGGCTCTCTTAGCCTTTCTCTCCTCCTCCTCATCCAAACATCTTGCACCTCATCGGTGCCTTGGGTTGGTGGCTCGTCTTGTCTCGCCGTTGGGCCGCCACTGTGACCTTACCTCCTTTGGAAGGATGCCTTGTTCAATGGTCCCATCAGCTTTTGCACTTCCATCTCCGGCCTCACTCTCACTCCATAGTCTAAGCATATCTCCATTACAAGGGAATCGAAGAGGAGTGAATTCATCTTCACGTCACACCCCTTCATCATCTTTATCAAGATCAAAGATGGGAGATCTATGTTTTGGCCCCTACTTATTGTATATAGCAATCGGGCCATCTCCGGGAGGATCTCATTCTTCGTCCGATGGGGCCAAAGTTCGAGACGGCAATTGAGTTGTGCATTTTGTATTTGTAGATCAACTCTCCTTGCCTAAAGAATCTCCGTCCTCCCCAAGCAAACGTAGCCAAGCCCGTCAACTCCCCACCAACCATGTTCATCCCCACATTCTTCTTTTGGGGGTAGCTTGGCTTTGGGACTCATGGTACCTTTTGCCTCATCTCCTGAATGTAGTCTTCATCCACATGGATGTGGGCCCCCCTTACATAGGTTTTAATCACCCTATTTACAATCTCGGCGTTGGAGTAAAACTCCCACACCAACTCCTTCATAGCATCTCCACCATTTCTCAAATACAAACTCTAAACTCTTGGCTCTGTATTCGCAAAAATGCCCAAATCCACAAAATTCGACAACACAACCGTTCGTTCACAAATAATAGCTTTATTTTGAAAGAAATTTTTGTACCTATCCACTTTGAAAGCATTGGGGAAGCGGGTTCTATCATATCTTTGGACTATGGGTGGCCGTCCCTCTCATTCCTCGATCAATTCCTCCACAAAATTTGGCTCTTGGGTGGCCGTCTTATGCCTTGCAGGCATTTTCATCCTTGGAGGCATGAATTTTGATTTTGGGGGTTTTAGGGCTTGAAAGGTTTGGATTTCTTGTGAGAAAAGAGAGAAACGAGGTGGGAATATGTTTGGGATGCTTGATTTTGGGTAGAAATTGGGAATGGAGGAGGTTTTGAGGGCTTGGAAGTGAAGAGTCATTGAGGGTTTTGGGGGGTTTTTGAGGGTTTTGGGTGATTTTGAAATTAAGAAGACGAACCAGGTATTTATAGGTGGGAAGCCAATGTTCGAACATCACTAATGTTCGTATGCAGAAGGATTTTAAAAAGATGGCTCGAAAGTTACACTGGTGTTCGAACGTGGAGAGCTCCTAGTACTTTTGATGTTCTGTTAGAGGCCAAAGTACTATAAGCTTCTGACGTTCGAATGTGGGTATGGCATTGGAACGTTATGTCTTAGTTCAAATGTTAATTAGGAGTTCGATAGCTTCCAGTACTTTTGATGTCCTGCAGAGGCTAAAGTATTGTGAGCAGCCAACGTTCAAATGTTAACTACGTTCGAACGCCAAATCAAAAATCACAATATTATGCTCATTTATATACATACATTAAAAGAAGGTTTATACACATAAATTAAACTTGAAAAAATCATGGCATCTCAGGATAAGTCCCTACACACACTTTAGGTTGGTATTCTAGAACATTCTTTACTCAGCCCACATTTTATTTCAAAATAAAGATTTTGTACATCTAACAAAAAGATATTTACACTTTTTACAAAAGTTCGGACCTTTGGCTTTCATTCCAAAAACATAGTTTTTCACAACTTTGTCAAAAAGCAGTCTAATCCGAGTCTTCCCTTGTCTCTATGCCATTTGAACAATCAGTGACTCTCCTAATTTCTTGTCGCACAAACTGTCTAAGAATAGGACTGGAATAGCATGACATCTCAGGATAATCCTTACTCTATCCATTCACTATCCAGTTTAATCGATCGAGTGCGTGATCAAAAATCGGTTCAGAACACTGATTATATTCCTTCATGTGAATGATCCTGCCACATTGTTTACATGCACCAAGTCTTTTGGCATAACAACGTTTAGCAAAAGTGCTCCTGCCACATAGTGGTTTTGCTTGTTGTTCTTGGATTTTAGTTTTTCTCATCAATCTTGCTTTTCTCATTATCACAGAATGCACATCAGGTGGAAAAGTGCGTAAAATGCCTAAACCGAACCAAAAAAGTTTATTATCTATGCTTGCTAAGCTTTAGGACACTTTATTTGGTTCTTTAACGTCTGCCAGTCATAAAGACGATTGAAGCTGCTTTACATACATGATCATCAAAGATTGTATAAATGCAAAATACAAGATAGAATACATAATGTGATCAAGAAAAATTTTTAAAGGCACAAAATATGAACTGTAGTTCTCACCCCCAACCTAAACTCAACATTGTCCCCAATGTTTCAAATTTACCAGTATACGCATAGTGGAGTTAGGATTGAAAGTAGGGATCTATTCATCTGCCAAAACCTACAAAAAAAATACATAAATTAATCATCTTTACGAAGATCTGAGTTTCGGCTAGGATGAAAATCCTTGTGCGTGAGTGTAAACAGAAATAGGATACCCATGAGCAAATTCAAAATTAAAATGCAAAACATGAAGTAAAAGATTGTGTCTATGGAGTGTGTGGCCATGGAGTTACAAACAGTGGACTGTTTGCAGAGAACAGAGCAGAAGAAGAAGAAGAAGAAGAAGAAGAAGACCAACAACGACAAATAAGAAAAAGGGAAAGGGTTAGAGTTCTTATAAAGGCGTCTTTTTGGGTCGAGTTGGGTTGAATTTTTCCTGACCCGACGCCTTTTTGTGTTGGCAGGCGCGAATCTTAGTAGAAGATTCTAGATCCATTAAAAAAATAGTTTTCACATCTTTAACAAAGTCTTCCAAAAGTGGTTTCAAACGCTAACCATTGATAGTAAAAATATTACTATTTGATGAGTTTTTCACTTCCACTACTCCATTTATAAACACTTGTTTGACAATATAAGGTCCAGTCCACCTTGATCTCAACTTACCAAGAAATAGGCGGAGCCTTGAATTGAATAAGAGGACTTTTTGTGAAGGGGTAAAGGATTTTCTCAATATGTTTTTATCATGAAAAACCTTCATCCTTTCCTTTGCAATTTTAGCATTGTCCAGGTCAAAGTTCACTATTTTGATGACCCATTATGCTTTGTGTTTCAATTCCACAGGTAGGTGACAAGACTTGCCATAGACTAATCGATAAGGAGATATGTCTAAAATTGTTTTAAAAGTAGTTCAATATGCCTAGATTGCATCAGTTAGTCTTAACGACCAATCTTTGTGGTCTGGGTTTTTCATTTTTTCTAAAATCAGTTTGATCTCTCGATTAGCTAATTCAACCTGTCTACTAGTCTTTAGATGATAAGGGGTTACAATTTTATGAGAAATTAAGTACTTTTTCATCAAATTTCAAAAAGGACGATTGCAAAAATTAGCACCCCCATCACTTATATTGGATTTAAGAATTCCAAACATGAACAAAATATTTTCTTTTAAAAACTTGATCACTGTTTGGTGATCATTATTTCAGCATGGAATTGCTTCAACCCATTTGGACACGTAATCAACAGCCACTAAAATATATAGATAACCAAAGGAAGGGGGAAATAGTTTTATAAAATCAATACCTCAATAGTCAAAAATTTTAATTACCAGAATTGGGTTCAAGGGCATTATGTTTCTTTTAGAAATGCTTCCTAACCTTTGGAATCTATCACATGTTAGACAAAAGGCATGAACATCTTTAAAAAATGTGGGCCAATAAAATCCACACTGTAAGATTTTTGCAGTGGTTTTTTTAGATGAAAAATGGCCACCACATGCTTGAGAATGACAAAAAGATATTACTTGTTTGCTCTCATGATCAGGGATGCAACGCCTTATGATTTGATTCTTACAATACTTAAACACATATGGATCCTCCAAAAGAAATTACGAACCTCCCTTATAAATTTCTCTTATCCATCATTGTAAAGGAAGGAGGAAACGTACCAGCAGCAAGGAAGTTAGCAATATCAACGCACTATGGTGTTTCCGTGACTGTGAACAGTTGTTCATTAGGAAAATTTTAATTGATTGACAGACCATCCTCATTAAATTCATATGTTAACCTAGATAGATGATTTGTCACCACATTCTCAACGCCTTTCTTGTCCTTAATGATCAAATCAAACTCTTGTAATAAGAGTGTCCATCTTAAGAGCCTTGTCTTGACATCTTTCTTTGTGAACAAGAATTTTAATACTGCATGATCAGTGGACAAAATAACAGATGAACCAACAAGGTAAGAACAAAATTTTTCCAGAGCAAAAACTACGACAAACAATTCTTTTTTAGTTGTTGAATAGTTCATTTGAGCATTATTCAAAGTTTTTCTTGTATAGTAAATTACATAGGGTTTCTTATCCTTTCTTTGTTCCAACACGACTTCTACAACATAATCACTTGCATCATATGTTAATTCAAACAGTAGAGTCCAGTCAGGGGGTTGCATTATTGGGGCAGAAATTAACATACCCTTAAGCTTATTGAAACCTTTCTAGCATGCTTCACTCCACACAAAAGATACATCCTGATTTAGGAGATGACACATGAGTTTAGATATGGTATTAAATTCTTTTATGAATCTCTTATAGAACCCTGTATGTCTTAGAAATGATCGGACATCTTTAACAGTCTTGGGAGCAGACAAATTTCCAATCATATCTATTTTTGCCTTATCAACTTTCATGCCTTCAGACGACACAATGTGACCCAAGACAATGCCTTGTATTACCATGAAATGACATTTCTCCCAATTGAGCACTAGATTGACTTCCTTACATCTTATTAACACTTTCTCTAGATTTTTCAGACACAAATCAAACGATCACCATATATAGAAAAATCATCCATGAAAGCTTTCAAAAATCTCTCTACCATGTCACTAAACAAACTCAGCATGCACCTTTAGAATGTTGTAAGAGCGTTACAAAGTCCAAACAACATCCTTTTTAATGCAAATGTGCCAAAGGGGCATGTGAATGTTTTCTTCTCTTGGTTATCTAGTGCTATCTCAATTTAATTATACCTAAAATACCCATTTAAGAAACAGTAGAATGCATGACCTACAATTCTTTCTAAAACTTGATCAAGAAATGGAAGAGAAAAATGGTATTTCCTAGTTACTAAATTGAGTTCTCGATAGTCTATGCACATTCGACATCCTGTGATGACTCGAGTTGGTACTAGTTCATTATAATCATTTTAACTACTGTGACCCCACACTTCTTGGGCACAACTCGGGTTTGGGCTAACCCATTTACTATCAGAGATGGGAAAGATTATTCTAACATCCAATAGTTTGAGCACCTTAGTCCTTACAAACTCCTTCATTTGAGGGTTCAATCGTCGTTGCATTTGGCAAGAAGGTTTTGAATCCTCCTTAAGGTATATAACATGATTACAGATTAATGAGTTTATACCTTTCAAATCAACAATGGTCCATCCAGTGGTGTTTTTATGGTGTCTAAGGACTTCAATCAGCTTAGACTTTTGCAACTCTGCAAGCTTAGATGAAATTACCACTGGGTATGACTCGTCCTCCCCTAAGAATGCATATTATAGGTCAGATAAGAGAGGTTTTAGTTCAAGCTTTGGTGGCTTGACACTTGATAAATGTGGCTTTGTACCACTTGATGAAAGCTCTTCAAATTTGGGTGCCCATGCCTCAACAGCATGAGCGGGGCAACTTTGTGGGTTTTGATCATCATCTGTTAACTAAGATGACAGAATTTAGCAGAGGTTTCACAAAATGTATCATTCAAATGTTCGTGGACCAATGACTCAATGGAATTTACTTCTCTCGCATCTTTGTCCTCTCCTAGGTGCTTGACAATATTGAAAATATTAAGCTCAAGAGTCATATTCTCAAAAGTTAATTTCATGACTCCATTCCTGTAATTGATTAATGCATTGGAGGTTACTAAGAAGGGTCGACCAAGAATGATGAAAATTTGGTTCTCTGAATGCATTGTTGGTTGAGTGTCCAAAACAATGAAGTCAATAGGAAAGAAGAAGTTGTCCATATAAACAGGGACATCCTCAACAATGCCTCTCGGAACTTTGACAGACCTATCTACCAACTGAAGTGTAATACAAATGGGTTTGAGTTCGCTCAGACCCAATTGTTGATAGACAGATAAATGGAGCAAATTGGCACTGGCTCCAAGATCCAACAGGGCTTGTTCTATTCTGAAGTTTTCAATGACACATGACACAGTTGGACACCATGGATCCTTTTATTTTAGAGGGGTTTTGTGTTGAAGTAGGGCACTGACTTGTTCTATCAAGAAGACTCTTTTATAAACATTTTGGCTTTTCTTGATTGTGCACAAGTCTTTTAAAAACTTGGCATAAAAGGAAACCTACTTGATTGCATGTAGAAGTGGAATATTAATTTTCACTTGCTTAAAGAGCTCGTAGATTTCTGGATAGTTATTCAATTTCTGTACTATTTTGAGTCTTTGAGGAAAAGGAGTAGGAATAAGACAAGAAGGATCTTTTTCCCCTGATGGTTCTGGCTCGTTTTCAATTACATGTTCAGGCTCAACTGGTTCATTGACTGGGATTGATTCAGGTCTTGGATTTGGAATTAACGTGTCTCTGATGGTTTTGTTAATCACCCTATCACTTCTTAGTGTAGTGATAGCTTGAACTTGGTCTTGTGGGGTTTTCATAATTGAAGGATTTTTCACATGAAATTGGCCTTGTGGTTTTTTTGGTTGGGCAAGAAATTTGCCCTTCTCATGTGTGGTCATTGATTGGATCAATTTTTGGATGAGGATTTTGAGATCCTCGAAAGACTAGGTGGTTTGTGCTTTAAAATCATTGAAAGTTTGAGTGGAATGAGTGTTGTAGTTCATTTGGGTTTCCATGAACTGATTTAGTGTATCCTTAAAACTTCTCTTGTGTGGTGGTTGGTATGACTGATATGTAGGAGGTCCTTGAGGTTGTGCTTTTGAACTTTGTTGAAGATTCATGAGAGTCGGTTGTGTGTTCCTCCAACCGAAGTTTGGGTGATTTTGCCACCCTGAATTATATGTTTCAGAATACAGATAGGAATAAGGCTTGTTGAAGTTGGAAATTGCATTTGTTTGTTCCAACAAGACTTCTTTGAATGTTGGAATAGTAGGACATTCACCTATAGGGTATCCTATCAATGCACAAATTCCACACACTTGTTTTGTGGGAGGGCCAACATCAACTTGATGTACCTTTTTCATCTATAGAGCTTCAAACTTTCGAAATAGGGTAGTCATTTTTGCTCTCAGGTCATCATCTTCTTTCAAGACATACTTACCCCATTGGGAAGTAGATGGTTTGGTTTCAACAGTGGTAGGAGAGGCTGAGTCCCACATCTGAGAACTATCAAATATGGTGTCAAAAAAATTGAATGCTTCCTCTGGACTCTTTCCCATGAACTCTTATTGAGCCATCATTTCAGTAAACTGACGTAGTCTAGTGGACAAGGAATCATAAAAAAATCCTACCAAAGTCCAATTTTCAAAAGTATAGTGTGGGCAGGATTGGAGAAGATTTTTGAATCTCTCTCAACATTGGTAAAATATTTCTCCCTCTTTGATAAAAAAATTCATGATTTGTCTTTTGAGTGCATTGGTACAGTGTAAGGGAAAAAACTTTCTGAAAAACTCATTCGGTAATGCATGCCAATTTGGTATTGAATGAGCTTTTAAAGAGTTTAGCAATTGTTTAGTTTTATCCTTTAAAGAGAAAGGAAAAAAGTTTCAACTTGACCAATTCAGAATTGTCTTGGAATGTTACACATACCTCCTCAAAATCTTTTATATGCAGCTATGAGTTATGTTTTGAGTCCATGAAATTAAGGTAGTAGTTGCATTGTCCCCACCTTTACAGTAAAGAGGGGTACATTTGCAAGAAACACAAAACAAGAGGGGACATTGTTTCGTGTGGGATGCAAGTAATCCCATAGAGTTCGAATGTTAGGAACTTCTCCCTCTCTCTCAGGAACTTCCCCTTATCTCTCATAATTTGCCATGCTATTATCAAAAGATTTTGCTACTAATAGAGGTGAAGATGGTTCAGACTGATTTACAGACCCAATAGATTCTTCTAGCAAATTTTGAAAGTGAGGATCGTCCTTAGACATAAAATAAGAATTATACACAGCAAAAAAAAAAAAAAAAATATATATATATATATATACACAAATGAAGGTGTTTTCAATTTTTTTACCTTAAAACACCTTTTTGGTTCCCCGACAACGGCGTCAAAAACTTGGCTTGATCCGAAATGTGTACACCCAAGTGCAGGTGGTCATGTTGTAGTAATAATCCGGTTAAGTCTAGAGTTGAATCAACAAGGAATTAATGTGGGTGTTTCGAAGTAAGCAGTGACAGAGACCAAAGTGACTGGAACCCTTGAAATTTAAAGTTACATGTTTATGGATTTTCCTGGACAGAATATACAGTTCTTTTCAAGAGAATTTTCTAGACAAAATATAATATAATCTCAAATGTAAAAGTCACCCTTTAGCTCGAGGATTTGGACATGTAGTCAATCATCTGGTTGTTATACTTATGCTGGGGAACTCAATTAACTCTTGTGTCAACATAAAGCTAATCGGAGGATAAAAATGGATTGTGAGAATTAATAGCATGGTTCCAATATCTTTGTAGAGATCTATAAGAATTTTATGTGCTGAGACTCAACCTGTCTATAAACAAGCAAGTGTTTCTACAAGGAATCCATCCATGGTGTTGGTATTCCATTCTTAGTTGAAGCACACTAATGGTGAAGATTGAAAGGTAGTCATGAAGATCTAGCTGGAGTACTTGCAAAGGACTAATGAGTCTTCCTATGCCAAGAGTCATCTATGTCATAGAAAGGACTCATGGTTGTGCAAAGTACCCTAACTTTGCTAGATGCATTCAATCATTCAATAAGCAAGTAAGAGATAAAGCATTAAGCATAAACGAAATGCACAAATATAACTTTCGAATAATTTATACATGTCCATTACCTCTTACTAAAGCGTGAATGAGAAACTACTCACTCTTCATGCCTTTGGTAAAACTAGAAAAGTGAGTGATTCTCATCCCTCCAAGTAGAGGAGTTATAAGGTAAAACACACTACACAAGGAACCGATCTTTGACGAAGAATGAGTGAATCACGTTACCCTTCACGGCTTTGGTAAAGCTTTAGAAAAGTAGAAAAGTTTTACTCCTCTAAGGGAAGAAGGGAGCTCAAACAATGGATGCAAATAAAACTAATAATGAAAGTAGAAGAAAACTAGTCACTTTTGGAGGGTCTTCCTCAACCAAAAGATGATCTATCTCCCTCTATGTATGCCTACCTATAGCTAAGTGCAAATATATGCAAGTGTAAGTCTAAGTCTAAGTTCTAGTCCCCTTTTGAAGCTCCAACAATGGGAGTATTTATAGGCAAAGAGCAAGGGACAAAGAAATGTGAAAGAATAGTACAAGGTCTTCAAGTCCAAGTGAATGCACCAAAGTTCGGATAGAAAATCAACCACTATGCAGCTTGTCTGGGGACAAAGTTCGAACGTTAAATGGCGTTTGAACATTGTCTCCTGCCTTGATGGCGTTCGAACGCTGGATGGAGTTTGAACTTCCTACTCAAGTGACCTATGAGAGTAACTGCAACATGCCATATGCCATTGCCCTAACACTCTTCCAGGGGATCCTCAAATAATTCAAACCAACGTTCCATTGTAAACTGGCGTTCGAACGTTGTACTCAAGTATCTCTTTGTTTTTCTTCTTAGGAAATAGCTGTAACACGCCATGTAATATCAACTCAATAGTCTGGTCCTCAAATAATTTCAAAAGGACGTTCAAACGTGAATTGGCATTTGAACAATCATGCCTTGTTTCAAACTTCTCCAATTTTCTTCCAGAAAATGTGGGTATTGCATGAAAGTTTGGTATCCGTTGACTTTAGGCCTTTGTACAATCTTTATCCTGAAATGTTATCATTGAAACTCTATCAAAACATAATTAGTCTTAAAAAAGACATAGTGAGTTGCTAATTTTAACTACTAACCACTTAAGAGATAAACCTAAGTGATGCCTTCGACATCCTTCGTGTCCCAAAAATTTGAGGAGAGCCCAGGAACTTGAGTGATTGTTGATCTTATGCAAGAATTTTCCTTCTTTTAGGTGTACCTTTTCTTCTTGGCTTTGTTGATATCCTTTTTTTTTTTTTTTAGAATCCCATCCTAAGCTGACCCCTTTTGAAAAGGACAGGGTCACCAGGGTTGATAAATTCAAAACGAGGCATCTCAAGGACCTTGTCTCTCTGGAGAGCCTAAAAAGGCACGGTTCAGTTCTCCAGAGCTTGAGGGGCTTCCACCTCCCGAGCTCGAGAAGCATCTGTCTCTTTTTGCTGTTGTGAGCGATAATCCCATACCCACGGCTCAAGGTGATTCTCTTGGTATGGGGTGGATCCCTGAGTTGACTCTGCTCAAAGTTGGTCGTTTTTTATTATTCTCAATTTTGACTCTTATACTGCTTTTGAGATCGAATCAAGCTTAACTCTTAGATTTTCAACACGAGTCGAACTTGATCATTATTAAAACTTGAAAGATTTGACTCAGTTAAGACCCAAGGACTATGGGGGAAAAAAAAAGATACTATTCTATTTAGAATACTGCACTTTGACTAATAGTAGCGTTGCTATGTACCTACAATAATAAAATGAGGAAAGACTTTTTTTTTGGACGAGAAGGACCATCACGAAGACATAGGCTTGTTTGAGCCCCCATGATAAAAAAAAGATGTCATGATCTTTATGATGTGTTGTTTGATATTTTTCATTAAAACAATATGGTTGGTGGATGTTGTTCCCCTCGTTAGGCAGCTCTCAATGTTTCTACTTAATTTTTTTAATCACCATGCATTGGAAAAAATTGATTTTTGACGTGCTTTTGGCCCATGAAAGTATATATATATATATATACACACTTGAGACAATTATACCTGGTCCTTTAGAGTTTGTCTCTTAATCACTCAAACTCCATGATATTTAAACTATTACACATAGACCCTCCTAAAATTTGTACACGCGTAACACTTAAATCCTTGCCGTCAATGTCTGTTAGTATATTCGTTAGTAAATTATACTTAAACTCCTCAAGTTTAAAATATTATATTTAAACCACAAAAACTCCAATAAAAAATAGAATATTAAATATTTTAAATTTTACAACCAAAATTCATGTTCTAATGTATCATTAATTGAAATAAAATAACAAATAAAAAATTATTTTTTCTAAAGAAATCATAATTAATATACAATTATATTATCCGTTATAATAAAACTAAAAAAGCAAACAAGGGGTATAAATCATTCATAATAAAAAAATAAATTTTATAATCAAAATTCATGTTATATTATATCATTTATTGAAATAAAATAAAAGAATTTATTTCTTAAAAAATCATAATTAGTATACAATTTTATTATCTATTGGAATAAAATTAAAAAAATAAGGGGTCAAACTGTAATGAACACAATATCTTATAACTTTAATTGGTGTAATTTGATAGTCTAATTTGATCATTTAAATGACCAAATTAAATTCCAATATATAGTATAATTGTATACTAATTACAATGAACTCACTATCTCAATCAAGCTCTTTTATTACATTCAAAGTATGCCTAATCCTCTTATCTGTCAAAGGGTGCCGTTACTTTCATTGATCAACCGGCGTCGACATCTCAATGGCTTGGGGACTACCTTACTCGTAATAGCCACTATGGCTTGCTTTCCTATTGCCAGCGTTATCATATTTTTTTTAGTTTCAATTATTCTTTGGATGTGCTCGTTCGCTTTTTTAAGAAAAAAATTAGATTTTATTTCAATAAACAGAATATGAATTTTAGTTGTAAAATTCAAAATATTTAATATTCTATATTTGATTGGAGTATTTTTGGTTTAAACATAATATTTTAAACTTGAGGGGTTTAAGTATTACACGCTTATAAATTTTAGGGAGTTTGTGTGTAATTTATTAACGAATATAATAACGGACATTGACAGAAGTGGTCCAAGTGTTACGCATGTACAAACTTCAGCGAGTTTGTGTATAATATTTTAAATGTTAGGGAGTTTGAGTGATTGAGTGACAAACCTTAGGGGTCTAAGTGTAATTATCCCTATATATTTTGATAAGAGTACAAGAAGTGTATCCGACAGTTTCAAATAGACTCATTCTATGATTATCAACATCTCTATCAAAATCATTCACATTTCACTGTTCTTTAGGCACGAATTAACCCTAGTTAAAAATAAACTATGGCGGCAATTAGATTGAATTAAGTTAAGTCAAGTTTATGAACCTGACATATAACAACCGGTTTTATATAGGTTTGATTCGACTACTTTTTGAGTTTTAAAAGATTCAAATTAGCTTAGATTCACCTTGCTTTGATTGTATATAATAAAAGAGTAGAAAGATTATAGGCTACCTACTTCCAACACAAGTAGGCTGGGTGGCTTGGTTGGTCCAAGTTCTCGTTTCTAATTGGATGTCGAAGTCATGGATTTAATTTAAACTTGGGTAGAGAAAAATTAATAATAAACAGGGTTAAAATATAAATTTGAATAATTTAAAATATATATTGGGTGGAAGGATTTCAATTGAATTGTATAGTGTTCGAATCGTGCCATTTTAGATTTTTTTATCAAGTATTAGTACAACCTAACCCCGACTTGTTTGATTAATCGTATCAAATGCTCAGATGATAACATGTTGTGGTTGAGCCTGCACACATAAGTAGTGAACCACAAACAAAAGACTACAAACAAACTCTCTCTCTGGTAAAATCAAAGAAAAAACCCTGTAATCCTATAAGGGTTAAAATAGTACTAAATCAAGAAATTGATGCCCTTGCCGTTTCCATGATAAGAAAAAAAATTTACGGATTCAGTCATAGATTTGGTCTAAACAATAAAATAGGGTCAGACATTAATTACAATGAATGTGGTCTATTAAATCCTGCTGTGAAGGTTGGAACGAAATCACAATACCTCGTTTTCTAGAAAAAAGTCATGTCGGCATCTGTCTTGGCTGTTATTTAATTGTGGGGGTACCTGATTTACAAGAATCCCAACTGGAGAGTGTTATGGTATGAAAACCTATTTTTCGGTACCAAACCTTTTGGCTAATAAAAATTTGTCGGGTGTGTATTTTTATGCTATTATTTTATTGTACGCCTAACACGCCAGATGGAGAGACGAGCACACCATGGTCGTTGAAATGACTAATGAGGTTAGATTAGGAGTGCCACACTTTAGACAAAATAAGTTCACAAGACATGAATTTAATATGAAATTATTAGATTAGAATCAATAATCCTCAATATGAAAAAATGATATGATTCAATGACATGAATAATAAGCATGAACCGAAACGAAATAAATTTTGTTATCATAAGACAAGAGAGTTTTACAATTATTACGAAAAATAAGTTAAATTTTCAATTTTTTTTTGGTTCATAGTATGATGTGGGATCATTGGTTTATTAATTAGTTAAAAGGGTCGATACAAACGTATAACGAACAATATATTGGATGGGTTATTGTCACCACAAGTGCAACAAATAACTAAATAAGCCGAGACCTTTCAAATAATAACTAAATGTGCTGAGCTAAATTTGACAAGTACTCGATACAAATACAAAACCTCATAATTCGAATATGACACCAAGTGATTCGATTGACATCCTATGTTGCCCATCTAATAGAGCCGCTGCTCCCTCTTTCCCTCCGGTCACCTGACTTGGGATCAAATCTCACCGACTTACAGTTGGATATTATCCTTTTTTATGTGATTGATATTGGTAATGTATTTGTAGGGGTGACAATCTTAACCAATTATTTATTAATCCGTCCATAAATAATTTAGTTGGCTACTTATATTAATTAAATCGGGTTCTAAATAAATTGTGTAATATGATTCATCATTTTAATTAAGCGAGTTAAGATGAATTAAAAATGGATACCCATTGGATTAAGTATTTATCTTTCTATTACATAACACAAGTAATAAAATCAAATAAATATATTAATATACGAAAAAATACACACATATACATTAATACACTAAAACATACACATACACTAATACACCCCCATCACCCACGACCCGTAACCCATGGACCAACCCATGTCCCGTGACCCACAATCGACCCGACTCAACCCATTATGTGTGTGTATTTTAGTTTTTTTGTTATTAAATGCGATTGTGTTTTTTGTGTGTTAGTATATGTGTGTGTAGTTTTAGTTTACATATTTTTTCATGTATTAGTGTGTGTTCTGATGTATTAGTGGGTGTATTTTTAGTGTATTAGTGTGTGTTTTGGTGTATTAGTGTGTAAATTTTTGGTGTATTAGTATGTGTTCATATTAACAATTTTAATATATTTTATGGGTTAATAGGTTTAACCCAATCCATTATAACCCGTTTATTAAGCAGGTTAAAAATGGATTGGATTTGTTTTGCCTTAAACTAATGAGTAAGGATTTATTTTGCACCAAACCCATATTGAACCAACCCAACCCGCCCATTTGTCATCTCTATGTATTTGCATTCATCTAAATCCCCCTCCCTCACCCCCTCCCCCACAAAAAAAGCAAGGAAATGAAATTGCATTACATTTAGCTGCTCATTCTATGTGTGAAAGAAGAAAATAGAAAACGAATATCAATTATATATTATTTTGGTGTGCTTTTCCATATACATTAGGAGGTGTATTTATATTACAAGGGAATAGTAAACTATCCTAGTCTAACTGATGTGGGATAAATATTAAACATATATACATTAACATCTCCCCCAAACTCAAGGAGGTAAAGTAGAAATCAACTTGAGTTTGAACACCAAATCACGAAATCGGCCCGACGGATGTGCCTTTGTGAAATAGTAGCACCAAAATGAGAGACACCTAAAAATTCTAAGAGCCAATGAAGCCCAAGAAGCTCTTGTGTAGTATTAGCAAGAGCATGATACTCTACCTCTATACTGGATCGAGAGATAACATATGCCAAGAGATGAGAGAGCCCCCATAAAGAAACAATAACTAGTGATAGAACGACGATTAGTAGGATCTCCCGTCCAACCAGCATCAAAATTGACACATAGTTCAAGAGATGAGTGAGTAAAGTAATAAAGATAGTGAAACATAGTGCTCTTAATATATTATAGAATACGAAAAACAAAAACAAAATGAGTAGAGCAAAGGGCAGTCAACAATTGGCTGATAAGATGAACAACATAGGCTATATCTAGACAAGTAATAGTGTGAGACTCGTACCATGGTATTTCATAAACATTACAGGTAAAACTATAATTTCTTAATATTTACATGGGGTAAAATTATGCTAATTAAACTTTGATAAAGTAAGTATGTTTTAGTTAAGCAATTGCATTGTTGAATTACGAGGTAAGGGAGAGTATAAGTGAAATTTAAATATTGTCAAGAATTTATGAGTGGTAAAATGTGAAAATAAGCAAAACAAGAGGGCGACTTAGTGTAATTATTATAACTTTTGCATATGCGGACACTCGGTTGAGTTTAGTCTCTCCAGCCAAGCTTAGGGAAAATATGAAAGGGGAAAAAAGCCTTAGACGGTGGACATGAAATGAAAAGAAGAGGAAAATAAGAACAAATAAGAAAGCTTAAGGATTTTTGGAGAGGGAGAGGTAGTTTGTCGGGCTTGCATGTGTTCTTGAGTGAGAGTTTTCTTCTTTTATGTGGGTATCTGGATTTTTGCTTGTGTAAAGGAATGATGTGGTGATATGGTTGAGGAATGGAAGAACTCTAAAGTACTTGGGTGAGAATTTAGAGGAATTAGAAGGAAATGGTTTTCAAATGAGGTAAGAGATTCTTATGAATTTTCATGTCTTTTTACTTTTAAATGTGGCTTTGAGTCACGGGTAAATGTTGTGTGGTGTTAGAAATAAGGTTGGGTGAAAGAAAATGGAGTTTGAACCAAGTTCTGGAATTCTGAACAAGGTTCAACCGATTGAAGAAAGGTTCAACCGGTTGAATAGAGTACTGGTTGTATATTAACCGGTTGAAGCATGTGTTCAACCAGTTGAATGAGGATAGACTTCAACCGGTTGAAGAAACATGATCAACCGGTTCATTAGAGCCAATCTTTGCTGTGATGTTTTGGGCTCTTATGCAATTGATTAAAACCTTATCAAGGTATTTAAAGGATCTTAAATAAGTTCCTTGTGGGTTTAATGACCTACAAATTCATGGAATGAGGATTCAAACTAGAATTGGAGTGATTAAAGCGGGTAAAATATGAGTAAAGCTTAGGGTGATTAAGAGTGCACCATTTGGAAGGGAGTTTTTAGCATAGTCATGGATACATAGCTATATATGCATAATTAGGATTAAATGCTTCCATATTTACATGTTGTAATTATGATGTGCGGTAGGAACAGAGGTGTTGACTCCTACGACAAGAATGCTTAAGATCTTATCTGAGGATGAGTATTATGCGACGTCGGGACTTGAGGTGGGTGTATTTCTTGTGTGTGCATGAGATTAGTTTAAATGTGGTTTATATGTTATGGATTGTGTAACGAGGTAACTTATTGCTTGTGATTTGTACTGTAAATAAACTTTATCATATTATTGACATGGTTGAAGAGCATTGAGTGAGTTGATATGTGATTGGGTGAAAGAACTTGTAAATGTAATATGAATGATTTGTTGAATTATCGTGCCTTAAAGGCTTGTAGTATTTGTTGTTAATAAATAGCTGTGTGATTTGTCTTATTGGTCATAATAGGATTATGATTACTATGCGGTGTAATAATCTACTAACTAGACCAATCATCCATTTTTCTTCATGAGTTCTTCGCCGAACAACTCCCAAATACCACCAAAACCACCTGATTTGAATCCAAATAGCCCAAATTCTGCTTTGCCAACTTACGCATCATTGTTTAAATCATCATTGAATCCTGCAACCTGGTCAGAATCTAGCTTAAAAATTGAGAAGCCTATCGTTTTCTATGAAGGTGAGCCTGTGTTCTATTTCACTAATGAAGAAGTTCAAGCTTCTTGCCTTTCCTTGCAATATGCTCTCATTGGTAAATGCGCTTATGGAAGACCTTCATTAGGAGTGATAAAGGAAGTAATCAGATCGAAATGGGGTCTAAAAGGAGATTTTGAAGTTGGTTCTATCGATCCAAGACATATATTGATAAGGTTCCAACTGCATGAAGATTATGTGAAAATTTGGTTAAAGGACACCACATTGATTGAAGACTATTAATTCAGATTTTTTAAGTGGTTCTCCGCTTTTGTCCTAGGAATTGAACCATCTATTGTTCCAATGTGGGTGTCACTGCCGGGTCTTCCATTGAATTTTTTTAAGAAACCTTTTTTGGAGCTATTGGTGAAGCCAAATATGTAGGGTCCTTGCATATGATCAAGCTACTCTTTCCTTGTCCAGGCCGGGTGCGGCAAGGGTCTGTGTGGAAGTCAACTTGCTGGCTCAAAGAACCCAGATTTGGAAACCAGTACAGAAGGAAAGAAAGCAGAATCTTTGGTGTCTAAATTGGATGCAATTGGAAAGAAGAATCAAAGCTTGCAAGAGACAGCTAAAGTGCAGCAGGTTATAGCAGGTCATAAGGTTCAGAAGAGGAATTTGGAATCTTCGAAGCAACAAATCTCTGCCAATCAAGCTAACCAAGGAAAGGGTGTATGCAAACAACTAAATGGAGGTAAGTATCCCACTGATATGGTAACTCTAGAAGGAAGTCAAACGGCTAATATGGAAGGTAATAATGCAGTCTCTCATGGTATATCTGCACTTTCCAAGATTCCACATAAGGAAAGCTGCATTAGAATTTTGGAAAGAGGGAATTTCTCGGGGAAAGAAGATGCCGTCCAGAAGGAGTCCT
The DNA here is from genome assembly GCA_963454935.2 of Ilex paraguariensis. Taxonomy (NCBI): domain Eukaryota; kingdom Viridiplantae; phylum Streptophyta; class Magnoliopsida; order Aquifoliales; family Aquifoliaceae; genus Ilex; species Ilex paraguariensis. The sequence continues at coordinate 337,058 of CAUOFW020000848.1, forward strand.
TGCCTAATGAGGTTCAAGAACTGCAGAATGTTAATATTGAAGCCCACGAAGCGAGTGTTGATACTATCCATGAACTTGCGATGATAACTGCCAAGGAGCAACGCTTATTAAATGAGCAATGTTTAATAACCTCAGACTCCACCTTTTTTATTGACCTTAATTATGCAGCTAGGAAAAATTTCAATAAGTCCTTAGATGATGATATGGGACTATATAAAGAAAAGGAGTTGCCGGATAGAGGATATTACACGGATGATGAGGTCTCTGATAGCACTTTTGATCCGCTTTCCCACGGTTCACAATCCCCACCCAGTAGTGGTCATAAGCATATTCTATCGCAGAACCGTCCAACGGGCATGATTACTAGATCGAAATCTAAAAGAGTCACTTTTTCAATCCCTTTAAATGATTAACATGATCATATGGAATATTCGAGGAGCAAATTCAGAATCCTCCAGAAGAAGATTAAAGAAGCTTATTTCCTTAAATGATGTATGTCTAGTTTCTATTTTGGAACATAAGTTAAATTCTAATAAACTGCCAAGCCTTTGTAGGAGTTTGGGATTTTCTGGGTTTGTGGCCAACCCACTTGCTGAGAGATATATCTGGGTCCTTTGGGATCATCATAATACGTTGAAAGTAGCGGATATGCATGAGCAATCACTTACAGTGGAGGTCTCATTTATGGGTACTCAGCCCCTACTAGTTTCCTTTATCTATGCTAAGTGTGACCACATTCAGAGAAGACCTTTATGGGCGCACTTAGCTAGTATCCAAAGCTCCCCTAAACCATGGATGTTAGTAAGGGACTTCAATACCATCGTTTCTTCATCAGAGCGTAAAGGAGGAGCTGCCCCTAGTTTATCTATCATGAGTGAATTTTCTGTTTTCATTAATACCATGGGATTGCAGGACTGTGGTTTTTATGGTACTACTTTTACCTGGTGTAACAAGCACCATGGTAGGACAAGAATGTGGCAACGATTGGACAGAGCACTTACCAATGTTGAATGGGGCCAAAGATTTGCAAGTACTCAAGTGGAACATGCTGCTAAAGGTTCTTCTGACCATTGTCCATTAATAGTGAGGTTATCATAAGTGGATGAACCAAGAAGATTATCCTACTTTAAATTTTAGGACATGTGGACTGCTCATTCTGGTTTTCTTGAGCTGGTGGAGTCTTACTGGCCTGGTAATCACTTATCCAATCCTATTGAAAATGTGTTTTTGAAGTTGAAATTTCTTAAGTGCCAACTGAAAATATGGAATAGAAATACATTTGGTAACCTATTTGAAAATATTAAAGCCAAGGAGATGAGACTTCAGCAAGCAGAAATTGACTTGGAGAACAGTAATTCGACAGCCAACCACTCTGCTTTGGAATTGGCAAACAAGGAATTGGAGGAAGTGTTGAAGATGGAAGAAACTTACTGGAGACAAAAAGCAAATATGAAATGGACAATGGAGGGGGAGAGGAATACCAAATTGTATCATGCAGTGGCCAAGGGAAAGAGGGGGTAGAAATAGAATCTTGCGAATTAAAAATGTAGAAGGTGATTGGGTGGACAATGAGAAGGCTATAGCAGATTGTGCAGTCAGTTTCTTCTCCACACTTTACCAATCTAAGCCTTATGTTCTGGAGAGTGAGCTCTTTTCAGTCATTCCCCATCTAGTTATTGTGGAGGAAAACGTGTGTTTAACAGCCCCAACAAGTTTGGATGAGTTGAAAGAAATCATATTTTCAATGTCAATTCATAGTGCTCCAGGTCCGGATGGATTTTCAGGGAAATTCTTTCAGGTAGCCTGGCCTATTATTAAGCTAGATCTCCTAGCTGCTATGAATTATTTCTTGCAAGGTGGGGTTGTTCCAAGATCAGTGAATGCCACCTTATTAACTTTAATTCCTAAGAAGGATGTTCCTACTTCTTTTTCAGACTTCAGACCTATTAGCTTATGCAAATTTTTGTACAAAATTTTCACTAAACTGTTGGCTAAGAGACTTAGTGATTTACTACCCCAGTTGATCTCAATGGAGCAGCATGGCTTTGTTAAAGTAAGGAACATAGGTGACAGCATTGCTCTTGCTCAATTTATGGTGCATGACCTTGATAGGAAGGTGGAGGCTGGTAATGTTATACTTCAATTAGACATGATGATGGCCTTTGATAGGATAGAATGGGATTTTCTGAAAAAGGTATTGACCTGCTTTGGGTTTTCTGACAATTTTCTGATTATTATTTCAAATTGCCTTAACAATCAGCACATCACGGTGGCTGTTAATGGAGTTAGGCATGGTTTTTTTCCCTACTTCTAGAGGTCTTAGGCAAGGGGATCCATTATCTCCTAGCCTATTCTTATTAACCGAAGAGGTTTTAAGTAGAGGGCTCCGATATTGCTTCCAACAAGGTTTCATTAAAAACTATCACACAGGGAGGGGGAATGCACTACTTAGTCACCTGCTTTTTGCTGATGAAACTCTTATCTTTTTGAGAGGGAATAAGAGATCAATGTGTAACCTGTTGAATTTTGTGAGAAGATATGAGGGCTCATTTGGTCAGAAAGTTAACAAGCAGAAGTCATCCCTATATTGTTTGTCTAAGATTACTCTGGCTAGGAGGAATACTTTATCCCACACATCTGGTATCCCAGTCAAATCATGCCCATTCAACTATTTGGGGTGTCCAATAATTAAAGGTAGGGTCAAGCTGCTCTACTTTGAGGATTTGCTGCATAAATTTCAATCTAGGCTAGAAGGTTATTATGCTAAACTTCTATCCAATATGGGCAGAGTGGTTCTAATTCAATCGGTTCTTAACTCTATTCCGGTGCATCTGCTAGCTACTTTAAACTTGCCTAAAGGCATTATTGCTAAACTTAACTCCATTATGCCTTCTTTTCTATGGTCTGGTACAAGAGATGGCCACAAGAGTCATTGGTGTTCCTGGGATAATATTACTAGGCCTAAAGAGGAGAGTGGACTTGGGATCAGGAAGTTTTCTGATGTACAAAAAGCTTTTAGAATGAAACAAGTGTGGCAATTACTGCAAGGCTCATCCTTTTGGTCTTCTTTCTTCACCTCTAAGTATTTCAACAATCACCATCCACTTATACATCACACTAGCAGTCACTCCAGACTTTTTAAAGATTTGGCTCCGTGGATAGGGCCAATAATCAACAACTCCAAAAAGCTGGTGGGAACAGGTCATACAATTAACTTCTGGTGTGATAATTTGCTTGGAACAGGGTTGTTAATACTAAGGAATTCTACGTAGCCTAGTCAGTTTCCTATGCTATCAGACTTGTTGGTAAATGGTAGTTGGAACTTACAAGGAGTTTCAGAATGCTTAGATGACAATCTACTGCAAGAAATTGTTTCTTCATCTGTTTTGCTATCCTCTGAGGAGGATAAGTTGATTTGGCAGCTCACTCATACTAGGGAATTTTCTCTAAAAACTGCTTGGGATCTAGTTCATACTATTGGGCCAGTTCAGATGTATTATTCAGCTTTATGGAAATAAGTTTCTCCTCCTAGTTCTATTTTGCATTGATGGAAGCTATGGAAGGACATTCTCCCCATGGACTCTACTTTTAAGAGGAGAGGTGTGGCTTTGGCCAGCAGGTGTGTATTGTGTGCAAAGGAAGCGGAGACATTGGTCCATATGTTTATTAATTGTTCCTATGCCATAGAAGTGTGGGGTTATGTCTCCAGATTTTTTGGTTTTCACTTGATTGAGAATGAAGGTCCTATCACAAGATTTCTACGACTCCTAAGAATATTCAGGCTCTCTTCTATGAGTCATGTTTTGACTAGAGGTATTTCACTACTAGTTTTCTGGCAACTATGGAGGGAAAGATGTAGAAGAGTTTTTGAGAATCACAAGCTTCTCCCTTTTGTTTTATTTAAAGCTATTCTTCAGTTTTGTCATATGCAAGCATACAATGTTAAGCCCAAACACATGGACTCATAATCAGGGAAAACCCTTCTACTCTCTCTTAATATCAATTTTATCTCTCATGTGACAATAAAGGTGAAATGGGTCTCTTGGCTATATCCACCAGAAGGTAGATTGAAATTAAATATTGACGGAGCTTTAAAAGGAAACCCAGGTTTTTCTGGGGGTGGGGTGATCATACGTAATCATTGGGGTTAGTTTGTTCTAGTAGGTTCTTACTCCTATGGTAGATGTACAAATATGGAAGCTGAGATGCGTTCTTTATTGGATGGTCTTTCCCTCATCCATAATTATGGCTTAGAGATCTATCATTGGGTAATTGAGACTGACTCTCAGGTCTTGTTGGACATGATTACCAAAAAATCTTCGCCATCCTGGCATTTGTGGACATTCATGAATTAAATACTTCCCCTTCTATAGCCTATGGACTTTCAAATACAACATATTTATCGAGAAGGAAACTCGGTGGCAGATGTTCTGGCAAATCAAGGGGTTCTGCATCAAGCCCCTCGTTTATACTTGAATCAAGAAGACTTGCCTCTTCAAATTAGGCTTTTATTGCAGCATGACCAGCGTGGGATCAAGGCAGCTCGTAAGAGGTTCTCTGCATTGTCCTAAACCATTTGGACTCTACAGCTAATTGCAAGTTCACAAAATAATTTATAGCAATAGAAATCTCAAGCTTGGACGAGCAAGATAGACACCTATTTCAAAGTCAGGATGTTGGATTTGGTGGCTCTTCTGTTGCTGTCTATTGGCAGGATACTATGGAAAAAAATAATAATTTTGAGTGATGGTTAAACATCATATGGGCTAAAAATGGAATTCATGTTGTGTGAAAGTTGTTTTGGAGGTGTGGGAAAGCCATGTTTGAAGTGATCCATCATCCCTTTGGAGACGTGGCTCATGTATGGTGCTCCATACGATAATATTATTTAAATTCTTTTTATATAATACATTTATGCTTACGTTTGGTAAAAAAAAAAAATACTATGCGGTGTATGATTATTATGAGTAACATTATTATCGAATAATACATTAATAACAATTATATGGTTGGTGGGGCCGATACTGTCAAAATGACAGATATGTAGCTTGTGTGGCGGACATGAACAATGTGGTGGATGTGGTATAGGAGGCAAGTGTAACACCCCAAATTTTCTTTTATATATGTATATAGATATATAGTAAATAATTTTGGTATAAAAATGTGGATATATGTAGTGCTGTGTGTTTGAATTTGGTAGATTGGAAAAATAGAGATTTAAAATGTTAGTGAAAATAATAGTTGAAATTTGGTTTTAATAAGTGAAAATATGAAATTTTAGGTCCTAGAACTTGTATTAAATAGGTTTGGTGTAGAAATATGTTTTGGAGAGGTTTGAGATGGATTTGGTTGGCTTAGGAATGGATTGGAAATGGAAAAGGGATGAAGACAGACTGTGAATAGTGCACTGACTGCAACTTTAAGTGCGATTTTGTCCTTGATGCAGTCAATAACTCTCAAAACTCAAAACATGAAAGTTTTAGAGCTCTTTCTTATCATTCCATATCGTCTTGAACCATCTCAATCGGAACTCGGATGAGAGAGTTATACCCAGATAACGATGGACTGTTTTGACAGCCCAATTAGCTTGAACAGTGCACTGGCTGTAACTTCAAGCCTGATTAGACCTTGATCCAGTCAATATATTTCAAAACTCAAAACTTAAAAGTTATAGAGCTCTTTCTTATCATTGCATAACATCTTGATTCATATCAATCGGAGCTCGTATGAGAGAGTTATGCCCAGATAATGATGGGCTGTTTTGATAGCCCAATTATCTTGAACAGTGCACGTGAATAGTGCACTGGCTGCATCTTCAAATCCAATTTAGACCTTCATGCAGTCAATATCTCTCAAAACTCAACACATGAAATTTTTAGAGCTCTTTCTTATCATTCCATAACATTTTGAATCATCTCAATCGTAGCTCGGATGAGAGAGTTATGCTCAGATAATAAAATAATATCGAAATAGTCCAATTAGTTTCGCTTTGCATTTAATGTCTCAATTTGTATCCTAAATCAAAATATAAGAATAATGAGTATTTTTAGGCTTCAAATAAGTATAAAAGGTTTTAAGAAGCACCATTTATCACCTTTTATTTGCAAATATTGCAAAAATTCATTAATAGCCGATTCGGATGGGTAAAATAAAAATTATATTGTTGCGGGTGTACGTTGACTTGAGTTTTGAGATAAATCATAAAAATAATGTTTTTAGGTTAAAATAACATTAAAAATGAATCTAGAACGTTGACAAACCTTAGGGTAGTCATATGGATCAAATTGGAAGTTCTTAGTGGTAAAATCGTAAATTTGGAGAAACCCAGAACAGCCTGTGAACAGTGTTTTTCAGGGCTGCTATGTTTTAAACTCATTTTCATCTCATTTGCTCTCATTTTCTTCACTCCCCTCACACCCCCACACCTCTTGGAATCCTAGAGAGCATTAGAGAGGAAGAAAGGAAGGGAAAAACAAGAGATTCAATGATGATTCAAGATCAAATATTCTTGTTCTTCACACCAAAGCTAAGGATTCAAGGTAGGAGTTTTCTCTCATTCACTTACATTGAGACTAGGGTATTTATATATGTATGTTTTGGCTATCAATGATATATATATGCTATGGAATCATTATTTCTTAGGTTTTTTACAAGGATTACATGTTTTGAACAAAGTAGGGTTTTATACCAATGAAATCTCCTTTCTAGTTTTAAAACCTTAATTTTTGGAGAGTGATGTATTTCCTCCTAAATGCTTTCTTTATTATGGATTTCGAAACCTTAGTGCTTTGTGTTGGGTAAAAAAATGATGTTATTGTGATCTCATGTATTTTCTTAGTTGGTTGTGGAATTGTTACATGATATATTTTGAGAATTTTGGATAGATGCTTGTAAATTGAGATAAATGTTGAAATTGTATGCTTGGTTGGGTTGTTTTTGATGCACATGAGTGAGAGGTTCCTTGTAAGAATGCTCATCCCTTCCTAAGAGGTTCCCGGTAAAGATGCTTGAGAAATAATGTAGTGATTGGTGAGAGGTTCCATATAAGGATGCTCATCCATTTTCAAGAGGTTCCCAGTAAGGATGCTTGAGAATCAAAGGTGACCTAAAGGGGGGTGGAGGTTATCACAAAGTATGCCACTTACCAAAAGAATTGTTGGGAATTGGTTATGACAATTAATGGTTATTATTTGTATGTGNTATTGCAAAAATTCATTAATAGCCGATTCGGATGGGTAAAATAAAAATTATATTGTTGCGGGTGTACGTTGACTTGAGTTTTGAGATAAATCATAAAAATAATGTTTTTAGGTTAAAATAACATTAAAAATGAATCTAGAACGTTGACAAACCTTAGGGTAGTCATATGGATCAAATTGGAAGTTCTTAGTGGTAAAATCGTAAATTTGGAGAAACCCAGAACAGCCTGTGAACAGTGTTTTTCAGGGCTGCTATGTTTTAAACTCATTTTCATCTCNTGGAGCTTCGTCCTCACCCCCTGTCACTAACATTTTTCAGATTACCTATTTGAGGAGGAGGACGTAAGCGTCGAGGAGCCCGCTACTTAGGAGACTCCACTGGACAGGAGTGTAGATCCCGAGGTGGACTCATAGAGCGACCTCCTTTCCTTTTGTACTAGACTAGGACATTCTTTTGGAACATTGTGTAGTCTAGCTTCTTTTGTTTATTCTGCTGTGCTTCTTTAATTAATTTTTGAGATGTAATAGCCATGACTTGGGCTTATTCTTTTGGATAATGTTGTAAATATTCGTGGATGACAAATGAAGTCTTGTTTCTTAAGGGATTATATTAGTGCTCTCATGATATGAATGATTTTAGAATGTAATGCCGTCCAGGGTGTGTTTTGGGGTGTTACAAAGTTGGTATCAGAGCTTAGGCTTTAGGTCTTACATGGGAGCTGTAGGTTATGGAATCACCTCTAGAGCTTTAGGATTAGGGTGAATCAAATCATTGAGTAAAATTTTATACACGTTCTATGCCTTAGCTTAACCTAATATTTAGGATGTCTTGTACATCCATGAAATAAGTTGTGAATTGATGTGCAGGATGAACGACGAACAAGGACGGGGACGCAGACGTGGGCGTGGCCGTGGAGGTCAAGCGAATCCACCACCAGCACCACCTCTGGATGCCATGCAAGGCATTTACCAATGCTTGAGGGAGTTCATCACTTTGGAACCAAACCAAAATGGTAACAACAACCACAATGGTGGAGCTCATCCTCTCGCTCAAGTATCAGACAATGGGAACGGAGACCGAAGGATGATAGCTCTTCGGGAATTCTTAAGACAATGACCACCCAATTTCCAAGGGAGCTCCAATCCTTTGGAGGTGGATAGATGGATCCATCGAGTGAAGAAGATCTGTGATGGCATGGGAGTTATCGAGGAGTTGAGAGTTGGTTTGGCGACCTACCTGTTTGAGGGGGAAGCCGACTATTGGTGGGATGCCATAAAGTGGAGAAGGGACACCGACACACTCACTTGGGAAGAGTTCGATCCATTTTTTCAAGATAAGTACTTTCTTGAATCGGTCAGAGACCGAATGAAGGTGGATTTTCTTGCACTACGACAGGGTAGCATGATCGTGGCTGAGTATGAGCGGCGGTTCGACGAGCTCTCCCATTACGCTATAGGATGTATATCTACTGAGGCCAACAGGGCCAAGCGCTTCGAGCAAGGTCTGAGGCCGATCATTAGGGAGAAGTTGGTGGCTCTCAGGATCTGTGATTTTGGGGACTTGGTGGACAGAGCTGCACTAGTAAAGAGAGACATAGAGGATAGCCAGCGACGACAGGGATTCTCAAGAGGAGGTCTGATCCGGATGGGTGCTAGCATTAGTGGGGCACAGAGACCGACACCAAACCGTTGCCCAGACTAGACAGGTGGACAACGACTTTTGACAGCCTGAGTAGAGGGAGACACTCAGACCAGAGCCGGTATTACCCCACGATCCTGCTTTGCATGCGGAGGCGTAGGACATATTCGGATGCATTGCCCAAAATTTTCACCTCAGGGGCCTATCCAGACCGCCAGACAAGTACCAGCAGCCCAACCACCACCACCGAGGCATGCACCGCAGCGACCGATACAAGCTCAAGCCCCCGGTGGCACCAACCAAGGGCGAGTATTTGTTTTGACTCAGTCGGAGGAGGAAATTATCAATGCCGTTGTAAAAGGTATCGTCCTTATTTATAATTCCTGGGCCCGAATATTATTTGACCCCGGTGCAACACACTCATTTGTACGCATGACATATGCACTTGATTTGGGATTGAGTTTCGCGAAGCTAGAGCATGTTATGAACATTAGCTTACCCACGAGAGAACGGTTAGATACTAGTCGAGTTTGCAAGGGTAGCGTGCTTCTCATTGGGGAGCACGAATTGATTGTGGATTTGATTGCTTTAGAGATAAAGGGGTATGATGTGATTTTCGGGATGAACTTGTTGTCCGCTTTTTGGGCAGTAATGGATTGTTTCCGCAAGCGAATTATATTTCAGTTGCTGGGAGGAGTCGTTTTTAGTTTTGTGAATAACCGAGATTCTTCACATCCATTTCCTACTACGGGTAGTAGATTCTTAAAAGCGAAATCGGGAAGTCATTTGAGTTTTTTAGCTAGTTTGATGGGAGATGACAGGGATAAAATCCATACGGATGTGGTGCTAATTGTATCGAAGTTTTTAGATATTTTTCCCGAGGAATTACCCAGATTACCGCCCCATAGAAAAATTGAGTTCAAGATTGATCTCTATCCGGGAATCAAACCCATATCCATTGCTCCCTACCGGATGACACCTTTGGAGTTGAAGGAGCTAAGAAAGTAGTTGGATCACTTATTGGCGATTGGGTTTATCCATCTAAGCACTTCACCTTGGGGAGCCCCGGTCCTCTTTGTGAAAAAAATGGATGAGACTCTACGCTTGTGCACGGATTACCAGAGGTTGAATCGGGTTACCGTGAAGAATAAGTATCCGTTGCTGAGAATTAATGACTTATTTGAACAGTTGAAGGGTTCAAAGTATTACTCCAAGATTGATCTTTGCATGGGGTATCATCAGCTACAGATGAAGGAGGAGGATATTTCTAAGACTATTTTTTGTACCCGGTATGGTCATTTCGAGTATATGGTGATGCCGTTTTTGACTAATGCCCCCGTAGGCTTCATGGATTTGATACACAGTCTTTCGGCCTTACCTCGATCAATTTGTCATTGTGTTTATTGATGACATATTGATTTACTCACAGACTTAGGAGGAACATGCTCGTCATCTCTTTATTGTGCTACAAACATTGAGAGAACATAAGTTATATGTGAAGATGAGCAAGTGTGAGTTTTGGATGAAGGAAGTGAAGTTCCTTGGCCATGTTGTGTCCGAGCAAGGAGTAGCGGTTGATCCCGCAAAGATTGAGGCCGTGATGAAATGGGAACCATCGAATAACGTAACGGAAGTACGAGATTTCTTGGGGTTAGCCGGCTATTATCGTAGGTGTGTGGAAGGGTTCTCCAAGCTTGAGATGTCAATGACTCGCCTTACAAAGAAGAGGGAAAAACTATGTGTTCCTGATGATTCATCCCTAAAGGAGGAGATACTGGGAGAGTGTCTTCGCTCCAAGTTTGCTATCCACCGCATTAGCACAAAGATGTATAGGGACATGAAGCGTCAATACTGGTGGAGGGGAATGAAGCAAGGTGTGGCCAAGTATGTGAAAAATGTCCAGTGTGCCAGCAGGTGAAGATTGAGCATCAAAGGCCAGGAGGAGTCCTACAGTCTTTGCCTATTCCAAAGTGGAAGTGAGATCACATCACCATGGACTTCGTGTCGGGTTTACCACGGACGTCGCGCGNAGTCCTACAGTCTTTGCCTATTCCAAAGTGGAAGTGAGATCACATCACCATGGACTTCGTGTCAGGTTTACCACGGACATCGCGCGGGCATAATGCAGTGTAGGTCATTGTGGATAGACTCACCAAGTCTGCTCACTTTTTGGGTAGAAAGACCACAGATACATTCGAGACTTTGAGCCAGCTGTATATTCGTGAGATAGTGAGGTTCTGCTCTCGATTGTGTCGGATCGTGACTCTAGGTTTGTGGTGAGATTTTGGTAGAGTCTACAACAAGCGATGGGGATGAATTTACACTTTAGTATGACTTTTCATCCCCAAATAGATGGCCAATCCGAGAGGGTAATACAGATTGTGGAGGACATGTTATGTGTTTGCGCGTTGGACTTCAAGGGGAGTTGGATCGACCACTTACCGTTGGTGGAGTTTGCTTACAACAACAGCTATCAAGAAAGTATTGGGATGGCACCATATGAAGCATTGTATGAAAGACCATGCCGATCACCGACGTGTTGGTTAGAAGCTGGCGAGAGTAGTTTGTTTGGACCAAACATTGTTCAAGAAACTACGGAGAAGATTCAACTCATCCGAGAGAGGCTACGGACGCCGCAAAGTAGACAGAAGAGCTATGCGGACCACAGACGAAGACCCTTAGAATTCAAGGTGGGAGACTACGTATTTCTCAAGGTGTCACCCAAGAAAGGCGTGTTTCGATTCAGCAAGAAGGGGAAGTTAGCGCCAAGATATACTGGATTGTTTGAGGTAATCAAAGCGGTAGGCAAGGCTGCATATCAACTTCGACTACTAGCCCAGCTATCCAGAGTACATGATGTGTTCCACGTGTCCATGTTGATAAGGTGTCACTTGGATGCAACTCCAGTCGTGAACTTGGAGGAGATTGAAATTCAAGACGGAGCAACCTATGAAGAACAACCGGTAGAAATTCTCGACGCCCAAAAAAAAGTGCTTCACAACAAAGTTATCAAATTGGTGAAGGTTTTGTGGCAACACCATGGAGTGGAGGAAGCTACATGGTAACCGGAGCAAGAAATGCGGGAGAAGTATCCATATTTGTTCACTACTTGAGGTAAGTTTCGAGGATGAAACTTTCTTTAAGGGAGGTGGATTGTAACACCCCGCATTTTCTTTTATATATGTATATAGATATATAGTAAATAATTGTGGTAAAAAAATGTGCATATATGTAGTGATGTGTGTTTGAATTTAGTAGATTGGAAAAGTAGAGATTTAAAATGTTAGTGGAAATAATAGTTGAAATTTGGTTTTAATAAGTGAAAATATAAAATTTTAGGTCCTAGAACTTGTATTAAATAGGTTTGGTGTATAAATATGTGTTAGAGAGATTTGGGATGGATTTGGTTGGCTTAGGAATGGATTGAAAATGAAAAAGGGACGAAAACAGGTTGTGAACAGTGCACGTGAATAGTGCACTGACTGCAATTTCAAGCCCGATTTAGACTTTGACGCAGTCAATATATCTCAAAACTCAAAACATGAAAGTTTTAGAGCTCTTTTTTTATCATTTCATATCATCTTGAATCATCTCAATTGGAGCTCGGATGAGAGAGTTATGCCCAGATAACGATGGGCTATTTTGACAGCCCAATTAGCTTGAATAGTGCACTGGCTGCAAACTTCAAGCCCGATTTAGACCTTGATGCAGTCAATATCTCTCAAAACTCAAAACATCAAAGTTTTAGATATCTTTCTTATCATTCCGTATCATTTCAATCAGAGCTCGGATGAGAGAGTTATGCTCAGATAACGAAACATTGTCGAAATAGTCCAATTAGCTTTGCTTTGCATTTAATGTCTCAATTTGCATCCTAAATCAAAATATACGAATAATGAGTACTTTTAGCCTTCAAATAAGTATAAAAGGCTTTAAGAATCACCATTTATCACCTTTTATTTGCAAAAATCGCAAAACTTCATTAATAGCCGATTCGCATGGGTAAAATAGAAACTTTAGTGTTTCGGGTGTACATTGACTTGAGTTTTGAGATAAATCATAAAAATAAATACTTTTAGGTTAAAATAACATTAAAAATGAATCTGAAACGTCAAAAAACCTTAGGGTAGTCATATGGATCAAATTGTAGATTCTTAGTGGTAAAATCGTAAATTTGGAGAAACCCAAAATAGCCTGTAAACAGTGTTTTTTTGGGCTGCTAGGTTTTAAACTTATTTTCATCTCATTTGCTCTCATTTCCTTCACTCCCCTCACACCCCCACACCCCTTGGAACCCTAGAGAGCATTAGAGAGGAAGAAAGGAAGGGAAAAACAAGAGATTCAAGGGTGATTTAAAATCAAATATTCTTGTTCTTCACACCAAAGCTAAGGATTCAAGGTATGATTTTTCTGTCATTCACTTACATTGAGACTAGGGTATTTATATATGTATGTTTTGGCTATCTATGATATATGTATATGCTATGGAATCATCCTCTCTTAGGCTTTTTGCAAGGATTACATGTTTTGAACAATGTAGGGTTTAATACCCATGAAATCTCCTTTCTAGTTTTAAAACCCTAATTTTTTGATAGTGACGTATTTTCTTCCTAAATGCTTTCTTTATTATGGATTTCGAAACCTTAGTGCTTTTTGTTGGGTAGAAAAATGATGTTATTGTGATCTCATGTATTTTCTTAGTTAGTTGTGAAATTGTTACATGATATATTTTGGGAATTTTGGATAGATGTTTGTAAATTGAGATGAACGTTGGAATTGTATGCTTGGTTGGGTTGTTTGTGATGCACATGAGTGAGAGGTTCCTTGTAAGGATGCTCACCTCTTCCCAAGAGGTTCCCGATAAGGATGCTTGGGAAATAATGTAGTGATTGGTGAGAGGTTCCATGTAAGGATATTCATTCATTTTCAAGAGGTTCCCGGTAAGGATGCTTGAGAATCAAAGGTGACCTAAAGCGGGGCGGAGGTTACCACAAAGTATGCCACCTACAAAAAGAATTGTTGGGAATTGGTTATGAAAATTAATGGTTATTATTTGTATGTGGTGTTCGTTTATTCATTTAAGTAATGTTTTTAAATAAACTTGAGATCATTTTTAAATGTCACTGCTTTATTTTAAATTATGTATTTATGTTATGTTAAAATTGAGACCGACCATTTTAAATGCTTTTCTAAACCTTGTATGGGTTTGGGAGAATTTTTTTACAGAGCTTCATGCTCACCCCTATCGCTAACATTTTTCAGATTACCCGCTTGAGGAGGAGGACGTAAGGGTCGAGGAGCCCGCTACTTGGGAGACTCCACTGGGCGGGAGTGTGGATCCCGAGGTAGACGCATAGAGCGACCTTCTTTCCTTTTGTACTAGACTAGGACATTCTTTTGGAACATTGTGTAGTCTAGCTTCTTTTATTTATTCCACTGCGCTTCTTTAATTAATTTTTGTGATGTAATAGCCATGACTTAGGCTTATTCTTTTGGATAATGTTATAAATATTCGTGGATGACAAATGTAGTCTTGTTTCTTAAGGGATTATATTAGTGCTCTCATGATATGAATGGTTTTAGAAAGTAATACCGTCCAGGGTGTGTTACAGCAAGATCGGTTGAGTGACAAGTATTGATATAACTCTAATGGGATGCTAACTAGTAATGCCATATTGTAGGATTGCTAAAGAGATAGAGAAACCTATATCTAACTATTTAAAGTGCGTAAGTAGTCGATTGGGAAGATAATAATTTTTTATGCATTATCTACTATTTTTATTTATTGTTCATTGATTATATACACTCATTGAGCATGTGTGCTCAACCCCCTGGCATTTGTTTTCGAGGTGAAAAAAGATAAAAGGGATGTAAAAAGAGTAAGGTTACTTCATGTAAATGAATTGGTGGAATATAAAGGGAGTAAGATTATGCTATTGCAACTAATCAGTTTAAATTACTATTTTTTTTAAAAAATAAAAATTTATATATACAAGGTACAAGTGTGTGTCTGGGAGAGGGATCCACTCTATCGGATTTGGACATAATGTTTCTTTCTCTGGGTCGAGGTGTGACAAACAGTGAGATACACAAGATTGCCCACCAACTGATGATAAAGAGTGGCATCAGGGAGAGGTGTGCCATCCAAGGGAGTAAGTCAAACATTTTGGTCTAATGGTGTAGGTACAGTCTTGCAAGCAGTGAGTCCACCATAAGTAAGAAGATCAGAGACATACTTTGCCTGAGAGAGATAATACCCACAAGAGTCAAATGAGATCTCGAGGCCCAAGAAGTAACTAATAGAACTAAGCTCAGACTTATGAACAAAGAGAACTGAATCATAAGGGTTGGAAGAAAAATCAAAATCTCCAATGGTAGCACTAAACTTTGCAAATCAGGTTCTAGGGGCTTGTTGGGGCCCATATAGTGCACGACAGAGTCGACAAACCTGATGTGGTGAATGAGGATAGCCAGAAAGAGGTTACATATAGACTTCCTAAGTAAGGTCACCATTGAGGAAGGAATTTTTTACATCTATTTGATATTGTTTCCACTAGTGAGTCGCAACAACTACTAGGCTTCAAATTGAAGTTAGACAAGCAATGGGTGAAAAAGTCTCCTATAATCAATAACATACTCCTATGTATATCCCTTGGCTACTAGATGAGCCTTGGAACACTCAATAGAACCATTAGAGCGAGTCTTGATCTTATAAACCCATTTATAACCAATAGCCTTTTGGTTAGTAGGAAGATAAACTAAATCCCAAGTATATGTGTCAGCTTGTGCTTACAATTCCTCTGTCATTGCTTGCTGTGAATGAGGTTCAAAGCTAGCCTCATGATAAGAGTGATGCTCACATCGAGATATAAAAGTGGAGAATAGTGGTAATCAAGTAAACAACTAGGAATGTTCCTTACCCTAGTGGAATGATGTTGCATATGAGTAGGGGACTGAGTAACAACACGAAGTGGTGTAGGGGGTTTAGGAGTTGAGTTAAGATCACTATCAGTGTGTAGTGAGGTAAGACCAGGATTAGTTGGCTGGATAGACGCCTCTAGATGGTCCTTAGATGGGAGCTTCGATGAGTTCAAATGTGGGTCGCCTAGATATAGATCCCTAGGTGGATCAGTAAAGAGACGAGAAGTAGGCGAAGAAGAAAGTTGAAACTAAGACAAGGAGGAGAACATCTTGTGTTCCCAGAAGACAACATGTCTAGAAACATAAAGACTCTTGGAATATGGATCCCAACAACGATTACCCAGATGTTCAATCTCATAACCAAAGAAACAACAAAGACATGCCCGAGATTTCGACTTGGTATGCTCATAAGGTTGGAGTAAGACAAAATATGCACAATGAAAAACTCAAAGAGAATGGTAACCAGGGAAAGTGTTATGCAATCGCTCATAGGGAGATTGATTACCAATAATAGGATAAGGAATATGATTGATGGTATAGATGGTAGTGCAAATTCACCCCCAAAATGCTTAGGACATGAAGAAGAGATAAGAAGAGTACGAACAATATGAAGTATATGACGTTATTTATGCTAAACATGTCCATTTTGTTGAGATGTTCCAAGATAAGAACGATGAGGGATGGTGCCATATTGACTAAGAAAATTAAGGAGGTGGTGTCTCTATATTCCATGGCATTATTAAATCTAAAGACTTTAATGGGTTGCAAGAATTGAGTTTGGACCATTTTTTGGTAAAATTATAATAAATTTGTGGCAGCTGATATTGAGTTTGTAAAAGATAAATTCAAGTGAAGCATCAATAAAAATGACAAAGTACTTTGCCCTTCCCATAGTAACAGTTGGAGAAGGTCCCCAAATATTAGAGTGAACCAAATCAAAAGGGGCAAAAGAAAAAGGATTTTGCAAGTTTAAAAGACAAACAATCAAGTTGTTCATTGTGAACATGCCCTAACTGATCAGTAGAAATTAAATATTGTAGAAGACTTAAAGAAACATGACCAAACAAGAATGCCAAAGACTGAAAGAAGAGTTGGTTGCTTTAGAAGTAGCAACAATAGAAAGGACTGAAGAATATAGTTATTGTAGAGGACAAAGATGGATAAGTTCAAACAAATGTCCATGCTTACAACCTATCCCAAGGGTCTGCCCTGTCCGTGGATTTTACAGAATACAACCAATAAAAGAGAACATAACAGTGACTCTGTGGTCACAAATTTGCCCACAAATATGAGCTTGAGAGTAAGATTAGGTGTGTGATAAGTATGGAGAAGTGAAACATGGGATGTAGTGGCATGTCCAATGTGCTTGACATGCATATGGGATCCATCTGCAGTGCGAATGTGTAGAATAGAGCCAACAGATTTTGTGGAAGAAAAAAATGATTCATCAAGGGTCATGTGGTTATAACATGTATAGTCAAAGAACCAAGATGATGTACCTGAAGTAACATAAAAAGTAATAAAAAATGGATTACTAGATCCAGAAAGAACTTGTTTGATGATAACATCAATATCGCCGGCCCTGAAAGAGGAAGAGGGGGACTCTAGAGGAGAAAAGTCATTGACAGTAGCAGCAACAAAGTGAGAAACAATGATAGAGTTGTTCCTGGATTAATTGCCTTATCATTCCTATGTGAGATCTACCATTCCTATGTGTATTAGGGTGCAGATTTTGGGGACAATTACTTTGATAGTGGCCTAGGCTCATTTTGTGATAGAACTTGCAAACTCGGGTAGGACAATTTAGTAGTGCATGAGCCATCTTGCGACAATATGAGTAGTGAGGTCGGGACAACTAATTGTCATGAGATGATGAGTGATTTGCACTTTTTAGTGATTGGTTTAATATTATACACCCAAGTATAAATGGTCGAATTGTAGTTTTCTCAGTTTTAAGTCCAAGAATCGATCCCACGAAGATTTTTAATAATTTGGAAACAAAATAAAATAGTTAAGTTGCTAATTCGAATAGGACAACATGTGATAGCTTGTGATGTGAGCTTAGATTGATAACTAGTCTAAGTAAACAGTTATGTGCAGATAGATTAAGACAATAATAAAAAGTATTCTTTAGTTCAAGGATCCCATATGCGTTATATTGGTTAAATACTGGAAATGCTACTTTACAGCAATCAACTTCCATATTACTGGCAAGTCAATTGATAGGTCTGATGTATATAAACCATCATACAACAACTTCTTAGGTTAGCTGGTGGTATTCATGACGATTGATTAATCCAAGCAAACTAGAAGGACAAACCATTCACGAGGAATACTTGAATTATTCATTTGTCTTCATTATAGTAGGTGCATACATAATAAACCATAACACAACCACTTCTTAGGTCAACTGGTGGTATTAGTTATAACACAACAACTTCTTAGTTTAGCTGGTTATAGATATGTCAATTGACTAATCCAAGCAAACCAGAAGGTCAAGCCATTCATGAGGAATACTTGAATTATTCATTTGACTCTATTTGTGATATATATATATATATACCAGTTAAATATCCTCAGAGTTCCAGCGAAGAATAAACCATACCGATAGGAATGCCGTGGTTGTTAGACTGATAATGTTATCATTTATACTAGTTAAATGATCTGAATAATCCAGAAGGACAATCCATTCATGAGTATCACTTAGGTCATTAATCTAATAGTTATATATATATATAAGTTAAACCCTAATAACCTAGAAGGACAAGCCATTCATGATGATTATTTAGGTTTTGTATGATGCATCCATTAACATCCTCAGCGTTCCGGTGGAGGACAAACCATATCGATAGGAATGCCGTGGTTATTTTATTGGCAGGTTGATGGTGGACTGATGACATACTTTCAGGCACATCACCGAAAGAATGTACATCATTGTATCATGCATGAAGCATATAATACATAAATATATAAATATATAAAACATCAGCATTTTTAGAATTTAATCAGTATTATACATATGTTTACCTCTCACTAGAAGATATACAGAACTACTCACGCCCCATTGCTATAGACAAGCAAGGAGTGCAGACAGTTTTCATTATAACTATAATTAAAATAAAAAATCTAAAATGTCTTTCACAAGAAACAACCGAAACACAATCACCTTTATTACCAGTTGAGACAAAAAGGTGATGGCAGTTCAACTATTCAAATAGAAAGATACAACCGCAATGTAAAAGTACAAAGTTTGGACTAAAGTGCATCACGAATCGGATAATTTTTGCAACTTCTCTTTTCTCTTTCTCTTTTCTCTTTTCTCTTGGTTTTCTCTCGATTTCGGCCTGTGGAAAATGAAGGATGCCATGGCTATATATAGAGGAGAGGAAGCAGGAGCTGGCAGATCAAGTTCAGCCGCCTTTGGAGTACCATCCAGACGCCACCACCACTGCTCGGACGGTGGTGATTTGGTGGAATATCAACTTGCAACATGCTAACTATTTTCTTAGTTTAATTACACTTTAGCCTTTGTATTTTCAAGCTTCCATACTTTGCTCTTTGTATTCTTCTATTAATTCTGCATTAAACCCTGAAACTTTGGACATAAAATATTAAAAATCCTAATTCCTACACAAAACCCTAGTTGACTTTAATTACTATTTTTTTTAGTTATTTTATCACATCAATTTGACTTTTTAACTATTCTGATTTATATACTAATTAGGGTTAATCAATGAGTAGCAAGAACAATTTTTTGGATGCGGTGATTAGACAGTGCCAAGATGGGTCTCCTTAGAAAACAGCTCAGAGATGGTTTCTTCCAAAGTTGGTAAAGGATTGTGATGGAGAAGAGATGCTCAAATAGGCTCAAAAGTATTGGTGAGAGGCATGAGGAGCATAATCAAACATTGCTAATCATGATAAGTAGTAAACTTCTCAATGTCACTTTCCCATTTAGGCTCAGATGGTGTCAATTGATCCCAAATAGTGTATATCTATGAAACAAATCTATTGATTGATTGACTAGGATTTTGGCGCAATCTATGATGAGAACTAAGAAGCTGGTATTGATGAGTGAGATCTATTGTTGTGTAACGTTGGCTGAAAAAGTTCCAAATGGCTATAACGGTGTTATAATAATCAAACTGATGATTGATGGATGGTGTTGAGGTTTTCCGAAACCAAGTGATAATTTGATGATTCTTGTTTTCCCATTCTTCAACACGATCAATGTACTTGCCAACTTATTCATCCTTAAGTTGATCAGGTTCTTTGATATCACCAGTGACATAACACTAGAGTTTACAGCCTTTGAGAAAACTAGTCATATATTGACCCCAAATGATATAGTTAGAGCCCTCAGAATGATGGAAATTGGCTGGGAAACATTAGATAGAACAATAGTGGATCTTGATGGTCGGTGAATGATGGGAAGGTTGTTAGAGGACAGATAGGAGGTGATTAGAATGTCATCGAAGGATGATTGGAAGGTCACTGGAAAAATGATTGAAGTGTCAACGGAAAGTGGTCAGAGGATTGCCAGAGGATGGCCGAAGAGTCATAATTATCATTTCAATGCTTAATTTTTATAGTTAATTTATGTTAATTACATCCAATTTTTTAAATTCCCACCAACCCATCGTTACACACATAAAAATGCACCCTTGTCCTCAAACTAATATAATATTTGCAATGCTAACCTTACAAACCATAATATTTGCAAAATATGAATTCTTATCACATGAAATGTTAAAATGGCTGTGTTAATAAAAGCAAAATTCAATTGATTTTTCATCATCCTCTTATGCAACCATAAGGTTGTCCACTTCTTCCTACACTACACTAGCACCACAAGGGTGATAATGGTCATGTTATATATTGAAATAAGGGTCCCCAAGAACCATTGTCCAAAGAAGATGGAAATAGGAAAATATGAAACAACTCATCCCATACTATTAAATGAGGTCACTAAAATGCTATTTATAAGTGGAATTCAAGAAAGAACTAATCAATTGGGTATTACATATTTGTAATACGAAAGAAATGCTCCTTTTATACCTACTAACAATTCATTCTAGAACATATTAAGATTTCAAACTAACAAACAAGAAAGTATTATTTGGTGCAAGCTCATATTCTATGGGTGTAAATGTGTTCGTCATCAAATGATAGAAGCATTCAGAATAAGGAGTTGTTTCATAACATAGCAACCTGCCCTCTTCTCGATTTATTTTAGCATTCAAGACATGTATATGCCAAACAAAGCAACACATTTCTCAACTTCATAAGACACCAACTACACAAGCTAAAACACTGACAACACCACTAAATTAAGGGTTTATTTGATTTCTTTAAATTAAAATATTATTTTATTAAGGTGGAGACAAGCTTGTTAACCTCTATCATATACATAGGGGTGTTAATGGGCTGGATTACCCACAGGTTCTGTTACCTAGCCCAAAAAAAAAAGTCTGAAACCCAAAGCTCAGCCCAATAACCCGCCCACAAAAACCCGTTAAAACCCACCTGCCGATCCCGAACAATTTTTTTTTAAGAATTTGAGAAGACCCTATCAAACTTTGAGAGGTAGGTGAAAAATTGAGAATTAGGTGAGAACTTGTCAATTTTTTTTCAAACTTTTTCAAGTACAGCAGCTGAGCCAGTAGGAGCAGTCCATGGGTCTATGACGTTTGTCTTGTCTTTCCGTCTGAGCCAGCAGAAGTAGTCATCTTTGAAGGCTTGTAGCACATGGGTTAGAAGTTTTTCTTTCTCCAATTTTTCTCTTGTTAGACAAGCATGCTTTTGCACATGGGTTAGAGTCAACAAGCATGCTTCTACACATTAGTACATGCAATAATATATTAAGTAAATTTGTTCCCAATTATACAACTAACAATCATAAATAAACGATTACTTTTTAATTTATACTTTATAAATAAAGCCGATTGCATTTCTTTTCAATCCACTATATTTTTTAAAAAAAAAAACACTCATTTGCTCTCAACTCTCAAGTGTTCTGAAGTCTCAAGACTGTCAAGCTTTCAACTATCTCAAAGATGGAAGATTGTCAAGTGCTCTCATCTGGTGAGAAAGTTATTTTTCTACATAATTTAAATATTTATTTTATTTTTATAGTTTAATTTAATTAATGACTTCATCTCATTCACAAATTCTTGATTCAAATTATTGTAACAAATTCTTGAGTCAAATAATGATAATAAGAACATCCATGAGGGTGAAGGGGATGATTCACTTTCAACGCCTAAGACAGATTCTATTGGAGATGTACCATCTAATAAAAGTCAAAAGTCCAAAGCCTGAGATCACTTTGAGGAAATCAAAATTAAGGATTCTAATTGAGTAATTACATCAGAAAAGGCCATATGTAATTATTGTAAAAAAATATTTTGCTTGAGGCTCTAAAAATGGAACTAGTCACTTAACTAGACACTTAAAGACACACTTATTAAAAGGTCAAACTGATATTAGACAAATAATGTTATCACAATATGCTAGCACTGTACACTAAGCACTTTTAGTTATGAACCTGAATCTGCTAGAAAAACAATTGTTAGATGGATTGTTAAAAGAAATCTTCCATTTGTTCATGTACACGATGCTGAATTTGAAAGAATACTACAAAGTGGTTGTAATCCTTCTTTCCGAAAGTTTTCTCATCAAACATATCAAAGAGATGTTATTAAATATTATGTACAAGAAAAAATAATTTAATTCCTTATTTTGATAATCTTAAAAGTAATATTTGTTTGACTTTTGATAATTGGACTTCTTGCCAACAATTATGATATTTGTGCATAACTGTTCATTTTATTGATGATAATTGAGTTATGCAAAAAAGAATTAATACTTTTACAAGGATTGAAGATAATCATAATGCACAAGTTATTTTTGAAGTTGTTTATAATCATTTACAAATTTATCGTATTCAAGATAAGATTTTTACTCTTACTTTAGATAATGCAACAAATAATAATGTGGCTATAAGTCATTTAAAATGTTATTTAATTTTACCATGTGACAATACTTTTTTTCATCTGATATGTATGTGTCATATAATAAATCTCATAGTAGAAAATGGTCTTCATTATATTAGATTTGTAAATGATAAAATTAGACATATTATTTATCATATAATAGGTTCTAAAAATAGATTTAGGACATTTGAAACAATGCAAAAAGAATAATTTAAAATGTAAAAAAATACTATATGATGTACAACATAGGTGAAACTCCACTTATAAAATGATAGATGTGGCAGTTAAATATAAAGATGCCTTAAATGACTATGTTAGTACAAATACCACTGGTTTATTATCGCGTTCCACCGAAGAGGAATGTGATGTCACTGATAAAATGAAAAAGTTTTTGAAATTTTTTTATGAGGCAATTATGACTTTATCTAGTAATTATTATCTAACTGTTATACTTGCCTATCTTTATATAGTTAGTATCAGTGATTTTTTTTGAAGAATATAGTACTAAACCTGAATTTTCTACCATTTTACATAATATGCAATCTAAATTTAATAAATATTTCTCACAACTTCCTATACTTATTGGTTTTGGTATGTTAATTAACGCTCGATTTAAAGAATTTGGCCTTACAAGTGGTTTTATGTCATTAAATGATGAGCACATGAACCACATGAATAAAATAAAATATTATTTTGAAAATCTTTTTAATGAATATTGTGTAACATTTGGAAATGGTGGTGTACACTTAATCCCCCCTTAGCTTCTAGTGATATTGTTTGTAGTACTACTAACGGTAAAGGTAAAACATCTATGTTAGCTTCAATTTTGACCAGAGGAGGTATGTCAACATTTAGGGGGTTAACTAAACTTTAGCAATATTACAATGTTCCATTGGTAGGTGTTGAAGATCCTGAATTTGATATTTTGGCCTGGTGGAAAGGATATAAAAGTAGGCTTCCGATTCTTTCTACCACGGCTCATGATATACTACCAGTTTCTTTGTCGACTATAGCATCCGAATCTACTTTTAGTTTAGGTGGACATGTCATTGATGAGCATAGGAGTTACTTGGATGAAAAGACAATGGAAGCCCTCATGCGTCTTCAAAATTGGTATGCAGCTGAAGCGAGAGATCAAAATATGAAAATAAATCCCCCAATGCCCGAATTTGAAGTTTTAGAAATTTAGATATTATGAATGATTTTTTTTTCATGTATTAAATATACAGGTTTTTTCACGTATAAAAGCTTTTAATGAGTAGAATTGTGCAAATGATAAATAGGTGAGTAGGTGCCAACATAGTTGAGATGTACTCATTTTATTGTGATTCAATTTTTCTTCTATTCATAAATAAAATTATTCATTATTTAATTTTTGTCCATTTTGATTTTGACTATACTTTTAATCCAAAAATATAATTTACAAAAAAATTCAATGAAGCTGTATATTTTTCAATCGGGCCCAAAAAGCTCGATGTTGAGCTCATGTGCAACATGGTTGGCACAGTGCTAGGCCAATGACATGACAAGAAACCCCATGTCATCTACTATGCTAGCAAGGCATTTAATGGGACATAGATGAACTATACTACTACTGAGAAAGAATTGCTAGCAATAGTTTTTTTCACTTGATAAGTTTAGGTCATACATTATAGAGTCACATATTTCTATTTATATTGGCTATGTTGCTTTGAAGTATTTATTGGCTACGTAGGATCCCAAGCCAAGCTTGATTAGGTATATACTTCTCCTCCAAGTGTTTCATATCATTATAAAAGATAAACAAGTAGTGGAGAATGTGGTGACTGACCATTTATAGAGGCTCGTGATTGAAGACACAGATGCTCACACTCCTATCCTTGATGATCATTTATTTACTTTAATATATATGTACCATGGTATGTTGACATTGTGAATTTTCTTGTTACAGGGCAGCTACCAAGTCATTGGAGTCCAAAGGAGAAGAAAAAAAATTCTTGATTGAGGTAAAACAATTCTATTTTGACAATCCATATTTGTTCAAATACTGTCCTGATCAAGAAATAAGGAGATATGTGCCCGATGAAGAGCAAAAAGATGTGATTATTTTTTTTGCAATTAGAAGCTTGTGAAGGCCACTTCTCATCCAAGAAGACAAAGCTAAGATTTTACAAGTGGTTTTTACTGACCTACCTTGTTCAAATATTGTTTTAAATTGTATAAGCATTGTGATAAATGTCAACGATTAGGAGGCATGAACCATAGGAATATGATGCCCCTTGCGCCTATATTTGTGATGGAAATCTTTGACTATTGGGGTATTGATTTTATGGGTCCTTTCTCTATGTCTTTTGGTTATGCTTTCATTCTTTTGGCAGTTGACTATTTATCTAAGTGGGTAGAAGCTATCCCAACTAGGACCAATGATCACAAAGTTGTGATCAAGTTTTTGAAATATAATATTTTGTCTAGGTTTGGGATGCCAAGGATAATAATCAGTGATGGTGGTTGACACTTTTGTAATAGGTCATTTGCTAATCTCATGCATAAATATGGACTTACCTACAAAGTGTCCACTACTTACCATCCACAGACCACTGGCCAAGTTGAATTGGCCAATAGGGAGATCAAGCATATCTTAGAAAAGACAGTCAATCTTGACAGGAAGGATTGGTCACTTAGGTTGACTAATGCTCTTTGGGCCAATAGGACTGCTTTTAGACACATTTACGTATGTCTCCCTATAGGCTAGTATATGAAAAAACTTTTTATCTGCTGGTAGAGATGAAACATAGAGCATATTGGGCCATCAAAATCTTAAACTTCAATTTAAAACTTGTTGGTAGCAATAAGAAATTGGACTTTAATGAATTGGGAGAGATAAAAAGAGATACGTATGAGAGTACTCAGATTTACAAGGAAAAGGTAAAAAAATTTCATGATAAATCTATTCTGAGAAAGACCTTTGAGTCAGGATAGAAAGTGCTTTTGTACAATTCTTGCCTTCATCTTTTCCTAGGAAAGCTACGCCCGATATGGGACGAACCTTATCTAGTACGTACAATTTTCACTCATGGAGTAATAGAAATAGAGAATCCAAAGAATGGGCAAACATTTAAAGTGAATGGTCATCGATTGAAGCCATTCTTGGAGGATTTTCCATCAAAGGAGGTGTTGTCCGAATTTGATATTGACAATTTACGTGCAAATATACACGATCAACAAGTAATAAAGTGATAAGTAGAGTATTGTTCCCACGAAGAATTATTAGTAATAACTTCAAAATGCTAACTTTATATCAATTCAATTTTCTTTAAATAATTAGAATTAAACTATGAAATTACTAATTTAAAACTAAATCTAAACTTAATAATTAAGGGTTGAATTTATCGAATAAAAGAAATTAAGATTACAATTTCCCCTAACACTTCATATAAATCTTTCCACTCTCTTTCTAGTTAATTGATCAAAATAAGTTATTAACTGAGAACTCAAAATTATTTATCAAACCTCTTCCGATAGTTAGATAAAACTATCTCTCCTAATTAAATTACTATATTCTGATGTAAAATAATTTGAAAAAGATTTATTAAGTTCAAACTCCCATAAAAGTTACACATGGCATATAGGTTTATTCCTATCCTTTACACAAATCCAGCTATTCAATCTGAAGAAGAACTAATCAGACACATGTCATCATATTTCGATCCAAACCTAGAATTCATCTTCCAATTTCATCTAGGTTATTAAATTAATTATTGGCCACACAAATATTTATTAAACACAAATTATGACAAACAACTCATGTATGATTAATAAGAATTAGAAACAAGAGTAGATCAATTTAACTAAACATCAGGTTCCGTTGCAATCTTAATAAAGATTTAGTTCATAATGTAATTGAAAAACATCATTCTCAAATTAACAACATCTCAGAAAATCGAGAAGTAGAAGTAAGAGAAAAGAATGAAAACTTAATTTCAATCTTCAATCTCTCTCTAGCCTTAAAGTCCATTCTTCTTCGTGTCGATTTCTTTGATCCTGGTTATCAATTTTATTTTAATCCTTGGTCTTTTCTTATGTTAGCAGCCACCCAAAATCAGTATCTCTCCTTTCCAACTCAAACCCTAGAATATATGTAGCCTTAGAGTTCAATTTCGGGTAAAAAACAAGTCAGAATTTGCGTCCAGAGCCAGCACAAGCGCCTAGGTGCTTAAAACTAGTGCAAGGGTCACCGAGTTACTACTTTTCAGGCACCTAGGTGCTGGTTAGGGGCTGTCCCCTTTTAAGCCTAAAGATTCCCTTGTTGTTTAGTCTTCAAAAATCCAACACTTAGGCTCCAAATTGACCTTATTTCCTTCCAAATGATCTTGTTTCCTTCCAAATGATGATCCCTACAAAATAACATCAAAACACACAAAATAAATTAAAAAAAATATAAAATACTTGAAAACTTGCAATTTCATCAAACCAAGAATACTCAATTCGTAGGTATAAAACCCACTCATCAAGAGGCTGTGGAAAAGCTAGTTGATCCTATTTATTAGGATCTTTTGGATGAGTGATTCTTCTTCCCTAAATGATTTTTTGTATATTAGTTGTTACTTGTTTTACTTTACTTTTCTTTTGGTTTTGCAGTTGAATTTCTTGTGGAGCCATTCTTTTCAGGTAACCTCGGTCCCTTATCCATTTCATTAATACTCTTGCATATAATTATTTCTGTTGCATTAAGGGCAATTGATAATTCAAGTTGGGGGGGGGGGGGGGGGGTTTACACTACTATTTTGTTTGTTTTCTTATTTTTGTGTTTCTTTTTGTTTGTTTTGTTTGATGGTTGCTCCTAAAATGAAAAAAAAATTCTGCTTTAGCAATTTTGAAAGTATGATGCTCGGGTTGTATTCTTCGACTACTTTGGTATGTGGATAGTAATTTGAGTTGATTATATATGGACAACTACATGAAATTTATTATATCCTTGAGTATTATGTGATTACTCCTCCTCATTCTCCCATTGGTCCAATGATGCAACAAAGAACTTGATTGGGTGCCCCAGGAGGCTACCGCCTTAAACCCCCCCTCTGGTGCCTATACATAGCCTGCCTCAGTCAGTTTTTAGGGAGTCCTGAAGAAGAGAGGAGGGAAGGAAGAGAAGAGAGAAAGAGATACTCCCGAGGGAATTCTACAGTCAGAAAGAGCGAAGCCCTGCCCTAAACATTTCCCTACTAGAATTTCTTTACTTTTACATTTATGTTTTATCCTTTCTGCTTAGAGGGCTAATCTCTCTCACTTTTGCGCCACAGTTGGTAATAAGAGTTGGGATATTTTAACTATTCCTCAGGAAATGACTTGTTGTATTTTGTTTCTGTTCTAATGGAATTATCTCATTTTTCTTGCTCGTCCATAGCAATGAAGTGTAAGTAGTCCATTTATAATCTTTAGTGAAGGGTGTAAACATGTGTACTGTTGTTTGTGCTACATAAATGCCGATGCTTTACTTATGCGATAACGTTATACCTTCCTTAATTGATGGATGTTTATTACTATTATATGCTCATGGTTATGAACACCAAGCAAAGCTTACAGCTATATACCATTTTATCTTTAAGTTATTATGTACTTCATGCATGATTCAACGATGCATGTAGTTAGGTTTTATGTAATGGTCAGAAGATTGGATATAGACGGGTTAAATCTCACCATAGCTAATACTTTTGATTCAATGCGTAAACCGAAACTCTTTCTTCATTAAATCATTGACCTACCAAATGAATAGCTAAAATAAACCTTTTAAAGGGTTCACCTTCAGGTTTACTAGAGTTATTTGATTGTTTTATGATAAATAGACCTTCTGGGTAACTTAATCAGTTGTTGTGATATGGTTCAGTTACACATCAAACCTACTGGTTAAATTTTCAATCAGATTGGAGTTAATTACTGTAAGGTGACATTTTCATAATCAAGCAATATAATGCCTGTTAGATCCCCACATTAAAGAGTACCTTTTTTTTTTCAAGAGTTTAAGTTAAGAATTTGTTTGATAATTCTAAGTTCACACCACAAGTTATTGTGAAGCACACTGTATACAAGACAATCTTACCTTTTCTATTTTGAATTCCAACAGTTAACTCCCTGTGGGTTCGACCTCGGACTCAAACTGAGAAATATTACAATCTGACCACTTATACTTAGGTGTATGATTTAAATCAGGTTAAGCTTTTTGGTGCCATTGTCAGAGAGTTACGGTGATTCAAAAATAAACAGGAAAGTTGTCTAGTTTTTATTTTATGTGTATATATTATTTTAATTTTCTTGTTTATATCTGTTAAGTCATCAGTAGGGTTAGTAAATCAATATAGTCCTTCATCTTTATCATCACAAGCATCATCAGACTCTTTTAAGTTAAGTATGGCTAATAATAATCAAAGGGAACAAGAGGTAGTTCAGAATGTTAGACTTTGGAGAGAATATTTGTATCTTACATGTACTCGTGTCCCTTCATGTTTTGTTTTCAGCACAAATACTCCAAATTTTAACATCAAAGTAGGGACAATACAATATTTGCCACATTTCATGGTCTTGAGTTTGAAAACCCTTACTTGCATATTAAAGAATTTGAGGAATTGTGTGGTGCATTACAAGACTATTGTAAAATAACCTGGTTGAAATTTTTTCCTTTTTCTTTGAAAAAACAGTGGATAAATTATTTAAAAGCTCAATCTATTCTAAGTTAGTATGTTTTGCAAATTGAATTTTAAAAAAAAAAAAAAAATTTCTATGCACTGCACTAATGCTTTGAGACGTCAAATCATGAATTTTTCTATGAAAAAAGGAGAAATATTTTACCAATGTTTGGAGAGATTTAATGATCTTCTCCAAGCTTGCCCACATAATGCATTTGAAAGTTGGACCTTAGTTGGTTTCTTCTATGATGTCCTCTTGTCCGCAATGCGTTAGTTTGGTGAAATGATGGCCCAGGGAGAATTCATGGGTAAGAATCTAGATGAGACATTTGAGTTTTTTGATACAATTTTTGAGAGTTCTCAAATGTGGGACTTGACCACACCAAATATTGTTGAAACCAAGCCATCTTCATCCCAATAAGAGAAATACATGTTAAAAGAGGATGATGACCTAAAGGCCAGAATGACTACTTTGTCTTGAAAACTCATTTCTCTAGAGATGAAAAAAGTCAAGGAAATTGTTTTTGTATCACCTACCAATCAGTTATGCGAGATTTGTGCCTTGTAAATACATTCCAGGGGGGAATGTCCTACTATTCCAAACTTTAAGGAAGTTTTGATGGAACTTACTGATGCTGTTTCAAATTATAAAAAACTTTATTCTAATCCCTATTTTGAGACCTATAATTCAGAGTGACGAAATTACCCGAATTTCAGTTGAAAAAATACATAATCGGTGAGTCAGCAACCAGGACCACTTCCAGTACCACCCCAGACCCAGCAACCATATCAGCCTTATTAGCCCCCACACAAAAGAATTTTAGAAGACACCATAAATAAGTTCATTCAAAGTCAAATGAGTTTTAATATTCAATCTACCCATGCATTTATTGATTTCAAAACTAAATCTTCAAAAAATATTGAAGATATAAAGAGTCATCTAGCCAAGTTAACCCAGTCTCTGAGCATGTTGGAGAAGGAAATTTTTTTATCTCAACCTAAATCTCCACAAGGTCAAAACCAAGCTAATGTCATGTCTTCTGAACTTTCTCTGAGTCAAGTTTAAGCAATTACCACACTGAGAAGTGGAAAGATGATTGATAAGACCACTAAGGTTAAAACTCTTGAGCCAGTAACTAAATCAATCCCTATAAATGAACCAATTGAGCCTAAACCTTTGATTGAAAAGGAAACAGAGTTGCCAAATGAAAAAGAAAAATCAAATCCTGTTCATTTATTTTTTCCACCAAGAATCTGGAAAACACAACCATTGGATAATCATGATTAAATCTTTGAGTTGTTTAAACAAGTAAAGAGTAATGTCCCCCTGTTGGATGCAATCAAGTAAGTCCCATCATATCCCAAGTTTTTGAAAGACCTTTGTTCAGTAAAGAGAAGGATTAATGTACAGAAAATAGCATTTTTGATTGAATAGGCTAGTGTTATCATCTAGCACAATGTCCCTCTAAAGTACAATGATCCTGGGAGTCCTATAGTTTCATGCATAATTTGGAAGTTCATAATTGATCAAGCTTTGCATGATCTTGGAGCTAGTGTCAATTTACTCTCATATTCAGTCTATGAGCAGTTAGGATTGAGTGAGTTGAAACCCACAAATGTCACATTATAATTGGTAGACCGTTTTGAGAAAATTCCATGAGGAGTTGTTAAAAATGTGCTTGTTCAAGTTGATAAGTTTTATTTTCCTATGAATTTTATTGTTTTGGATACTTAGCCTGTTTTGCATACTGTTACTCAAATTTGTATCATTTTAGCACCACCATTTCTAACCACATCAATTGAATTAATTAATTGTAGGAATGGAGTCATGAAACTTTCATTCAGAAATATGACCAGTGAATTGAACGTCTTTGATGTGACAAAGCACCCAGGTGAGGAGGGAGAAATTTGTGAGGTAGATGTAATCAATGAGATTGTAAAGGAGAAATTCAACATTTCTTTTTGTTTTGACCCTCTACAAGTCTGTTTGATTAATTTTGTTCAAGATAGTGGAAATCTCGATGTGGAGTTTTATGCTAATTTGAAAAATTCTTCACAGGAATTATTACGAGATGCAAGAGATTTAAGCAAGAAGAAGTTTGTTGGAGGAAACAAGCCCTGACTGAAATTGGGAACTAACTCTAATTGGGAACTTAAGCCCAATTGATCTATTCCCTAAGCACTTCATGTATATAGTAGTTAGAAATTTTATTTTGTGTTTTCATTTCTTTTGTATAGTATCTTTGTTTATTTTGTAGATTAGGCTTTTGCACTATGGATGTGTGTCATTTCTAGACCTTATGATCATTTGTCTTTAAATTTTACTATGATGTTATACATTGAGAACAATGTTAAGTTTAGGTTCCGGGGAGAGAACAATCCATATTCATCTTTGTGATTGACAGATGTTAAAGAACCGGATAGTGTCTTTTTAAAAAAAAAATTCAAAATTTTTCAAAAAAGAAATGGACAAAAAAACTCTTTTGGTTTAATCTTGGTTGTGTGAAGGGTGGTCGACTAATGCATACGAGAGAATTCAATCAAGATTCGGAACCAATTTTAGGTAATGCACTTTATTGTCTCGATTGGATTAAGCATGACCAGAGTAAGGATTACCCTGAGACGTCATCATATTCCAGTCCAATGCTTACAAGATATGTGTGGCTTGAGATTGCTCAGTTCATTGATTTACTGAGTTTATAGCAATCTGAAGAAATTTGATCTTTTGTCACAATCAAGAATGCTAAATTTTAGGGTTTTGTGTTTCTTTTTAAATTTTGGTGTGTTAAATTTTAATTTTGATGGTATGTTGTTATGAATGTTTAATTACTTATGCTTGCATGTATTGATGCTTTTTGAACATAGGAGAAAAGCTGTAGTGAAAATGAGAACCAGAGAGAGATACGGTGGTGGTCCATCATTATCAGTCAGCCAAAAATCTCCTGCACTTTCTACCTTCTTTCTATACTCTTCTCAAACTCTTTATTTTACATTTCAGTTCATGCACTATGTTTTGAGTATTTTTGGTTGTCTTTGGAGGTTTGGTTTTATGTTCTAGATTATGGTTTTATTTAGTTAATTCAGTTAGTTTGTGTTATTTTGCATAAATTTTGTTGTATTAAGATAGTTAGTTCATATTATTCACACTAAAGTTATATTGTCATTTTTGTTAATTTGCAAGCAAAACCCTAACCAAATTATGGGGGGGGGGGGTTTTATACACTGTTTGTACACTATATATATATATATTTTCATTGAAAACTCATTATTTTGAGCATATAATAATTTCTTATTTTGAATTTTTTTTTAAATAGCACGATCCTCTATATATATANGTTTATACACTGTTTGTACACTATATATATATATATATTTTCATTGAAAACTCATTATTTTGAGCATATAATAATTTCTTATTTTGAATTTTTTTTTAAATAGCACGATCCTCTATATATATATATATTATTTTTTTTAAATGTGAATTTTGAAAAATGATTTTAGGCCATTTGTGATTTTATTTTGAGTCTTAGCCATTTCTTTTGCAAAACTATATCCCTAGTAAGTTGTGATTGGACCGAAAAAATATGATTTCATTTCTTAAACCTATATGTTTACCAAGCCAAAGAAAATACATTTGTCCAACCCTTGCTATCTAATTTTCTTGCACCCTCTCCGAAGAAAGTTATACAAGAAGAGATAAAAAAAAATGGAGCAACGGTTGAAAAAGAAAAATAAAGAGGAAAGGAATCAGTGAAAGAATAAAAAAAGGAAAAGAGAAATAGAAAAAGAAAATGAAAGGAAAGTTTGGAAAAAACATAAGAGAGATGTGTGCTACAGAAATTGAAAAATATAGTTTTTTTGAATCCCTTAGACGTCGTTTCTTAAAACCCAATACCTTTTAGCCACTTTATAACCCTAATAAAGTCCATTTTGATTTCAGAAGTCATGCACATGAGAGTGTTGATGATGTTGTTTGATACGATGTTAATATTTCTTTTCATGAGATTATGTCAAATTCTAATTTTTTTCAAATAACTTTTTTTTGGAATATTACATGTGTTATTACTTTGCTTTGATAACAATAATCTTATCACATATAATTATTGGGTGGTAGTCACTAAAACTTGAAAGTATTCTTTGATGACTGATTCCAAGAAAGGATTAATATCAGGGCTAATTCCTGTACAACAGAGTAAAAGATTGTGATATTTCTTAAGTTTTTTTGAAAAAAAGAAATCCTTGCACACGCACACACGAGTTTTTTGAAAATATACGGAATAGTGTTACAATTAATGTGTGGTACTCTTCTAGTGATAAGGGGAGGGGAAATATTCTGGTATTAGAATAGAATGGTGATTTAATTTTATATGTGAAAATATGAATTAATTTATTTTAACTATTGAAGTTTGTAGATACTTTCACTAGAAACCTTCACGAGACAAAACTCATCCACTAGGGATCACTTGGGGGGTTTAACGGCTTGTTGCATAGGCTAAATACAATGGTGACATTTGCAACAATGATTTTGTTTTATTTGTTTTATTACTAGTGACTAGTAATGTTTGGTTAGGGGGTGTGATTTAACCATAAAAAGTGCAGTAATAAACTAGGATTTAGGGTTAAGTATGTACATAAATTAGGTCAAAGTAATGAATTTATAAAGAATTAGTGTTTATGTCTAATTTATCTATTTTGTAGGGTTTCAAGGATAAGTAAAGAAGTTTGGAGGGATAAAAATGCAGAGGCTAAACAACAGAAAGAAGACAAGCATAATTAAAAAGTCAAAAGTTTAACAAAGGAAGGCTGGCAACCCAAAATCTAGAGAATCTCCACCTCTAGATAGTGGTGGTGGCATTTAGACGGTGCCTTTAGCTGCCTTACTCCTCCTTTTTCTCACTTTGGTTCAGCGATGCAACAAAGAACCTCATTGGGTGCCATGGGAGGCTACAACCTTAAACACCCCCTCTGGGGCCTATAAATAGCCCACCTTAGTCAGTTTTCAGGGAGTCCAAAAGAAAAAAGGAGGGAAGAAAGAGAAGAGAGAGAGACAAAGATACTCTCAAGGGAATTTTGTAGCTAGAAATAGCAAAGCTCTACCCTAAACACTTCCCATCTAGAATATCTTTACCTCTACATTTTTATTTAAGCCTTTCTACTTGGAGGGTTGAACCTCTCTCACTTTTGTACCCTGGTTGGTAATAAGAGTGGGGGTGTTTCAACTATTCCTTAGGAAAGGACTTGTTGTATTTTATTTTATATTATTGTTGTATTTTATTTTATATTGTAATGGGATTATTTCATTCTTCTTGCTCATTTGTAGCAATGAACTGTGAGTAGACCATTTTATACACTTTAGTGAAGGGTGTAAAACATGTGTGCTGTTATTTGTGCTATGGAAATGCCGATGTTTTACTTAGGCAATAATGTTGTACCTCCCTTAATTGATGGATGGTTATTACTATTATTTGCTTATGGATATGAACACCGAGCAAAGCTTACTATTGTATAGAATTCTATCTATAAGTTATTACGTACTTCATGCATGATTCAATGATGCATGTAGTTGGGTTTTATGTAACATTCAGGAGATTGGTTATAGATGGGTTAAATCTCGACATAGCTAATACTATTGATTCAATGCATAAATCGGAGTTCCATCTTGATTAAATCATTGACCTGCCAAACGAATAACTAAAGTCAACCTTTGAAATGGTTCACCTTTGGGTTTACTAGAGTTATTTGATTGTTGTATGATAAATAGATCTTTTGGCTAACCTAATCAGTTGTTGTGATATGGTTCAGTTACACATCAAACATATTGGTTAAATTTCCAGTTAGATGTGAGTTAATTGTTGTAAGGTGACATTTTCATAATCAAGCAATATGACGCATGTTGGATCCCTGAATTAAAGAGTACCTTTTTGTTTTTATTGTTATCAAGAGTTTAAGTTAAGAATTTGTTTGATAATTCTAAGTTTACACCACAAGTTATTGTGAAGCACACTGCACACAAGACAATCTTACATTTTTCATTTTGAATTCCAACAGTTAGCTCCCTGTGGGTTCGATCTTGGACTTAAACCGAGAAATATTATAATTTGACTGCTTACACTTGAGTGTATGATTTAAATTAGGTCATTATGCATTATTGTCATAAAAAACTCAAATTTTTTGCACCATGATTGTCTAGTTCTTGTGATTTGTTGAAATGAGTTTTTATCTTTCAAAGCTTGACATGTATAGTGGAGACAAATATTTTACCTTGTGAGTCTAGAACCTTTCATTTTGGAGGGTTATATGACAATTACTCAAGAAATAGTTCTTTCACCATTTCTTTCAATATTCTTATTATATTTATTTTGGTTAGAGTATGAGGAATGATTAGTTGATTGTATCTCCATCAATAAAGTTGTCATTGTTCTTGGGAAAGGATTTTAGGCCATCTTTTGGATAACTTTGAGCCTTAGCCTATGCTTTCTTAAAAATTTTATCTCGAAGCCGTGATTTATCCTTTTTGAATGTTCAATTCTTAACTATAAAGTTAACCATGCCAAGTAAACTTGTTTATCCCTTGAATGGCTAAGTTTTTATCAAAGAAGCTAGGAGAGTTATGACAAAAGCTCAAACATAAGGAAAAATGGGAATGAAATTAAAAAGAAAATGGAAGAATCAGCAAGATATTGGAATGAAAAAGAAATAAAAAAAAAAAAGAAGAAGCCAAAGGCTTTGGAAAGAAAAGGGGGTGTAAAAAGAGAAAAAAAAATGAAGAGGAAAAGAGAATGAAGTGAAAGTAAAGGAAAAAAAATGTTCAAAAGGAAGAGTCAATTATGCAAAAAGTATCTTGAGATAACTCTCTTTAATTCCTTAATCTTTCATTTCTTTAACCCTTACCCATAGCCTCATTATAACTTGCATAAAGTCCTAGTTGATTCTAAGAATGATTGTGAATTAAACTAAATGAACAGGGAGATGCATCAATGACGTTATTCTGATTATTTTAACATTCTTTCATGAGATTATGTCAATATCAATTTGTTTCATAATGCTTTTCATTGTTAGAAATATGTGAGATATACTTGTGTTGTTAACATAAATTATGCTCATGTATACCTTGAGTGAAATAATCATGATAATTAGAGAGATCTATTATGAGTGATGTAAGGGGTGAAAAATGGATTTACCTCTCACAGGAGTGAGTAAAGGCTGCCTCACATGAACAAGTTTTTAACTCAATCTTCAAGCTTTTTCATCATGCAAAATGAACAAATTGCCCCATATTGAAGTGCTTCAATCGAAGACACTCTGATGCTTAAGTCAGTAATGGAAATGAATAACTTATGCAAGGACAAGGAAAGTTTAGCGTACCTTTCACCTTGTCTCCTTATGCCTTTTATAAGTCTCTTCCAGTTAGGGTTTCCATGATTTTTGACTCAAGGTGGCAAACCTTCCCTTAATTAGGTGATTCTGTTAGGAAGTTGTTGAGATCTCTCCATCACTTCTTTCTACTGAACCAATGATCATTCTCATTTGTTTTACTAGAATGCCTAAATCATAGGCGTCTCTTAAGTATCACGTTACTATTTCGAATAGCTCGGTTGTAACGAGAGCCAAGTTCATTTCTTTCTTCTCGAGCTATTTAAACAACTCATTTGTTATCTATTGGCGTAGAGTCTAGTAATGTCTACTGTTTCCTCACGTGACTGGTCTTGTCACCTCCACATGAGAGCATTTAATATTATCACATGTGTAAAAAAGGAAGCGCCTCTTCAAGTGAAATCTGAGAGAACTATTGTCAAAGCTCATTTTGGATAGCTTAAAAGAGATGAGGATTTTGTTTGATAAATTTCTTGAACTAGTTGATGTGACACACACATGAGTTTCTAATGATAGCATGTTCAAATACGCTTGCATATCGTATAGCCCTAAAAATAGCTATGTGTGAATAAGCTTAAATTCTATTGACATATTATTGTTTTTGTTGAATTTGATAAGAGCAATGCAATTGAACTAGATAAAATAGAGAAGTTTGTAGGTATCTTTGCTGAAAAGCTTCATGAGACAAAACTTATCCCTTAGGAAATCGTGATTGTCTACGAAATGGTCTATTTTTGCTTAGTTTTTAGGTTGCATTTTGAAATTCCAAGTCATGAAATTTTGGATTTTAATTGGATCAAGTTTTATTGTATAATTTTTAGGAATTGGGAATGAAATTAGATCATTGGTTTTTGATCAAGTATTAGTCAAGTTTAGGTTTTGCTTTAATAGAAAAAATAAGAGAGAAAGGAAAAACTTGAAAAAAAATAGAAAATTGAAAATTTTTAGGAATTTTGTAGTTCTACCAGTAGATTGTGTACTGGTAGATCATGACCATTGGTAGGTCATGTAGGTTCTACTGGTTGGTGCTTGATCTGAGGTGTTAAAATGAGGGTTTTTTAAAGGTTTTTCAAAATGTTTCACTATAAAAGCCTCTCTTTCTCACAAGGAACATGCAAAAACTTCTTCCCTAAACCATGTGCTCCAAGTAATCTTTACTATTGCCTTCATCATTGTGATAATGGCTGTAAGAAAGGTTTTGTCTCTCTCATTCCTCTATAGAGATCTATGAATTCTTTCTTCTGGCTTGGGTCCTCTTAGTATCCATGGTTTCTTTGGTGGTTGCAAAGATGGCCAATACACGATCGGGGAAAGACACCTTGATCAGCACTACAGGTGCCTCTTCATGCAAGCATGCATCTGAGGAAGAGAAGGAGAAGGAGAAAGAGGAAGAAGAAGAGGATCGAGTCACAATTCTAGGAGGACGAAGATGATGTGAAGAAGGGATGACCTAAGGAACCTAAGAAGAAAAAGGAGCATGCCTTGAAGGTTTTGACTTGATTCGGTGTCAGAGGCCATCTAATCTCGTGGTGAAAAGCTTGAGTTTGTTGGCATAAGTTTTATCATCCGATTACCTTCTCCGATTTTGATGATGAAGCTACAAGTTTATTGTAGTTATCTAGACTGGGAGTTTTAGATCGATTCTAGCAGTATTTGTCTAAACCTAGTAGAAGAATCTTTAGGAGTATAGGCTTAATTTTGAGTTTTTTGAGCCATCCTATACTTAAAAGATTATGACTAATATGAATGAACACATCTTTTGATTCTAATGTTTGAGTTCCCTTGAGTTTTTGCTTTATTGTTCAATTATTTTGTTATTGCTATGGTTAGTTGAGAAATTGGTTGTGATCCATATGTGTTTCTTAGTTTGATGTTTCATAGGGACTACCAAAGCCTAACTTGGGGGGTGTGTTAAGACTTCAACTTTGCATTATTTTATAACTTAATATATTCACTTTAGGTTTGCTAATGTACTAATTCATTTACCTAGTATAGTTTGCATGTTAAGCCTTGATTTCTGTGATTGCAGGTAAATTGGGTGTAAAGGTTGAGTTTAAGCATTAATAAGATGGTAAGAGACAAGTTGGGATTGAGTTTGCTCGGGAGAAGATGAAGCCAGAAGCCTTAGAAGTATTTTGAAAGAAAATAGGAGTTCTATCAATATGAAGGTAGAAAAAAGAAAGTTCTACCAGTGGTTAAACATGTTTTACCGGTAGCAAAACTTATAGTACTTTGCACTTTTTCATCAGGAAAGTTTTTCCAGTAGTTAAAGCATGTTCTACCAATAGAAAAACTTACTGTACTTTTGTTAGAGAAGTTCTGTCGGATGTTCTATTGGTAGCAAAAGTCAAAATACTTTTAGAAGTTTTATCAGACAGAGGTTCTACCGGTAGGTTTTACTGTTCTAATGGTAGGTCGAGGTAGATTTTCACAAGAAGCTCAATTAAAGATCAAATCCTGTTATATCTTTTGGGGATTCTCAACCAATCAAAGAAGTAAATAATTTTGGGAAGAATATTACGTCTAAGATTTGAATACTCTCCTTCCAACCTGAATAAATAGAGACCTTTTGGGGAATACAGGGGATCACGAGGTAGAACACGTTTAGGATTTTTTCTTTTTGTTTTTCCTATTCTTTTTGTTAGAGAGTTTTAGGATTATTTTACTGTAAAAACTCGAGTAAATTTGAACTTTTTATGAAAAAGGACATAATGATAATTTGTTATTTTAGTATGGGCTGGAATCCTAATTTTTTTCTAGAACTCAGATGACGAAATGGACCTCACCATTGGATTCGTCTCACGAAATCTAGTTACCTAGACAAATTTCATCGAATTTCGAGATAGTTGAATTTTTTGTATTTTACGCGGCAATCGGGTCTTGGGTGACCCTAAAATGAGATTTTTAATAAAATTTAAAAATTTGAAAAATAATTTAAAGCAAGTTAAAATAAGAGTATTTTGAACTTCAACCAGGGCGAAATTTAACCGTTTTGGGGCGAAAATAGACCCGAGAAAGGAGAATGTGTGGCGAATTGTAGATCAAGTATTTGGGGACTATAAAAAGGGGAAGAAAATCAGATTCTTCCCCAATTATCAGCCTTTTACCCGATAGAGAGAAAGAAAGAGAGAGAGAGAGAGAGAAGAGGGAGAAACAAGGGTTTTCTCAAGTTATCTCCTTGCGATCTAGGACTAAGCTTTGCTCAAATCAACACAAGCCAAGAAGAAAAGTTGTTCTTCTCATCAAGGGTTACACATCCATACCAAAAAGGTCGAGTTTGGACGAGATTCCAAGGACAGGATTTTGGGAAAGCAAAGATTCTAGCTTGAATCGGGTTCTTGATGGTTTCTACCTCTCGTTCTTACCCTTCAAGAGGTAGGGTTTCATCCTACATTGGTCTATTTCCAACTTAGGGTGTTTATATGAGGTGGGTAGGTTGTTAGATATATTAAAAATTGCCTATTGCTGTTGAAATATGGAAACGAGTATAGAAATGATTTAAAACCAATTTCTAGCTTGAGTTTGCTATGTGGAAGTTACTTGTGGCAATTTCTTGAGAAATGTGGAATCGTGGGCATATTATGTGTTTACATGAAATTTGTGCCTTGTTGGGTGTGTGATAATATGGCATGAATAAGTGAGATATGTTGTTTTGATGAAATTGAAATGACATGCTTGAGAATTGTTTTTTTTTAAATGTGTTAATATATGTTGATGATGTATTGACATTGTGATGAACTATGGTGATTATATACATATGATATAATTGGCCATGGTATATGTTGAAATGGGATGGATTTGGTCCATATGACATTCATAGTATATTGGACATGATTGTTGTTTTACAATTGTGCATTACATTGCATATACACAGAGATATCACATTTTGTAGGTATGTGTGCATGGTTGTATCTAACACCACACTTGGTAGATGATGCGCGGGCTCGTGGAATTTGGATCCAAGATTCGGTTAAGTCGCATGCTTGCATTGAAAAATGGGTCGGGGTTAGGAAGAAGGGCTAGACTATCCCTAGGGTGAGAGACCCGGTGATTGGATACGCATTCCGTTGGTGTATAGTCCATAAAGTGTGTCGGTTTACATGGAACCGCTAGTGGAAGTCTATAAATTCCATGTCAGTTGGGTGCTCGTTGGTGTAAGTCCATAAATACCCACACTAAGTCCATAAATACCCACACCAAGGAAGACCCAAAGATTTTAAATAGTCATTAGATGTGTGACGTCAATGGCGAGAGCTTGGAAAGCCCAGTTTATGCTCATGGCATTGCATGGTGAAGGGAGTCGATAAAGCCTCGGGTTGAAGTGCATGAGTGAGTCTCATCTCATTTCATGGTATGACATGGTGATTTTCAACATTGAATTGCATATTCTTGATTAGAATGGTTATTGCTTGTTAAATGTTGCATGTGAACATTTCATATGCATCTAGGTTGGGGAGTAGCTTATTTAGGAGATACCCTATTGAGCATGACTCACCATTTATGGGAAAAACATTTCATGTGCGGGATATACACCGGTAGACGACTCTCATTCGGGCCTGTAAAGATGAAGAAAAGTCGAGATTTGACTTTATTTTGAGTTTTTGTAAAATCACTATGAAAACTTAGTTTTGGCATGTAAATTCTTGGAAATAAATCTAATAGAATTTGTATGGACCATGTTTAATGTGAAAAACTTCATACTTCATGTGTTTGATGGATATAGAATGGATTGGAGTGGATTAAAAATCGAAAATAGGTGAAACAAATAATTCTAGGCACACCTACTGGTAGGTTTTGGGAATACCTATCGGTAGATGTGGTCCAGTAAGCAAAACCTACTAGTAGAATGTCACTTTTTTGCTATAGAATTTTTTCAGTAGGCAAAAAATACAAATAGAAAGTTAAAACCTACCGATAGGACAATGAAAAACCTACCGGTAGCTTTTTCAAAAATTTGAAATTTTGAGAATGTTTTGCTATGCTTTCGGGCTATGTGTCCTTTCATTCAAATGATGTAAATGGGCAATAACGGAGTGTGAATGGTGGTATGTTGGACCTCGGAAAGGTCATGTGATTAAATGTATATAGGTTATGAGTTTGGGAGTGCCTGGTACAAGGGAGACTCTGCCCAAACTCTGAATTATTGTGATCTTAGTAAATGAGATGTTGTGTCGTGATGACGGGTTATGTGGCATTCACGGTTGTTTCCTCAGGTTGACGGTGAGTCAAAGGATTGACAAAGGACCCCCAATTTCAGGAGCGTCACA
This sequence comes from Ilex paraguariensis, assembly GCA_963454935.2. Lineage (NCBI taxonomy): Eukaryota > Viridiplantae > Streptophyta > Magnoliopsida > Aquifoliales > Aquifoliaceae > Ilex > Ilex paraguariensis. Next base: position 379,112 of record CAUOFW020000848.1, read on the forward strand.
TTTACAAGGTTTTTACATTATTCTTCTTTTAAGTTTAGTTCTTTTCTTTATTCAAACAATATTTATATTCAGTTGTCTTTACTTTCAAAACCTTGTTATTTACATTCAGTTTTTCAATACCAATGATTAATTTTAATTCAATCTTTACTTTTTTGAAATCGATTATGTTTTCTTTAATACTTTGTGTTATTTCCATCACCATGAGTGAATTGTCTTCCTCTGGATAATCTGAGGAAGGGGTGTCATCCTATGAAGTAGGGTGTATGCTATAAACTAGGGTTTTTAACGTTTATGTGATTGATTGAATATATTATGTTTTTGAAAAACTGATTGGTTTGCATAGTTCCCGATTATTTGTATACAATTAGTTTTGGTATATATAATTGTGTTGTTTTTTGTGACCTTTGGGATATTGATTTTCATCATAAACCATATTTTAATTGTTACATTAGTTCTTTCAAAGTTTTTAGTTGAAAATCATCCATGTAGTAGTGTAAATAAACTCTTATTCATAGGTGAGATGAATTCTGAAGATTAACCAGTTTTCATTTATTGAATTTTTGTGATGCCCCAAAATCCGGGGGTCTTTTGATTACCCATCAACCTGCGGAATACCCGTGGATACCGAGTAACTCGATATCACACCGTTATGCCCCATTTACCGAGGTCCTTAATTTAACAAAATTCGGGCAGAGTCTCTTTTGTACGGTGAGCTCTACCCAAAACACAACCTGTGCAATATACATTAACATGACTCGTCCGAGGCCCCATATAACACAATGACCAAACATGGTCCATTTATAAGTAAAACTTGACCACACCAGGTCCAATTATAATTAAATATTGACCACACCGGGTCCAATTATCCATATTTATATCAAAACATGCAAGATTAGTTTAACAATAGTCCATATAAATTCTATTACAATTTAAAAGATTACATTCTTAAAACATTCTTTCCACAAATATTTTATATCAACACAAAATAAAGCCACATTCGACTTTCTTTAAACATGAGGGTCCAAATTGGAGCCATCCACCGGTGTACCTCTCCCACCTGAAATGTTTTCCGTATAGGGTGGCCAACGCTCAGTAGAAAAACTCCTACAGAGGCTACTCCCCACCTAAAATGCGTACGCAATGCGCACATGCCACAAACAACTTCTTCCAAATAAGAATATGTTATTCAAGATAGAATCTCATGATGTCATGCCAAGTAATGAGATGAAACCCACTCATGCATGCTATCCCGAGCCCACACCGACTCCCACAACACAATGCGACTCATATGTATAAAACAAACATCTTTTATAAAACGCATCCAAAGATCATTTTGAAATCAACCGTAAGTCATAAACCAATTCATTCTTGGATGTTTTCCCATCAAATAAATAATTTATATATCAAAATCATGTGCCTTTATGGGGTATCGGATTCAGCAATTGCACCTCCGGCTTCGTACGCCGTTACACTTTTCTGGAATTTCACTGCCGGAAAGTGTATGAACCAAGTGACCGAGTTTTTTATCCGAGGGAGTATCTAGCCCTACTGCTATACCCGACACAAGTTTTCTTATGCATGTAACCGTGCGACTTCGTAGGACGTTCCATCCCATTTTTCTGAGCCTACCATCAAGCACCAATGTTGGTGTTGATCACCCCATGTAACCCTACACCCACACTCATGCATGTAGCCCATGAATGTGATGTTAATTCCATGTCCATATTGCAATGCATGCCAAATGACAATTTTTAAATATCATTGTATACCATGGCAATTAATATCATTTGCATATAATCACATAACCATTTCAAGTTCAATATATCCAAGAGCATATATCAACACTCCATCAACATGATAACACATAATACATGCTAATATTACATTTCATTCACAAGGCATAATATAAAACACAAAGCATGCCCACATGATCCCAATTTTCAAGGGATTACATAAATACTTCCATATACCAAAATCAAGCCAAGATTTTATATGGATCATTCAAACAAAATAAAAATCAGAATATATGNAAAATAAAAATCAAAATATATGATTTTTACATAACCAATTATCAAAACATTCTAGAAATCACAACCTAGCACTTTTTAACTACCAATTCACACTAGAATTGATCCTACACATTTCCATAACACCAACCACAATGGAAAAATGTTAGAAATAACCAAAACAGCCCACATGAACCATATGGACACCTTTGGTTAGAAATAGGTCCGAGTAGGAGGAACCCTACCTCTTGAAGAGTAAAATATTCATAGGAAGCCTCAAGAACAAGATTTAAGGCCAAAGTTTAGATTTCTCCAAAATCCTTCCTTTGAATCTTCAGTGAAAATCTTTATTTTTGGTACCCACGCGTAGACCTCGTTATGTAGATCGACTTTAATTCTTGGGCCGACAAATTTCGATCGACGAAACTCCGAGAATCGGCGGAAGAAAACTTGAAGAATTATTTTTTTTTTTCCTCTTTGCTCTTGGGTCTGATCCAACCGGTCAAATGAAGGGAAAATATCTAATTTTTCAGATATTTGCCCATATTTATACTTTTTAAAGACCTGGCCCTCGTCATACCAAGTGTCCTCCTTTGTCCGGGTTTGTTTTCGCCCCGAAATGATTTTATTTCGTATCGATTTAAATTCAAAATATTTTATATGAATTTTATTTAAAATAATTTTTAACTTAAAATTTTTTTATAAAAATGTCGTTTTTGAGGGTCACCGGAAGCCCATCGCCTTCAAAAACGTAAAAAACTCGGCTATCTTGGAATTCAACGAAAATTGACAGGGTAACTAGATTTCGCGAGACGGATCCAAAGATGAGGTCCATTTCATCATCCGAGGTCTAGAAAAATACCAATTTTCAACCCGCACTTTAATGGAAAATTAGCATTTTGCCCTTTTTCAGAAAAAGTTCAAATTTTTCCCGAGTTTCACATTCTTCGCCCCTTAAAATAATTTCGTCCCTAAAATTCACATACACATGCACATACAATCACATGCATATGCAACAGTCAAATAATGCTAACTGACCATAAGAATGTACCTCCATCCTCGAACAAGAAAGGATAATTGGTATGGATAGTGTCCTCACGCTCCCATGTCACCTCCTATACTCTTCGGTGCTGCCATAGCACCTTCACTAGCCGCATGGTCTTGCCTCGTAAAACCTGTTTTCGGCTATCCATGATGCGCACCGGTCCCTCCTCGAAGGTCCCATCAGTATCGACAACAAGTTTTTCCCAATCCACCACATTAGTCAGATCTGGGGTGTATTTCTGTATCATAGAGACATAAAAAACTACATAGACACCCGATAAATTTGGCGGTAACGCCAACCAGTAAGCCATTACATCCACCCTCTCGAGTACCTCGAAGGGCCTGATATACCTCGGCGACAGCTTTCCCCGCTTACCAAACCTGACCACTCCCCTCTTAGGCATCACTTTCAAGAAGACATAATCTCCCACCTCGAACTCTAAAGGTCGCTGCCGTCTGTCGGCTCTGAGCCGTGAGAAGACGCTTCCGTATAAAGTCCACCTTCTCAGAGGTGTCCCTGACCAAATTCGGATCCAGAGAGGATCTCTCTCCCACCTCCGTCCAACAAATCGAAGAATGGCATGACCTCTCGTATAATGCCGCATAAGGTGCCATCTATATGCTCGCCTGGTAATTGTTATTGTATGCGAACTCCACCAAGGGTCAATGATCTTCCTAGCTACCCTTGAGATCTAAGACGCATGCCCATAGCATGTCCTCTAAAGTCTGGATAGTCCTCTCAGACTGACCGTCTGTCTAGGGATGAAAAGCAGTGCTCATCATTAACTGTGTCCCCATGGCTCGCTGAAAACTCTCACAAAAATGAGCCGTAAACCTGGGATCTCGATCCGATACTCTAGAGATAGGTATCCCATGCAACCGGACAATCTACCGTATATACAACTTGCAAAATTCCTCCAGTGTGAAGGTCATCCTCATAACCAAAAAGTGTGCCGACTTAGTAAGCCGATCCACTATCACCTATACCACGTCATGACCCCGCAATGTCCGTGGCAAATAAGTCACAAAATCCATCGTGATATGCTTCCACTTCCACTCAGCTACCTCCAAAGGCTGGAGTAATCCTGCTGGTTTCTGGTGTTCAGCCTTAACTTGTTGACACGTGAGACATCAATTGACAAAATTACCAACCTGCCTCTTCATTCCACTCCAGTAATACTGGTGACAAAGATCATGATACATCTTTGTGCCCCTTGGATGAACCGTAAAACGGGAGTAATGAAACTCCCTAAGGATCTCCTCTCTCAGATCTGCCAATTGAGGAATCAAAACCCTTCCTCAATACTGAAGACTATCATCCGAGTGAATAGCCTAACCCTCGTCACTTGTACCTGCCTGTACACGGTCCCGGATGGACAATAGCTCCGTGTCCTGACTCTGGGACTCAATCACCCTGCTCAGTAAAGACGGCATAGCCACCAAACTCCCCAAAGTACCTTGAGCTTGACCCATATAACATGGCCCAAACTATCCTACAGTCTTGAGCATCTGCCACTCCCGGGAAGCTACACTAGCCAAAACTCCCCGTGACCTTCGGCTAAGTGCATCAGCCACCACGTTTGCCCTACCAGGATGGTAATGCAAAGTGAAGTCATAGTCCTTTAAATACTCCATCCACCGGCGTTGCCTCATGTTGAGGTCTCGCTGTATGAAAATATACTTTAGACTCTTGTGGTCCAAAAACACTTCAAACTGCTCACCGTACAGGTAGTGACGCCAAGATGTCAAGGCAAAGACAATGACCGTCAACTCTATGTCATGTGTGGGGTAATTCTGTTCGTGATTCTTTAGCTACCGAGAACCATAAGCTACTACCCTCCCGGACTGCATCAAAACACATCCCAGTCCGTCCTTCGAGGTGTCACAATAGACTGTGTACCTTTGTCCCCGTTCTGAAACTATCAGAATAGGAGCCGAAGTAAGCCTCCTCTTCGACTCCTGGAATGCATTCTCACAAGAATCATTCCACACAAACTTGACCTCTTTCCGGGTCAACTTCATCATAGGCGTAGCCAATTGGGAGAAATCCTCAATAAACCGTCGGTAGTACCCCGTCAATCCCAAGAAACTACATATCTCGAAGACTGACTTCGGTCTCTCCCAATTTGTAATTACCTCAACCTTATCCGAGTCCACAGATACAGCCGAAGCCGACACTACATGCCCCAAAAGCTTTACCTCTGTAAGCCAAAATTCACACTTGCTGAACTTGGCATACAACTGATACTCTCTGAATGTCTGGAGAACAATCCTCAAGTGACCCTCATGCTCTTCCTCAGACTTGGACTAGATCAGGATGTCGTCAACAAAAATCACAACAAACTGATCTAAATAGGGTTGGAACACCCTGTGCGTGAGGTCCATGAATGCCGCTGGAGCATTCGTCAATCCAAATGGCATCACTGTAAATTTGAAATGCCCATACCGCGTTTTGAATGCCGTCTTAGGGATATCTTCCTCCCTAACCCTCAACTGATGGTAACCGGTTCAAAGATCTATCTTTGAATAGACTCGTGCCCCTCTCAGTTGATCAAACAAGTCATCAATCCTTGGCAAAGGGTACCTATTCTTGATAGTGACCCGGTTCAACCGCCGATAATCAATACACAACTGAAGAGTCTTGTCTTTCTTCTTGGCAAACAAGACCGGAGCGCGCCCATGGTGAAATGTTCGCTCTAATAAACCTCTTGTCCAATAATTCTTGCAATTGGACCCTGAGTTCTTGCAACTCAGCTGGTGCCATCCTATGCGGAGTCATAGAGATAAGCGATGTACCTAGATGTAGCTCAATAGTAAAGTCTACATTCCTATATGGAGGTAATCCTGATAGTTCATCCAAAAAAAAATCCTCATACTCGCACATAACCCGAGGTAGACCAAACTCTTGCCTCACCTTATCCTCTATGGTAAGGCTAGCAAGCCAACCCATCAACTGTCCGTGCCATCTAGAGTCATACACGGCTTGGGGTAAATCATACTATTTCTCCCCCTGAAACTTGAAACAAACACCTTCCAGCGAATAAGCCGTGACCCTCTTCCGATCATAATCGATGACAACCCGGTGTGCCATCAACCAATCCATCCCAAGGATCACATCAAACTCTGACATGTTCATGACCATAAGGTCCATGGTAAGTAGAATCTCCAAGATCTCTAACTCACAGCCCCGACATATCTGATCAATTCTCACCCCAGCACCTAGGGGAGAACTCACATGTAATGGCTCTTCTAAGGTCTTAACCTCTAATCTCAAGTTTTTCACACAAGATGCAACAATAAAAGAATGCGATGCACCAGAATCAAATAACACTTTAGCCCATAAGCGGGAGAGTAGAAATGTACCCTGTATCACTAACGGATCTGCTGGCCCAGTCTGTGGCATCATGGCGTAGACACGCCCCTAAGTCCCTGAAGTCCCGGCTTGTGAGCCCTGGCCTCGTCCTTGACCCATGCCTTAGCCCATCTGGCTAGCTTGCAGTGTCCCTGCACGAGAAGTAGTAGGGCCTTGTGCTGCACCCTAGAATTGGTACTGGCTGCCCTAACCCATAGTAGGGTAGTGAGGAGCGTATTGCATCTGTAGTTGCTCCACTGAAGTCTGAGACTACGATGACCCATGACCTTGGGATCCTTGCCTCTAAGGATAATCCCTTTTCATTTGTCCTGGTTGGTTGTAGTGATAGAAAGTCTGTTGGCCCGCTTGATAAGAAGGCCTACGATTTCTTCCATCCTGGGAAGACTGACCTTGGCCTTGGCCCTGATGGCTACGGCCCTGTCCCCGAAATCCTTGTGGAGCAGAGAACCGCTGTTTCTTCCCCGTACTAGAAGAAGAGGATTGGCCCTCTTTCTTCTTGTCTTTTGCACCAGAATCCCAGATGCTCCTTGCGTCATCTACCTCTCTCTCAATGGTCATAGCAGTGACAACCATCGAGTCTAAATCTTACAGAAGAAGACCCACAATTTTACCCCAGATGAACAACTTAAGATCATTCTCAAACTTCCTCACTTTGGCCATATCTGTGGCCACGTAGTCATCGGCGAAACAGGCTAACTTTGTGAACTTAGCCACGTACTCCATCACCATCATCGTTCCTTGCCTCAGATCTAGGAACTCCCGGGCCTTTGTATGCCTCGCAGCTGCTGGGAAGTATTTCCCCATGAAGAGTTCCTTGAACTCTACTCATGTCATGGCCTCCAAGTTCTTAGAGTCTTTCACCCAATCCCACCATACGTGGGATTCCCCCTCCAGCTGGAATGTAGCTAGAGTTATCCTGGTGGCATCAGAGGTGATCTCCATTGCCCTCAAGATCTTGTCAACCTGCTAGAACCAATGATCAGCTACCATCGGGTCCGCCCCTCCCATGAACTTCTAGAGATGACTGAAGCCTCCTTGGCCCCCACTTGTACCCGTCTGTGAGATAGTGACAACTACAGCACCAAGAGCCTCTATGAAGGCTTATTGGTCAGTAGTAGGTGGTGGTTGGTTGTTCTGCCCACCACCTCGACCTCGACCGTGTCCTCTTCCTCTTGTTGCCATCTACACACATGTCAAATGACAATAGAATATTCACATAACATCCCAATGTAGGGATCAAACTTGAAATATTGAGATTTTACCTCCTTGTTTTCCTAGTAGAGTCTATACTATCCACTAGAAAACATTCAAACTTGAACTATCCTGTTCATTTCTTTTCCGACTACCAAGATTATGTTTTCTAACCCTAGTGTCTCTTTCCATATACACTTTACCATGTATATCATTCACATAATCACATAGCAAGTAATCATGTTTCACATAACACGTTGTACAAAACATGTAACAATTTAAGCACATAACATGAGATACACAATGCATGCAATGGTCTAGTCCTAATGCCCAACAAGCCCTAGGTAAATCGTATAACCTATACTCTAATACCAAGCTGTGACGCCCCAAATCCGGGAGTCCGTTGATTACCCATCAACCTGCAGAATACCAGGGGAGCTCTACCCAAAACACAACCTGTGCAATATACATTAACATAACCCGTCCGAGGCCCCATATAACACAATGACCACACAGGGCCCATTTATAAGTAAAACTTGATCACACCGGGTCCAATTATAATTAAACATTAGCCACATTGGGTTCAATCATCCATATTTATATCAAAACATGCAAGATTAGTTTAACAATAGTACACATAAGTTCTATTACAATTTAAAAGATTACATGCTTAAAACATTCTTTCGACAAATATTTTACATCAACACAAAATAAAGTCATATTCGACTTTCTTCAAACATGAGGGTCCAAATTGGAGCCATCAACCGGTGTACCTCTCCCACCTGAAATTTTTCCCATATAAGGTGAGCTAATGCTCAGTAGAAAAACTCCTACAGAGGCTACTCCCCACCTAAAATGCGTATGCAATGCGCACATGCCACAAACAACTTCTTCTAAATAAGAATATGTTATTCAAGATAAAATCTCATGATGTCATGCCAAGTAATGAGATGAAACTCACTTATGCATGCTATCTCTAGCCCACACCGACTCCCACAATACAATGCGACTCATAAATGTAAAACAAACGTCTTTGATGAAACACATCCAAATATCATTTTGAAATCAACCATATGTCATAGAATCAATTCATTATTGGATGTTTTCCATCAAATGAATAATTTATATATCAAAATCAGGTGCCTTTATGGGGTATCGAATACAGGAATCGCACCTCCGGCTCCGTACGCCGTTACACTTTTCTGGAATTTCACTACCGGTAAGTGTATGAACCAAGTGACCGGGTTTTTCACCCGAGGGAGTATCTAGCCCTACTTGCTATATCCGACACAAATTTTCTTATGCATGTAACCGTGTGACTCCGTAGGACGTTCCATCCCACTTTCCCGAGCCCACCATCAAGCACTAATGTTGGTGTTGATCACCCCATACAACCCTACACCCACACTCATGCATGTAGCCCATGAATGTGATGTCAATTCCATGTCCATATTACAATGCATGTCAAATAAACAATTTTTACATATCAATGTATACCATGACAATTTATATCATTTGCATATAATCACCATAACCATTTCAAGTTCAATATATCCAAGAGCATATATCAACACTTCATCAATATGATAACACATAATACATGCCAATATCACATTTCATTCACAAGACATAATATAAAATACAAAGCATGACCACATGAACCCAATTTTCAAGGCATTACATAAATACTTCCATATACCAAAATCAAGCCAAGATTTTATATGGACCATTTCAAACAAAATAAAAATCACAAACTACCACTTTTTAACTACCAATTCATACTAGAATTGATCCTACACATTTCCATAAAAGCAACCACAATGCAAAAATATTAGAAATACCCAAAACAGCCCACATGAACCCTATGGACACCTTAGGTTAGAAATAGGTCCGAGTAGGAGGAACCCTACCTCTTGAAGCGTAAAGAATTTGTAGGAAGCCTCAAGAACAAGATTGAAGCCCAAAGCTTAGATTTCTCTAGAATCCTTCCTTTGGATTTTCGGTGAAAATCTTTGTTTTTGGTACCCACGCGTAGCCCTCATCACGTAAATCGACTTTAATTCTTGGCCCGACGAATTTCGGCCGACGAAACTCTGAGAATCGGCGGAAGAAAGCTTGAAGAATTATTTTTTTTTCCTCTTTGCTCTTGGGTCTGATCCAACCGGCCAAATGAAGGGAAAATATCTGATTTTTCAGATATTTGCCCATATTTATATTTTTTAAAGACATGGCCCTCGTCGCGCTAAGTGTCCTCCTTTGTCCGGGTCCATTTTTGCCCCGAAATAATTTAATTTTGTACCGATTTAAGCTCAAAATATTTATATGAACTTTATTTAAAACATTTTTCAACTTTAAAAATTTTTATAAAAATTTTGTTTTTGGGAGTCACCGGACGCCCGTCGCCTCGAAAAACATAAATTGACAGGGTAATTAGATTTCGTGAGACAAATCCAATGGTGAGGTCCGTTTCATCATCCAAGGTCTAGAAAAAAATGCTATTTTTCAACCCGCACTATAATGATAAATTATCATTTTGTCCTTTTTTCAAAAAAAGTTCAAATTTTTATCCGGTTTCACAATTTTAATTTCATTATTATTTAACTCTCAAAATTTTTAACTTCAAACAACTTTTTCTTTCATTTTTTTATCACCTTGGATTTCAATTCTTTCACTGAGGAGATGAACTTTGATGTTTTGTTCGAGTTACTACAAGATACCTTTCTCTTATGCTTGGGAGCTTTCATGAAAATTGAACACCTTTGGAGGACAAGCACTGATGGCTGTCTGTTATGTGCATTATTGTCTGGATGCAGCTGACGAATTCGGACGGGGGTAAGTCTTTGTTCAATTTGGTAAACATACGTTTAGATGCAACTCATGCTTCTAGACGGAGGAAAGTTTCTGCCCAAAATTGGGGCTAATTTTTGTCCAGACATGTTTTGTGCTACACAATCCTCCAGAAATTATAATTTTGCCCCCATGTTCTCTATTTTGTCCCATATGACCTCCGTAGGATTTTTCTATGTTTAGAACCCATTCTTGACAATTAATTAACTATTTAACATCATGTTCTGCTTACTCGAGAAGCAAACACGTGCTTATATCGTTCCCATATTTCTGACTCTAGCTCCCATGTAGCTTCCTCTACTCCATGAGGTTACCATAACACCTTCACAAGTGCTATAAAATTGTTGTGAAGCACTTGTTTCTTTGTATGAAAAATATATGTTGATTGTTTTTCTTAAGTTACTCATTTTTGAATTTGAACCTCCTCCAGATTAATCACACTTGATGTGTCGGGTTCATACTTCCTTAGCATAGAGCCATGAAACAATTCATGAACCCCCGACAATTGGGAGGGTAGCTTAAGTTGAAAATTTACTTTCCCATTTAATTATACTACTTCGAAAGGCCTAATGTATCTTGGAGCAAAATTTCCTTTTCTTGCCAAATCGCGTTACCCCTTTTTGAGGTGATACTTTCAAAAAACACAGAGTCACCCTTCTTGAATTCTAATGGCCTTCTCCTTTCAATCCGTATATATTTTTTGGAAAGTTTCCACCCAAAATTACATATGTTAGGAATGTGTTTGTAATTGACTAATTTTGTGAAGTCTTCTTGTAAATCTTAACCTATTACAGGTTACAACGATACAAAGTTCTAGATATGAAAACTTCAAAGAAGGGGATCCCAAGCTACAACGACACATAAAAGATTCTCTAAATGCACCTTCATCTTTATGACAAAGGTAATGGCTTTAGGGACATAAGAACCCTCGGTTTAATCCTAGATTTAGGATGATTAGGGTAAAATAGAAATGTATTTAATATGTTAGTGAGTTCTTGGTTTTCTTCAAATAAAAGTTTTTCTAGACCTTTATTGTGCTTTGAAAACATAGGATTGAGTCATTAATCCGACCCTATTTTAGCAACAACCTTTAGTGCTCAATAGGACAAGTTTTTGTTTGGTTTCTAACTTAAAAACTAGTAGGGACCTCCTATGCTCGCTTGCCTTCAACTAAAGCGATCTCTAAACACTTAGGGATATAATTGGGAAAGACTAATAAGTTGGGAAGAGGACAAAATTGCTTGTCTGCTAATGTGGTAAATATGAAACTACTTCGCAAGCGTAGAAAATTTATCTTGTAGTAACTCAGAAAGTATCGAGCCCATTTCCGCAGGGAAAATTAGGACAAATTCTGAAGATGGCGTGATTCAAACAAAATTAAAAATCTTTTAATTTTTGAAATTAGGGATAATTAGTAAAGCTAAGATACAATATAAAAAGGAATCGGATAATTGTTAGATTTCATCCACCATGAATAAGAATTTTGACCTAATGTATAATTTATCCAAGATCGTAATCAAACTCACTTGGACGGAGAATATTGAACTAGAATTAAAATTTAGAAAATATGTATTTTAATGATAGAATTAACTCATGAAAGAATTAATATCAAGTTGATAGCAGGGACTATAAGAATTAACCATGCCAAATTCAATTGTCTATGGTTAAGCAAACATGCTTACAAATCAAACTCTATTTAGGTCAAGATACCCTTTCATGGATGAGAATCCCTCATCCGATCGTACCAGAGTTAAGCTACACACTCATAGTGAATGTAAAATTGAAAATCACTATAAAAAATATAGTAATTAAATAGAACCTGAAATATATTGAAATAGAATTTAATATTCAAAGCTTTGTATCTGAAGAATAATGAGAAATTAATACCAAACAAGAATTGACAAGACTCTGTAATTAAACTAAACAAGAAAATGAACAAAAGATGAAAACTACTCTTTATATTTGCTGAAGAAAAAAATGTTAAAGTTGAGGTAAACTATGAAGAACCCTAGTTGTTAAAGAAGAACAAAATGTCAAAGATGAGAGAGTGTGTAGTCAATTGATTATTCTTTTATGCAAAGAATGATGTCCCCTTTTTATCATCTAATTTTTGACTTTTAAGGAGAATCCCAAGAATAATAATTAGCTAAAAATCCCCTTCCTTATTTGTCTCTCTTTCCCATCCAATAAGAGTGTTAGAAAATATCTTTGATGATTCAGTTGCTAAACCTTTCCAAATAGAACTCCTATTAAATTTAAACTCTGATGAACTAGTAGAACAATAAGAGTAAACCACTAGAAAAGTTTTTATCCACGATCTACAGGGAGGAAATTGTGATGAATCAATAGAACTTTCTTTGACTTTAGATGAACCGGTAGGAAAATAAGAATGAACTGGTAGCAAAGTTGTTGTTTTGGATGAACCAGTTCAAGTACATGTGCTACTGGTAGAACTCTATCTATTGACTGATGAACCAGTACAACCCCGACCAGTTCAACAGCTCTTCCTATGATTTTTTACTACAATGCTCCTAGTTCAAATCCAACGTCTCCAAGACTTCTTGAAACATTCCAATGCACTCCAAATGACTTTAAGTCATCATTCTTACACCATATTACCTAAAAACACATAGATTTCTCATAAAATGCAAACTCAACTAAAACAAAACATATGATTAACAAACAAAGCTAAAATGAGTAGTTTGAGATATAATTTATGCAATATTATGTACTCTCAAGCTGCTTGAGTGGTCCCTACTCTGTCGTTCGAGTTTTAATCCTCTTTTCATTCGAGTCCCAACCACCCTCTAACTTCCCTCACACTATTTGAGCAGTCGCTCATGAATCTTGGTTTAATTGGTCTCCAAGATAAACTCTATTCTAAGCATATAAATAGAGGAAGTCCTCCGAAGCTAGGGTTTCTCTTTTGTAGCCTATTTTCAAAATCTCAAACCTTAAGAGATCCTTGAACAACCCTAGATCCCTAAAATCCAAAAGAAAAAATCCATCTTTGGGACACCCCAAAAACCAGGGTCCCGTTGAGAACCCGTCAACCCGTCGAAATGCCCGTGCGTGCCGTTTGATCTGACATCACGCTAATATTATCCCGTTACTGGAATCTTAAATCACACGTAACACCCGTGTTCCATTAATCATTTAATCCTATTGACGTTCAATGTACCCCAATATATCTCCATTTAAGTCCATTTGAATCATTGGAACCAAATGATGCATAGCCCAAGGCCTTGTAATAAAAATAAAAAAAATTTCAAAATCTGCCAAAGTGTGCCGGTATGCGTATCAGTACGCATGGCTCACTAGTCCTCACCGTACCGAACCTCGTCGTACCAGTACGTTGTGTCCTCGGGTCCTCGCCGTACCGGTACGTTGAGCCCATTTTTCCTTGTTTCACTTGTTTTACATTCCAAGTCCATTCCAAACTTAACCAAATTATCCCAAACATGTATAAAGATGTTTTCTACATTATAAATGATCCATATAAGTCTATTACAACCCATTCCATACATTTCATTGATTTACATGAAATTTCATATCAAAACTAAGTTTTTCACAATAATGTTACAAAAATTCAATATTTACACAAAATGTGTTATACAAGCCACAAGTCGGCTCTCTTCATTCCTGAGGTCCCGTGTGAGGGCCTTCCATCGGCGTGTACCCCGCACCTGAAATATTTTTCCGTATAGAGTGAGCCAACGCCTAATAAAGTATTTCCTACAAAGGCTACTCCCCAACCTAACTGCATATGCAATGTTCACATGCCACATTTCATAAACAACAATCGTTCCAATCAAGACTAATCAATCTATGTTGGAATTTAACATGTCGTGCCATGATATGAGATGACACCCATTCATGCAACTCAACCCGAGCCCTCACCGGCTCCTTTCCCCCATGCAATGCCATGAGTACAATGACCGGGTTTTTCAACCCCCGACATTGGCCTCACTCATCCAATGACCATTTTAAGATTTTCCAGGGTCTTTGTAGGGGTGGATGTTTATGGACTCACACCAAGGGTCACTCAACCCACACGGAATTTACAGACTTCCACCAAGGGTTCCGCGTACACCCACACACTTCATGGACTGTATCAAGGGAGTGCGTATCCCATCACCGGGCCTTGCACCCGAGGGATCTTCTATTCTTTCTTGCTAACCCCAACCCTAATCACCATGTAATCTGTGAGACTCGACCAGGTCTTTGACCAAGCTTACTCAAGCCCACTAGTCATCCACCGAGTGTGGTGTTGACAACAACCATGCACACACACCCATACATGTGATGTCTCCGTGTATATGCAATACAGTGCACCATTTCTATTTCAATACCATGCCTCACATGTGATGAATGCCACATGTATACATATCTCATGCATATAAACACTAATTTCATCACAATGTCAATATATCAAGGAGCCTATATTAACATTTCATATCCAACCATGATTCTCAAGCATGTTATTTCATATATGCCAATAACACACTTAATTTCCAAAGCATGAATTTAAACACATAGTATGCCCACATAATACAAAATTTTCATGAATCACTTTTGGGGAAAAATTCACATAACCCCATGGTACAAAATTCCATGGAATTATACAAGCAATCACCATATATATACCAATTCCAAGCTAGGAATTCATTTGTTAAAACTTTTTCATACCCATTTCATCAATTTCCATCAATTCTATAATCATAGGCAAATGATATATATATATATATATATAACATATATATATATATATATAT